>JAKSZP010000015.1:0-390396 GCA_022478985.1 Massospora cicadina
ACACTCCAAAGGTTTGACATGTTTTTATACTATCATAAATGCATCACTCCTAGAAGTGGTAACCTTAGATCAATTTAAGTGGGCCCTTTCACCATCACTTACAAAAGAGGCAATGAGTACTCCCTAAATCCCCTTGGCTACCAGGATTACTATCAATCAGGTACATGGCTGATTCCTACAGCCCTATTCTCCACCCAACATTATTGAGGGGGTGATGTCAGACCTTTGAACTTCCAGCTGCAAAATAAGAAAGTTTTGGGTTGAAATCATCCAAAAAGGGAAAGGTTGGCCATCTGCAACTTTGTGATACTAATACAATGGATTTAAATGAAATCAATGATTATATCAGCCAAAAGATCCTGGCTGATTCTTGGTGGAACCCCACAAATCAGGGTAATATGATTGTGAATACTTCATGGGAAATAAAAACAAGATTGAGCAGTCAGATTACTCTGACCATGTGGCAGACCCTGGGGTGTCCCTCAGATGGTACTCCCTCAGCTAAAACCAGGTCCCTTCAAGCACCAATTCAGGGACCACCCCCTTTTATAGGTGTGGCAGGGCTCTTAAGTTGAAATAATTTTCTCTGATGGGGATTGGCTGAAGTTCATCAAATCATTACCTCATGGTTACATATTACAAAAGTTAATTCCCCATCCAATGTTCAGCCACAGTGAAGTGAGTATTATGAGCTTTGATAGGCTGAAATTGATATTTCATTATTCAGATGGTAGCAAGCCATTTTGAACTTATTATTGAATCCCTTTGACCCTTGATATAGTTTAAATACTGATCAGTTGGATATTGAGAGGGTTCATTTCCTTTATTACCCAGCGCTACCTAATAAAAATCTTATAAAACCCAGCTTTTTATTAGTGTTTTAATTTTAGTGTAAATAGCTGTTGTGGAATCCAGTGGCATGAAGCACCAGCGAGTGAGATCTCAGCTGGATTCCTACAGAGAGTTATGGCAGAATTGGATTCTCCACTTGTTCATTATAGGTAAAATATAATTTGTGTGAGGTGGTGGACACTCAGCATTCATCTAAGGTGTACCTAGGTCTGCTACCTTACTAGCGGTAATGCATGGGGCCCCTTCTCTTTCCTTGATTGGAAGGTTTATATTGCCCAGTCCAATTAGTGGACACAGAAGGGACCCTTACACAATGTTTTTATTTAGAGATGTTACTTTTAAATAAGAGCAAATATATGCATATTGATCCTGACCCACTATATGTGAGCTTATGAAGTGGCAATTTGCTGTATAAGGGTATTAGTATTAATATTCATACACACTGATTGATCTTTAAATCAGTTGAAGATCATGAGAATTAGATTCCTATTCGAAATCATAGAAATTTTGGGCATTGTACACATTTAAAATAGATCTGGCACCAGTTATGGAGAACATATGGTTCATAAAGTTAAGGCATCCTATTAGAATTATACAATACTAGCGTTATTAAGTATCTAAGTATGTATTGTAGTTATAGGCAATTTAAAAAAGCAACAAAATTTGTATCTATACTGTAATATCTATCTTAAACCTAAGGTTAATTACTCCTTCAATGAAATCAAAATTATCTGGCAGGCGTAATGACCTTCATCATAAGCTTATGAAGTAATGTTATTATATGGGTTTGGGTTCATATCCGTTTAAAGGCTCTAAAATGTAGAAAGTCTAGGATATAATAACTATAAAAACTGGCTGCGAAGGTTAAATTAAGAGCATGATATCTATGTAAGATAAAGCGACCAGATCTAAACTATAATGGTATTATCATACTGGAAGAATTTAGCTGGTAGGTGGTTGAAGCTAGAAGGAGGATGGCTGTTGCTTCATAGTGCAGGTATAGCTGTTAGTTTGCAGAGTTCGAAACTGAAATCATCGATAGTGCGAATCGCTTTTATAATTTCTGTCCTGTTTGTTGTTAGCCTTGTTAAAAGTGATTGCAAACCAATCATAAGAGATATTTGAGTTAGTTAATTTTATTTTTATTGGTTTGTAAATCAAACATGATTTTATATCTGATGCGAATTTTTGGTAGTTTTGGTTGGGGATTTGAGTAAGTTTACAAATTTTACTCGATTTCAGTAACTCTAATAAAGTGTTTGTAATTATGATTATTTTAAAAGGTTACATAAGCGCTCGCTTAAGCTGATAAGTCAATTGACTTAGGTTACCATAATTAGACCATCAAATCTAACCAAGGGCGTATTTGTCGAATATATGGGGTATGGGAGCTTATCTCTTGACGAATAAAAGGCTTAATTGTGAAGCATTAAGGCTTTGACGAGGATACCCTTGTTAATTTCATGCTTTAGGAACTTTAAGGGTAAAAGCGAATATCGACGGTGTAAAATTCAGACCCATCAATCAAGAGGTGGGTGCTAATTAGTAAAAATTGGGTTCGATTGTTATCAATTAAATCGGGAGGTGAAACTGGCCAAGTGATGTACTTCTGAGGAACTGGCAGATTGGATCCCATCAGATCGAGATCACCAAAAGTTAATCGATGTCATAATATGAAATCGACATGATGAAACTTGATGAGATATTAGCAAAGGATCTCCAATAGGGTGGGACCCTAGTAAATAAAGTAGCGTCTTTGAGTCGTAATAGATTTCTAGTAGTTGCAGGTAAAAGTCTACATGAAGGACTCCCTGGCATTATAGTTATTGACATCACTCGTGGGACCTTTGGGCTGGTATAGAAACTGAGTTAACATCATGCGCAAGAGGATAGTTATTAGCAATTTAAAAATATAGTTAGGGTGTGAACTGGAGTTAACCAAGTTTGAACCATTCAAAGTTTACGCTTAGGCCCAAGGTTTGTTAAAGCTGCGTCCCTTGGTAGTTATGCGATGAAGTCATTAAAGTTAATTACGTCGCATAAGTTATAATTGGGGTCTTCCTTGATTAATATTTAAACGGGCCAAAACCCCACCTTGAACCCTAAAAATGTGCGATCAAGAGAAGCTACAAGATACTTCCGTCCAGCATACCGAATATTACTTGCCACCACGGGAGACGCCTGCCCTCTCGTTCCGATATGCCATGCGGGAGTACATGGCGGAGTTGGTGGGAACTCTGGTCCTTGTGTTGGTTGGGTCTGGAACCACCGCCCAAGTCACCTTCAACGATAAGGCTGGGTCTGGCTATTTGGGCATTAGTATGGGGTGGGCTATGGGCCTATCTTTAGGGATCATGATTGCTGGCCCAGTATCAGGCGCCCATCTGAATCCGGCAGTCACGCTAACCTCGGCCATGTTTGGCAAGTTCGCTTGGCGCAAGGTGCCTGGGTTCATGTTGGCACAACTTTTGGGTGCATTCCTTGGGGCATCCCTCGTGTTTGCCATTTACTGGCCAGCCATGAACGCGTTTGACGATGGCATCCGCCAAACCATTGGCGACAGTGCCACCGCTGGCATCTTTGCCACCTACCCCGCTCCTGACACCCCAATCTACTCGGCCTTCTTCAACGAGCTCATTGACACCGCCTTCCTACTCATTGGGGTCATGGCAATCACAAATTCAAAATATCAGATCCCCACCTGGGGGGTAGCTTTGAGTGCGGGCCTACTTCTTCTCGCCATCGGTATGGGGATGGGAATGATGACGGGGTTCGCCATGAACCCTGCCCGTGATTTAGGTCCTCGCCTCTTCACCGCCATCGGCGGTTGGGGTACCGAGCCCTTCACCGCTTATAAAAGCTACTTCTGGGTTCCCATCCTCGCCCCCTTCTTTGGCGCTTTACTTGGTATGTCAATTTACGATTTCTTGATTGACCCTCAACCCTCCTCCTTCTAATTCCTGTAATACCCATTCTTAAACCTTTAATCCCAAACTATGTTATAGTAAACCTACCCTTCAAATTTTATCTAGCCTTTTTTAATCACCTATAATTGAGCTAAGCTCGCTTTTCTAAAATTTGATTTTAAATCTCAAATACCTCAAAAGTGATTAAAAGTATGCTAGAATAAGTTAGAAATCGAAGATCTCTTTAAACAATTTTGAGTTTTCTCGAACAAAGGCCAATTAAATATTTTAAACTAGCGGAGTTACCCGGCGTTGCTCGGGTTTATTTATCACCAGATGATTTGACCTGATTAATTTGGGATTTATATTATAACCAGCCGATTTACCCGTGCTTCGCTACGGTGTCTATAGAATCTCAGATATTCAAATAATTAATTTAGACTTTATATTATAGATAAACACTCTTAGTCAAATCTAATTGCTCAATAGAATCAACAAAAACCACTAACCACTCAATTAAGCTAACTGAACTTATCAAATCAACTAATAACTAATCACCCTCTAAACTAAACTGTCCTATTGATTTGACCAAAAGCCATCAGCCACTCAGCCAAACAAAATAAAACTATCGAATCAATCAAATAACACCAACCTGCTACCCGAAACATTTCTATATTTAAAATCATTGTGTACGTAACATGCCTTCCAGACTAATAAATCAAGTTCTACTGAACTTGCCAAAAATATTTTATTAATTAGGGGAACCAAATTAGGCAGGGTTTTAAAATATATAAACCTAATATCCAGATACCCGTGCTTCGTTAAGGTATTTAAAGTTTATCAGATGATAAGCTCACACTGACATAGCCTATAGGCTATACCAATTCTAATCTGGAGCCACTCGGACTAACAGCTTCGCTGTTGCCCTCGTGGCTAGTAAGCTGGTCCTAACTACTTAATACTCTACCATTGATTTTTGTTTGGTTTCAGGTGAGCAATTTGGTGACTTATTAGATAATATTCGTCAATTCTTACCTACTCGCTCAAATAGTTTGAACCTATCCTACTCGATAGTTTCAGATTCGATATTATTTGCCAATTCTCACCCACTCACCCAAATAGATTAAACTTATACACAATTAGTTTCAGGTGAGCAATTTGGTGAATTATTAGATAATATTTGCCAAATTTCACCCACTCACCCAAATAGATTGAACCTAACAGACTCAAAGGTTTCAGATGTCAGTCAGTCAGTGAAATTTTTTTATTAAGTAGATAACACGAAACCGCTTACCCATTACCATTAAACATATCAAACCGTTTAATCACCAACCGCTTACCCAATATAGTCGAACCTATCAGACCAAATAAAAAACCACTAACCACTTAGCCAAAACCAGTTGAATCTATCAAATTACTCTAATACCATCATATCATTTGGCAAATCTAAATAACCTATTGAATCAACAAAATCCACCAACTACTGTCATGAACGCTTGGGAATCGTAGGTTGATCACGACTCGAGGTTCACGCAAAACCTTGGATAGCTGGTTTATCAGGTGGCACAGTCAGCATGGGCAGGCTCAGTGGTCAGGCATTAGGGCTGAAGTGTCAGAATAAGTGTTGCGGGGATAAATCCCGAGAAAAGCAAACATGAAAAAATACATGTAGAGAATTTTTGATAGTTTATTCAAATCCGAGGGCAGGCTTATTTACCTGATCAATAGTAATTTTATAAAGAGAAAAGGGTTTAAAGGGTCACAAAGGGAATTCAGCCAAAGATGAATGAATGGTTAAGGGATGAGACAGGGGAGTGACATCCACCGATGAATTGGTGATCTCCGTAGTACCATGATACTCCCCCGATTCATTTTTACGCCAATATAATTTGAGTCAGTTCCCATTGATTGCAGGTTGTTAGAAAATTCCATAAATGGTTTTCAAGTTGTAGTTGCCATAAGGTAGAACCTTGGAGATGTGAAAGGGTCCGTTGAAGTGAGGTTAGATTTTTAATGATTTGGAGTTGAGCAATTCATTTGGAAAATTCTGACTATGTCCCCTACGGTGAAATTTGAGGGCTCTTGATTTGTTCATCATATTTGTGTTTCATATTTTGCTCAGCCCTGTGAAATTTCCTGGTCTTTATTCAAATTATGTCAGTGGGAATATTGTCCTTTTTGCGCTGAATAGTTGGGTTAGGCTGATACTTAATTCCAAATAAAAGTTTATAAGGGGTGTGATGGGTAAAGAGTGAATATTGGTTTGGTAAGCCCAAAGGATGGTTGGCACTCGTTCTGCCCATTTTTGGGATTATCTATACAACTTTTCTTCAGGGCATATAAAGGGTATTATTGAGTTGCTCAGTTAATCCAATGCACTGAGGGTTGTAAGAGGTGATCTAGTGTTTCATCTAGACTTGTGCAATTGTTTTGGCAACTAGCTTGTTGTTAAAGAGTGATCCTTTGTCAGATAGGATATACGTGGGGGTCCATAGGTGGTCATAATTTCTTCATAAAGGAACTGGGCGGCAATCAGGGCGTCAGCTTTGGGGACCACTTTGGCAAGGGTCCATCTTTTAAATTATTCAGTAGTAACTAGGAGGTACTTGCATCCATGGATGATTAAAGGGAACGGTCCTACAAAGTCAATGCCCCAGATTTTAAAGGGGTTTGAGATGATGATAGGGTTGGGGGTTTCTGTAGTTTGGGTTGACTCCCAATAAACTTGGCAGGCGTGACAGGTGGTGACATAGTTGCAGGAACCAGCGTGGGCATTCAGCTACCAGTAAGAAGAGAATAATTGCTCCCTGGTGGCTTGGTTCCTGAAATGTCCAATGTTATCATGAACTTCCTTGAGGTACTTGTTTTTCAAATCCTTTGGGATCACTTGGAGGAGTAAATTCTTGCCTCTGAGGTTTATTCATCCATCAATGACCATAAACTTGGTGCACTTGGTCTTTATTTCATTTGTTAGTTATTCCTTAAAGGACTTCAAAGGTTTGGAAGAATTGTTGTATCTTTAACAACTCAGGTTCCAAGGAGATGGGTTCCATATGGTAAGTGAGGATCAGGTCAACATTAGGAGGGATCTGAGAGAGGCCATCACCCACGGCATTAAGCTTCCAGGGGGGTGTACAAACTCACGCTAAATTCCATCAGCTCATATCTCCATCAGATTGGGCGGCCGTTGGGTATTGTGTTATTGAAGAGAAAGCATAGGGCAGAGTTATCAGTATAGATAGTGGCAAATCCAACAAATAGTATCTGAATTTTTGGAGGGCATATAAATTGGCAAGTATTTCTTTTCATATGTATAATAATTGATTTAGGCATGCTAAATTTCTTTAAAATCATACTCAATGAGCAGATATTTCCAAATTTAAAAAATTTGAAATATTACAATCACCCAGAAATTTAGCTTATATGTTTTAATGAACAATGGTGGTAAAGTCCACTGAACGCTCCTCCAATGCATCGAATTTCACTAAAAAATCCCAAATCACAAAACCCTAGGTTGCTGACTTGTGCGTCAACCCGCTCCCAAACTGCAGCTGCAAAAGCAGGTGCAGAACAAATTTTAATAAATCATGGTGGGATCACAAATGATACCACCACTTTACAACCTACCCCAGACAACTATGTGTTGACTGAGGGTCAACCAATTAGTGTGCCTCACCTTGAAATTGCATCTAATAATTTAACCACAGCAGCAGGGAGTATTGCAGCTCCCAATACCGCGAAGAGGGTTGGGATGGCTTTTCCAACTGCCTCCCCATCAGAAATCAGCTTGGGCGCCCAAACTGAATCATCATTGATTGTCAAGTCAGTTGGCCATCATTTTTCTACTTCAAAATTAACCAAATCGGCTAACACTGAATCACGATAATAGGTGAATCAGTTAGCCATCATTTTCCATGTTTGGAAGGCAACCAACATGCCAAAACTGAATCAGCATTGAGTATCAGATCAGTTCATGGTAATTTTCATTAAAATCATAATCAAAATCAAAAAGACAATTGGAAATAGCAAAATCACCAATCAGACTGTGGAAAAATCCCAGACAGCATCTGCTGATGGTCAGTGAAGGTTTAAAGGTGAATTGGTGGGAGGATGAACCTGAATCCACCATTCAATTGGCATAAAGTAATTACAAGTCAGGTAAGGCAATCCAACCTGAAAAAAGTAGAGTACCAACTGGAAAGGCCCAGCAGGTGCCAGCCCATAAACTCAAAGGGATGTCATGCCTCTATCTGGGGTCTCTCCCCATAGGGAATCAGCAAAATTTAAATTTAAATTTAAATTGGAACATAAACAAAATTAAGCGAGTTAAGGATGCATCAGGTGCATGGCAGAAAAAGCTAGGCCTGCACCACCTACTATTGACCCTCATAAAGCTGATTTTGTGACTGAAGTGAGGAAGAGATGGGCAGAAACTTGCTTAAAACGTGCACTCCCTAGGTCCACTATGTCTCATGAAGTTAGAGTCTACTATGGGCTTAACCCAGTCGAGTTTTATACAAGAAATTATTTCACCTATTTTGAAGCAATAGCAAGGGCCTTTCCAGTCAATACCACAATTCAGGAAGTAGTGGAAAAGTACTATATTGATGTAGGGTTTACAACTGCAGCAGATGCAGACCGGGCAGCTTCTACTAAAATAGAGATTCCACATGGATCTCTTTGTGTAAATAGAACATGATCTAACTTGGAAAAAATTCTTGGGTAACTTTCTCCAATCTACCAACTGCATTGGATCCAGAATCCCTAAAGCTTGCCCTGCATCAGGGTTTGATGGAATTTGGGTCTGTTCTAACAGTAGACTTTTGTGCATCAGCCTACTATGCCCCAACCCAATGGTCTCATATTGCTAGAGCATCATTTATCTCCAACCCTATGGTGGCCCATAACATGGAGGTTATTCCATGTGTGGCAGTCATGGATCATGTTAAGAAACCTTCTTTGTTGATCCTGACCAGGCGCGACCACGCTGCTCATGGTGTAATGCTTTAGCCATCTATATGATAGTTGCACTGCTCATAAACAAGCTCTCTCATCCAGCAACCAAGTCCCTGTGACAGGTAAGAAACGCTCTCATACAGCATCAGCAATACCACAACCTACCCATTGGGTACCTGTACAGGATCTAAACCCTGCAGCCCTTCAGATGGCAGTTGAGCAGGCACAGCCAGTAGCACAGCTTTATTCCTTAGTAATGAAAACCCTCTGCCAGTTGGCACCACTTCTAAGTTGACAGACCAATCACCAGCACAAAATAAGCGCAAATCTGCTTCACATAAAACTAACTCAGAGGAAGCTAGTCCAGGGGCGGCATTAAAAACTAATTTGGTACCACAAGATACTCAGAGAGGGGAGCAGGTATGGAGTACCCAAAGTAGAGGTTGAGGCTCAAAGTCACCAACCCCCCACCATCTAAGGGGATTGCAACTCATACTTCATTCTCTGTATTAAAGGAGGTGAAAATGGACTCTGATACTTCAGAGGATGCCCAAATGGAGGAGTCCATGGAGCGCCCTCAGTATATTTCCGTGCAGGGCAGCGGGGTAGTATCCTGGGATGGCTTACAGACTCCTCAGGCCCTTCAGCTCAGAATATCCCCCTTCCTCCATGTTGATTGGCTCAGATTGCTGCTAAAAGTCAGGCTCAAGGACTTAAAATGAAGCAGCCTTATAGATGCAGGTTTGCGCTCTGGTAACCCCCCAGGATATAAAAGGAGACAGCAATGAGGCCCTAATGGGCACCCTGGCCCTGCAGTCCATTAACTCTAATGGGCTGCAGGATTACAAATGGAGAGTCTGCCTTCTCCACAACTTCAGGTTGACTCACATGGATATCACAGCCATCCATGAGCCCCATGTCCCCCTCTGAAATAGAAGCATGGAATGACTAATTTGAAGGTAACTCTTGTTGGAAAAACTATGTAGGCCTTATTATCCTCAACCCCTGGGTGAAAACCCACCAATTTTCAAAATACATTGATGATCGCCTTATCTTGGCTAAATTATCTACCCCTGAGTTTTCCTTCTTTGCTGCAAGCATATACCTGCCAAATGCAGGCCTGGAGCAGGAATGGCTTTTGGAGGAACTTGCTATACTACAACTCCCACGCAACACAGTGCTTATGGGTGATTTCAATACAATATTAAGTTGGGTGCAGGACACATTTCCTCCGGCAACACAAGACAGATGAGGTACTGCTCAGCTTCAGGATTTCCTCAGGTCAAGTGGATTCACAGATGCCCTTCCCCCATCAGCGTCTGGCCTTGGCTGTATGTCTCAGATCCAAGGTGCAGGTCAGGAATTCATATCAGCTTTAAGGATTGATATGGCCCTAGTGGGCCCCTTGCTGGTGGGTCGAGTTTCCTCTCCATAACCTGGGATAACACTATAAATGACCACAGATCCATCACAGTGATCCTGACAACCATCCTCAGACCATCAAGTAGTTTTTGGCCAAGGATTTCTCCAGGGTTTCATGAACAACCAGTTTTCAAAGTAGAAGATAAATGTGGCCATTTGTGAGCCAGAAAACCTGGACTCTCCTCATTTACAAACTTTGCAAGAAAAATGGGCAGATAAAAAGCAAGGATTTTAAAATTAGCATATAACTGAGTTAAGGCTCAAATGATGGCAACTAAGGCTAAAGTCAGACGGGCTGAAGCTAGAATAAGTCACCTTGAAAGGAATTTCTTACCAGTTCCTACCTCTCAATGGTTGGAGGCGTGGGAAGTGGCCCAAGAGATGTATCAGCTTGAACTTACTAAACAAGAGGGACAGGCAGTGAACTTCACATCATCACGTTACTACACCCTTTGGGAACGTCCCACCTGTTTCTTTTACCAGAAAAAAAAAGCTCGCTTGAAGGATCAGGAGATGGCAACCCTTAGGGTGGGGACCAACATCACCACAAAAAAGAGGAGATCACCAATGAGATCCATCGTTACTGTTCATCCCTCTTCAAGGCTTCCTGAGTGAACCCAACGGAAACTCAGGATTTATTAGAGAGGCTTTGGAACCACTGGTTAATTTCTCAGCAGATGCTAAACTTCTTACACAAATCATGCAGCAATAAGTAATGGACATTCTACTCCACAGACCGCGCCCGAAGGCCCCAGGCCCAGATGGTATCCCATTTGAAGTGTATCTAGTAGATACCGTCACAGTTACAAAGAACCTCCGGCCCCTATTCTTGAACCTCTTGAAAGAAGGGGGAGTGCTTACTGACTTTAAGAATCAATTATGACCCTTATCCATAAGGAAGCAAGCTGGGAGGATCTGACAAAGTGGCGACCAATATAACTATTGAAAACAGACCACAAGCTATTTACTATACTTCTAGCAAACCGCATGACTAAGTGGGCAGCACCACGCTTCAACCCAGCTCATAATGGCTTTATCCCAGGGAGATAGCTTTGGAACAATTACAATGAGATTCTGGCAACCCTGTCAACTTAAACATCTTGAACGCATGGTTTTGTGGTGCTTTTGTATATGGAAAAAGCATATGATTGGGTGAATTGGAATATAATGACGCCTCCCTAACCCGTCTCTACATCCCACCACAAGCTAGGACATGGATATCAGCGCTTTACGCCCAGCTTCACAATAAGGTATAGTCCCCAACGGGCTTCACAGCAGCGGTGATAGTTGAACAGGGTCTCCGTCCAGGGGATCCATTGAGCCCAATCTTGTTCAACAAAGCTTTGGATCCTCTTCCGGCTCTACTCCAGGAATGATTGGTGGGTATTCAGGTTCCTGGGAAACCCCCCACCCATACCATAACTTTTGCTGATGACACAGCAGTGGCAGTTGGATGCAAAAAGGACCTAGAACTGTCCATGGAGGCCCTGTATCGCTACTCTAAGGCGTCCAATGCAAAAGTTAACACTTCTAAAGCCATTATAGTGCAAGTTGGTACCCCATCGTTTTCTCCGCCTTTTGGTCTGGAATCTACCTGGGGCACCTTTAGGCACCTAGGTGTCCTCACCACACCAAAATGGTTTGCAATAAAGGATAATGAGGACCGCTTGCTGGATGCAATAAACTCACGTGTAGCCAGCTGGAACCACCGTTGTATCACCCCCAAGGACGCGCCCTGATGGCGAATGTTTTTCTCCTATCAAAGGTATGGTTCCTCGCTCATGCCTTACTTTATGGACAATTTCTGCTCGAGGTTGCATGATACTCCGCTGCTGGATATGGGGATCCAACCACCCACCCAAAGCTCTGACCACAATATCCCAGCCCTGCAGTGAAGGGGGTTTAGATATTTTGGTTGCTAGGTTCCATGCCACTTCAATACTGATGGGGTTCCTTAAGCCCATCATTTGCTGAGATATGGCTTCAATGCCCCAGTGGGGTCCATCCTTGCACCAGAGTTTAGCGGCCTCACTAGGGCTCCCATGGGCCTCTCCAACAGCTGTTGGGGAATTGCTAAAAAACCACCAGGCCACCGTCTCAAACCCTCATCAAATTTTTACTGGAACCAGGCTCTCCTTGCGCTTAAAAGGGTAGGGGTACAGGTGTACCACGCCTTCTCTTATAAAAGGAGGAACCCTGGGATTAGCCCCCCGCATCACACCCTGGTCCACAATGGGAGGATTGTTATATCCCACCTCCACCCTTTGGACAGACCCCCAATGTGGCCTCATATCCTTGAACTTTTACCCCTGATATGAATGTTATATCAAGGCGCTCTGGAAGGAAGTTATCTATCCTGTTCTCTCAGCAAAAATGTCAAATACGTTGTGGTGTATTATACACTGCTCATACAGAACCGGGGTTGAAATGGTCCCACCTTCCAGCATAAGAGTTGCCCATGATGTGCAGCGCTGACAGACAACCACCATCACCGCTTCTTTACTTTCCCCCTCATAGCCCCTTTATGGAGCAAGGTCCGCAAAATCCTGTGAGCAGAACCATGGGTAGCGCGCCCTGTTCAGGACTTCATGTTCAAGCTCTCACTCCTCAATTGCTTCCAATCATTGAGGGTCCTGGCATTGGGTGTAGTGATATGGACTATTCATAATTCATATCTTTGCGCCACTTTTGATTCCACTCTGTGGACGCTGCCACATATAATCACCCAATTTTAGGTTCATTTTGAGATGGCTTTGAGAGTATTTACTATTTTGCCACGTGCCAATAGGCTAGTTGAGCAGACACCTGACTTTGGCAAAGCTTTCCCCCACCATTTCTCGACACCTCCACTTACCCCTGCCTTCACCTCAAGCTCTTAGGAGCTCAGGCATGATTAAATAAAGATCTGTGTATCCCCCTGTAGGTTGAACACCTAGTTCTAAAAAATATGCAAATATTCCCCATGTCAAAATAGGTTCAAGGCAGCTCCAATGTCAATATTGCTTGTTTCAGTAAATACTTGAAAGGTATCTTCAAAATTGGAAAAATATATTGGGAGCTCAGGTCATTGCCTTCTTCAACTAGTAAAAACTGAGCTATTCAGATTAATCAAACTTACAAGAAGCTCCTTTCTTATGCATGCGGTACATTAGTGCAGATATCTGACTGTAATTTGTTCTGAAAGAGTGGTAATAATTGATAGTTCCTAGAGAGCTGAGTAATTCAGTGTCATTTTTGAGATAGGGCCAGGAGAAGATAGCTCTAATTTTCTCAAGGTCAGTTGATTTTTCTTTAAGGGTAAAATTGACCCAATAATTTGAGCTCTTGGGTGCATAGTATTAACTTAAATACATTGATGCTGAAGTTAGCTTGTCTGATTCACTCCAAAACTATCTTCAGGCCTTGGAGGTTCTGCTAAAAGCTAGGGGCATATATGGTAATGTTGTCAAGATAGACAGTGATAAATTAATTTTGGAGATCATGGAATAGGCCAACCAGCGCTTTTTGAAAAGTCTTTAGAGCTCCAGTGAGTCTAAAGGGCATTTATGTATTCTCAAATTGGCTATATTTAGTAACAAAGGCAGTTTTCTCAATTGAGACCTCAGCCATGCCTGACTGGTAGTATCCTGAGAAGAGGTCAATATTGGAGAACACTTGGGATCCCTTCATGGCGCTAAAGATGTCAGTAATTAAAGGTGGGGGATAGGCGTTCTTCTTAAAAATCTTGTTCAACAGGATGTAATCAATACAAATTTGGAGCTTCCCATTTTTCTTGGGCACCACAGCCACTGGAAATTACCAATGTGACTGGGATGGGTGAATAAGCCCACTGGTGAGTCCCTTTTGTATTCTAATCTCAATAAAGTGTTCCCAGGCTTGGATAGTTGATAGGGATGTTAAGTGATTGTTACAGTCTTTGAAGTCAATGTAGTGTTGTCCCAAATATGATAATGGTATGTTATCTTCCTCCGGCTTGATGTTATCTTCATTATTCTGGATCAAGCAAAAAAATTCTTCCTTCTCATTGCCCTGGAGAAGTTCAGGAATTTGAATCTTTTGAAAGGCTTCAAGGCAGAAGTAAGCGTCAAATTGGGCATAAGAGGTCATTGAGACTCAAACAGCTTTGTTCATCAAATTAAAAATCTTTGTGGGAACTTTGGGGGTAGCAATCAGGAATTCAATGTTCAGTATATAATAGTTTTAAATTTTTCTCAAAAACTCAGTTAAAACAATTTTAGGATTTGGGTGCTTTCAGGGTTCTTTCACTAAGTAACTCAAAAAAATCTTCTGTGGGGCTTTGGGTGTAGGGACTAATGCTTTTGGGGTTGGGCACTCAATAACTCAAAAATATTGTTTGGGCTTTGGGGTGGTGAAAAAATCTTCTTCCAATTGAGTTTCTTCAACGGTATCATCTTCCAAAGTTATGATGTATTGGTCAAATGGTGTAGGTTCTGCGGTGTCATCCTTAGCAGTATTACCACTTTGTCATTAATGCTTGTGGATCCCAGGTTTATCACAACTCGAGGTTTGGGTGACACCTCAGATAGCTGGTTTATCAGGTGGCACAGTCAGCATGGGCAGGCGTGTTTGGTTAGAATTAGAGCTGAAAGTCAGAATAGGCGTTATGGGTATAAATAACAAGAAATTGAACAGGAATCATATATAGAGAAACTTTGATAGTTTATTTGAATTTGAGGGCTGGCTTATATACCTGATCTGTAGAAATTGTATAGAGAAAAGGTTTTGAAGGGTTTCAAAGGGAAAGCAGATAAAAAATAATTGGTGACATGGATAAGACAAGGGAGGGGATATCCACTGATGGATTGGCAATCTCAGAGGTAACGTGACTGTACCCATGATTCTCACTGTTAAAGACGAGTGACCATTTTATGGTACTTTGGTTTTATCAAGCCCAGGTACCTGATTATCACCAACCTCAACCACTGAAAGAATTTAAGGGTTGAAAAAGCTTTTTAATCTAGTTTAGGCGAAACGCTATTTATGATGAATCTATATGCATAAAATACAATATATGGAAACTTTTCTTTCCACTTGAAGACACTTTTCAAGCAATTTATTAAAAAGCTTAAAATTTTTAACCTCGATTTATCAAAACCAGTTCAACATAATCTTTTCTGGCTTCATCGCCTGCTGCTCCAATATGGTGCAATGGCAAAATTCCCTCTAGAATTTCCACCCTGTCAGAAGGTGCGTTCATAATTGTCCATCCAGTCCTTCCAAATCTTTGGATCATTTTTTTTCCCAAGGACCTCACATTGCACCTTTCTCGTGCTCACCCAACTTGCTCTTACCCCAATGCTCTCCCATAATTGAAAGTTGAAATTTCATCTGAGTCAACTATGGACATTTATTACATATGCTAATAAAGTAATTATCAGGCTGGCAAATGACACCTTTGAGCCAGAAAATATATAGACTTATGCCCATATGAGGGATATTTTAGTATTAAGTTCTCCTCCATGGAGGCAAAAGTTTCAGCTGCAAGAACCCCATTAGTCTAAAAAACACCCTATACCCACTAATCATACTCATCTCCCACCAACACCAACCGTGTATTTTTATTTGCAAACCTGCCCTTGCATATCCTGCCACAAGATTTAAACAAGCAGTTGATGTCAGAGCTTTCAGCTTATGGCACTGACCCCATTCCTCACTTCACTGTTCCTTCAAGTGTAGAGCGCCTCACTTCCTCTCACAAAACTGTCACTATACCAATATTTCTCAACAGATTCCAACTTGAACTTGCATTTCTGAAGTGCTGGGGGTTTTCTTTTGGGTGCATGTCAACAATGGCCACCAGATCTGACCATTTTTTTAATTTAGATCATTATAAAAAACATGTCGCCTAATCACTAACCACACCACTACTGAGCCTTGCTCCAAAACTGCGGCAGGGTCTACTAAATGGCGTTTTCTTCCACCTCCCACTCACTTAATAGGCCAAAAGAAAAATCCCACCCTCCCTCAATCCCCTGACCTCACCCACCCCCCTAAAAATATATCAGCTGATCAGGCTCATGCTGGAATCCTGTACGCTCCCAATCCACATCCCATTTGCCCACCAAGTCTCAACCATATACAGATGCCTTGATCCAATCCAACTAGTATCCCTGGGCCTTATTAGATAAGGTTTATGAGTTAGAAAATCCCAATTTTACATATGACCTTCACCATAATCAGTTTTTAGGCTCCAATAATGATCTTAAACCCCCTCATCATTTTTAAGCCCACAAATGAATGCTGACCTGTTACAATATGACCATCAGCTCATTGTTGATGCAATTGCTCATCCAATTGTTATCCTCTCTGTGTTGCTTCAGCTATATCTGTCGCATCACTTGCAGAAGGTCAAGCTCTTCCCAATATCCTGGCAACCCTTACCACTTCAAGTAAGCGTGACCTCCTGAATTTCCAAAAACAGCTCAAAATTCAATCTAGAATATTGTGGTGGTGGCCAGTAGCCTAGAGCAAAATCACCCAGTTGAATATGCCACCTTTATCAAGCTCCCTGACACCAGTATTCAAGCTGTACGTGATTTAGAGAACTATATTGGTGCCTTTATTGTGGCGCACAATTTCTTATCTGTTTATCCTTGAGGAATTATGCCCCCTACTTCTAAATCCACCACACTCTTGCTTTTTGCCTTATCCCACACCTTTCTTCATAAAGACAAAGCTGAAGGAGCGCCCTATAATCCCTCTCCCTCTTTGCCATGACTGGCTTGTAGTTTGACATTGCCCTGGTTGGTTTTGGGTTCTTTGCGTTTTGGTGCCATTTGCTCACTTGAGCGTTTTGACCGGCTTATTTTTTATCTTATTTCTTTTGGTAATGTTTTAATATTGTGAGCTTGCCTTAAATAAAAAAACAAATCAAACTGTTGTAAAAATTCTAGCAGAGGCTAAGGGCTCACAGTTATACAATTTTATAGTTTTAGGCTTCATCTTATATTAAGAACCAGATATCTTCTAAAATGCCAGCCCCTCCTGATATTATAAAAAATCCCTGATTATTGATTTTTTAAAACCACATGGAATATGTCTAGAATTTTGACCAAACTAGAATAAAAACTGCTTGAATTATATCTATACCTTTCCGTGTTAATTCCTTTCCCTGATTATTATTGGTACATAAAATTTAATAACTAAATAGCACTGATGAATCTCAGGATAATTTCATAATAATCATAAAAGGAAAGGATGCTAAGATTTTGGCCTTGGAAAATTTACTCAATATTAGCAATCAGATAATGTAATTGAGATACTGGAAAATGGCCAAAGCGGTATTAATAAACTATCAACAATGAGTTTATGCTGGCAAGGAGAAATGTAGCTGGTAAAATAATAGTACTAAAAATACCAAAGCAATTCCTCTCTCTGCTCAGCATAAATTTCTGAGCAAATTAATTTTGGTAAATTAAAAGAAAACACTTAATTGCACACCAAAGTCTTGCTCCAATGTCATCAGATCCCCTGCCAACTGTCCCAGTGTGGGGCAGCGGCAGAACTTCCCCCTCCATTTTCCATCCAACAGGAAAACGCGCCTGGACTGGCTCGCTCAGTCATTCCAAACCCTTGGGGTGATTCGTTCCTCCCAAGGATCTTGATGCCCATCTCACCCAAACCCAAGCGGTGCCCTGCTGCCCCCTGGTGCTCCCCCGGAGCAACATGCATTTCAGCCTTAGGGTCAGATATGGGAAATTCTTCCCCTATGATGACCAAGCCATTATCAAAATAGCTCAGGCAGTGATGACACCAGCAAGTTTTATAGACTTCCACTCCTATAAGGGGTACTTTGTCCTCAGCTTTCCCTGTGAAGCTGATGCAGCCACTGTGGCAACGGTGCCATTAATTTTTAATAATATTCTCCTCCCAACAACTCGGACCCAGCTCCCAATGGACACCACCTTGGTGGTCCAGTTCACTAGTTTGACCACCCACCTCCCCCCTGAAGTGCTCCACCAGGAGCTGATGGAAGGTTTGGCAGCCTATGGCGCCAACCCCATCTTGAAATTTGTGGTCTCAAATGGGGCCACACGCCTCACTGGGCCTGGGCATATGCCACAATCAGCCCTGAATTTACAAAAATTTCTCTAGCAATTCCCCCTTGTGCCACAATTCCATCTGCCCCTGACCATCCATTCTGGGCCCGCGTTGAGGGCGGACGGACGATTTGTCCATCCTGTTTCAAGTTAGACCACTCAAAATGTAAATGCCTATACTCAGAATCTTCCACCGATGCTGAAAGTTTGCCTGACGCCCACAAATCTGCTGCCCACCCCGCGCCAACTCTGATATGGGGTACAATACTAACTTCCCCTCCTCCAATGCCTGATGCTGCAGCTGCACCTGCAGCCACCAATCAGCACCCACCTTGCCCCAATGCCACAAATAATTCATCCAATCAAACATCAGATTGGATCCCAGTTTGATCCCATGCATCTGCAAACAAATTGATTAAACCTCAACCATATGCTGATTCCCCAATCCAATTCAACCAAAATCCATGGGAATTATTGGATGAAATCGACTAATCAAGTAACATCATTGAAGAACTGACGCTGCAATTAGAGCGGCTCTGTAACGCAGAATGGGATGCAAAATTCCCACCTCAGAAGTATTTACCACAACCTAACATTAAACAGTTCTACAGCGACCACCAGCTTGCAGTAGAAGCAGCTGCCACACCAGATTGCCATCCGCTTTGCAAAGCTGCCACCAAATCTGTAGCTGCGCTCACAGGAGGAATTCCACCTCCCATCATCCCCATAAATCTTACTCCAAAAGTAAGATCAACATGAAAACTTTACACAAAAACGTCACTGAAGCCATCCAGAACGTGGTAACAGTAGCATGGAATCCAAAAGAAAAAATAACCTGAACCAACATTGCCACATTTGTTAAATTTCCAGACGCCCGCCTCAAAGCCAAAGATGCTTTGGGAAAATATATCGTTGGTATAATGATGGCTGGCAACTATTTGGAAGTTCCAGTCATCAAGGATATCAAACCCCATGCCACCGATGCCCCCACACCCTTACTATCTGCCTTAACACGCACCCTACTCTGGAATGAGATGGATGCGGCCAAAGATGAGCCCCCAATCCCCCCTCCCCATCCACCATGGAGGGATAGCAATATTCACTGCCCACCTGGTTGGATATTTTGTTAGGTACAATTCAATCAATCCATCCATTTTGGGCATTTCATTTGAATCGTTATTTTTATTTTATTTTAGTTTGGTAATTTCCATCCCTTTGTCAGCTTACCTTGGTTAAATAAAAATAAAAATACCAGAGCCTCAAGACAAGGTAAATAATGTATTTAGGATTTTTGAGAGTAGCAGCAGAGGATTAAGGATCTAATTATACTTAATAGCTACCATAAATTGGAAGCTTTAAGTTGATTTAACGCTTGGAAATTAATATTAGTTGAAAACTGTATATGAAAACGTGGGTATAGGGGTGAGGTAATCCTTAGTAAATTCATACTATAAATCAACATCAATGTAGCAGGAAAGCTAATCACACCCTTGTCTACATACTATTTTAATATAAAGTTAAGTAAATGAATTAATTGTTTATATGGATGGTCTGATCAAATCGCAACAGGCGCTATATGACCAGCTCCACACCAGAGTCTTGGTACCAACAGTCAATCAGCAGCATTAAATGGGAAAAGGTCTCCAGTAAGCTGACCCCTAAGCCCTATTCTCTTCAATGTTACCCTCAACTATCTCCTGTCTATCTAAGGACAAGCTAACAGGAACCAAGTCTAAAATTAAGCCCCTCACCTGCACTATGGGCTTTTCAAATGAAACTGCCATTGCGTTTGGCATCTATGAGATGCCACTATCACTGCCATGACCCTTGAGAGTTACATTAAGGCTTCCAACGCCCAGGTCAACACCTCCAAGGAAACGATAGTATATTTTAGATCCACCGCCTTCCCCCATTATATGAGCTGGAACCCACCATAGGTACCTTCCACCACCTGGAAATTCCTAATAACCTCAAAGGAATCTCTATAAAAGACAACAAAGACCTGATCCTTGAAGCAATGAAGTCCAGGATTGCCAGCTGATTGTAAATAATCATCCTTAGGGTCGTTTTCTGTTGGCCAACGTGTTCCTCTTGTCTAAATTCTGGTTCCTCATGCACGCCTGCCCCTTCATGGAAGCCTTCTAAATGAGAAACAACTTCTTACTATATTCTGCATCTGGGGTGCCAATGATACACCTACTACATTGATGACCATTTCCCACCCTTTAAATGGAGGGTCATAGGGCTACTGAACACCTTCCCACGACACTTCAATCTACCTTAAGTTTTTCCAGTAAATTATCTGCTGGAACATGGTCCAATGCCCTAATGGGCGCCCGCCTTCTGCCAAGTTGTGTCAGCATCTCTGTGACTTCCTAGAGCATTGCTGACTCTTTAGGAGAATGGCTCACAAACTACCCAGGCCATCTCCTAAAACCTCTCCATGCCCTTATTGGAACAGGACCTACTTGCCCTGAAGCAAGTAGTTGCATGAATAGACCTCGCCATCCTTACAGAAACGATGGACATGGACACACTCCACATCGCCATGTAGATTTTCTTAATGGACAAGTTGTAGAAACCTGGATCAACCCAAGGACCGGCCTTCTATCCACCAACGACTCCTTAAGATGCTCTCTCACTCCATGAGATTCGACCTTAAGAGGCTCAGGTAGGACTTCAATTACAACATTCTGTCTGTGAAGGTATCCAAGTCCTTGTATGGGTACTCCACTAATTGTATAGTAAAGGGGACTGCAATAAACTTACATTCTAACATATGATATTCCCTCATTGTGTGGAGCCTATAAGATCCCTCCACAACCACTTTTCAGCCCAGGTGTCACTGAATTCTGGCCCAAGGTCTGAGAACTCCTCTAAGCTCTTCCTTGGTCTATACACCCAGTTCAAGACCTGATTTTATTTTATTTAACCAAGGCAAGCCAACCAGGGGACGGGCATTACCAATATGTGTGTAGAAATGTTGGGGGGGAAGAAAAGCAATGACTAGGTATGATTTGGCACCCCGGGGTACACAGGTCACCCCTCTTGCCAGCTGGGACCGCCAGGTGTGGGGGGGGATTAGTGCTCTACTCCACAGGGGTTGCCCCCACTATGGAGCAGGTGTGAAGGAAGGGGTCCGTGTGGAGGAACCAGAGCGGGAACCATGATTCTATGAGCGCCTGTTGTCTTGGCCTCATATACCCAAAGAGCCAGGCTTGTAAATACTCCAGTAAATGGACGTGGAACCTATTGACAACCTCGTGGATGGTAGGGACTGTGCTCTTGAACGCATCCAAGGCAATAGTGTGGATTGTCCACATTGCAATGAGTATTACTAGGGAGCGCAGGGTGGATGAGATTGGGGACGTAAGTTGGATTGCGAGGAGGCTCTTTGAGATTGAGAAATACTGGCCATCTTGGATCTTGAGCAGGCGTGCGAAATCTCGCCATATGGCTTTGAACGAGGGGCAGGTTTCTAGGCGGTGGTGTAGGGAGCCCTCACCTCCACATACGGCGCAGGTTGCGTGGAGGGAGTGGGTGTGGTCCGCCGTTCTGTAGGTCCTTCTTAGGCAGCGCCTGGCGTTGGCCCTCACCCTCATCTGGAGGAGTGGATGGTGCGTCATCCTCCATATTGCCTTTTGTGCGGTTAGATCGTAGGGGATATCCAAAGCATCTAGGTAGTCAACTATGGCGATGGATGGGGTCATGGTTAATGAATCTTTGTGGGGGTGGTCTTCCGGCTTTTGCAACGCGAAGTGGGGTCTGTGTCATCTCCTTCCCTGCACTGTACCAGTGGTAGCAACAGTCCACCCCATGTGGCAGATGGTTTGGAGGAGGCGCTTAAAGTGAGAGGGGGTTCCATGCAGGCCCGTTGCATTGGGGCGGTTAGTGAGGTACATTAGTAAGCTGGAAGGATGGTTTGGGTTAGGTATTTTGAGTGCCTGCACGAAGTTGGCACTCACTTCCCTGGACCAGTGCTGTTGCGGGGGTTCCAGGGTTAGCACTTCCTCTATCCAGATGCCCAGGATGCAGTTGTCTTGGTGCTCAAAATCTATCAGGCCCATGTCCCCAATGGAGCGTGGGCCATACAGCGTTTCAACCTGGATTGGTGGGCGGAATCCAGGCCACAGCCAGCCCTGGATGAGTTCACAAATCGACTTTATAAAGTTGGGGGAGAAGGGGATCACATGTGTGGGGAACCAAAGCATCGGGATAATGAGCGAGTTGGCTGACGCCACTCGCCCTGTTAACCCAGGGGATCTACCCTGAGGGAGGCGATTCTGTTAGGTATCCGTTGTAGCAGGTTATTTTCAATCATCTCACTTGCATACCTCCCAGTTTCCAACCATATCCCAAGATGGCGGACAGGGGTGTGGTGGGGGGTAATGCAAAGGGTAGGGCGAGTGATTTTTTGCGTCTTGGGTTGTGTGTGGTGGGGGATGTGGTCCAGTTGGAGGTGTACTCGCCAAGGAGGATAATTTTGGTTTTCCATTTATTAAGCGATGCACTAATCACCGTGGAGTATTCTCTAGGGTGCGCTCCAGCTGTCAGGCATCGCTGTTGTCAGCTATACCCGTTACACAGTCATCTGCAAAGGCTAGTATCTTAACAGGGGGCTGGCCTGGCACAGTTATGCCCCTGAGGCGTGAGTTGGAAACGCAGAGGAGTGAGTTGAAGCTGAAGTTGTACAGTAGTGGGCTGAGGGGGTCCCCTTGCTTGAGCCCTCTGCATGGGGTAATCCTGTAGGTCAAAAACCAGGGCCACATACCACCATTGATGCAGATTCCGTGAGGAGCATTGCCAGTTGATGAACCTGGGTTGAAGGTTGAAAGCATGTAGGCACTCTTTTAGGTATGGCCAGCTAACGCGGTCATATACTTCACCTGGTTGAGGAATACCAAAGTACCTGTCACTTTAGATTGGCATACATTGGCGACGGAGTGTATGTTAGACCAGATGGAGCGCCCTTGTGTAAAACCAAATTGGTTGGGCGATAGGGCTTTTGAGGCTAGTGTTCCCAGTCTGATAGCTAGAATTTTTGTGAGTAGTTTAGTGTCAGTATTTGAGAGTGCTATCGGGCACCAGTTGGCCAGGTACATTCTGTCGCCCTTTTTGAATAGGGTAATGACATAGGAGTCCTGGACTTCTGGGAGGAGACGGGTCTCCAGCAAGCACTGGTTCATAGATGCTAGGAGGAGGGGGCGATCTGTTTAAAGTATTTTTTATAAAATTCGTAGGGTATCCCACCAGGGCTTGGGCATTTCCTACATGGTGCACCGTGGACTATATTACAGAGCTCCTCCTGCGTTATCAGGTTTAGGAGACTATAGTCTGGCGGTGCCCTCTGTATTCTGGTGGAGTAAACCTTTTCTATTTTTTGGTGGTCAGGTGGGTTGTCGCGGTAAAGTTCAGTGTAATAGTGGTGGATTTCCGCCTTTACCTCCATTAAGTCAGTTACCATGGTTCCATCAGCTTTGTGGACATGTGCACACTGGGGCAGGTTGTCTCAGGAGTGGTATTGGCAGGAGAAGAACGCTGAGCAGGTTTCACCTTCTTTCATGTGCTTACCTTTCCATGATACTTTGATTCTGTGTTGGTGTTTGTGGATGAGGGCGTTGAGGCGGGCAAAAAATTGCCGCCCATTTGCACTCTTAGTTTGGGCTGTATCCTGTTTTCAGAGTATTGAGTTCAAGGTGGTTGAGTTCCGCCAGGGTGCTTCTGATTGTGGCGGTGTCCGCGGTGTATTTTCGTGAAGCAATATGACAGCCTTTGTTTATTAGTTCAGATTTAAATTTTTCCCAATATTCAATGGGATCCAATGCAAATGGGGCAGTGAATTTTGGGCTCGAGGCTTCATGCTCAACCCAATCAGAAATTTTGAGGGGAGTTTTATATTTTCTGGGTATAGCTTCCTCCAGGGCGTCATCTGCATTTAAGTCCCGGTTGGCATGAACTGCACCAAAACTAGACAATGGTTTTATAATTAATTTTTTTGTGGCAAATTTAGTAATGAACAAGTGATAGGGTTTTGGCACGAGGATGTGGTCAATGCGGCTCATCAAGATGAGCGTACCCTTGCATATGCTGGGGCAGGTCATGTGGGGAAGGAGTGGAGCCCTGTGGGGAGGGCGTCATACAGGCCAAGGGATGCCTTCATCATGCAGAACTTGGAGTGTCCCAGTGGGTATCCCCTGGGGTTGGGCCATCAGTCTGCAGTGGGATTGTCCCAACAGTTGAAATCGCCCAACAGGATAGTGTCCAGTTGGAGTTTGAGCATCAGGATGGATTTGATGAATTGTTTCCACTCGGATGTGGTGCACGGTGTGTAGATACAGGCTATCAATAGTGTGGCCTCTTGGTTTGTGATCCTTGCAATTAGGACGCAGCCATCTAAGTGCAATGAGGATTCAACGATTTTTATTTTTTTGTTATTATTCTGGATGACCACCCCACAGTGGGATGTCCATATCAACTGGGACGGTGAGACCCTGGACGCCCAAGATCCCTATTCCCCCTGTAGACGGTAGGTCTCTTGGATGGCCAAGATGTCTACCAGGGGTTTGCACAGGAAGTCCAGTTTTTTGGCTTTGGATGCTTGAGCCCTGGCTCCTGCGATATTTAACATCCCTGTTGACACTGAAGTGCCTGTGGCGCCTCAGGAGCGGTTGGGTGGGCCTTCTGGCCCTAGTCCCACGCTCATTGCCTTGGACTTTCTCCGTGTGATTGGGCCATTCCATTCCAAGGCTTCCAGTTCCTTACCTTGTGATGGTTTCATGCAGATTTTGTTAGATTTGGGAGTTATATTAAGCTTTTCCGCATGTGATTTTGGTTGATTTGGGTTGGTGCTCTGATTAGCTTCTGATGTTTTGGGGTTTGATTTTGGCGCTCTGAGCCCTGTTGGCTCATCCATAGTGGATCTGTAATGTCCCAGTAAGTTTATTTGATTGGGATCACGTGGTGATTCTGTTGGCTTAAAAAATTTTCTGTATGGGTTGTCTGACCTGACTGTTTGGTTTAGATCTCATCCTCCATGGTTGCTCAAGCTTGGGAATTAGTTTCTGATTGGCTGGTTCGACCACTTTCCCCTCTGTCCATCTGGATTTGGTTCAGGTTGATGGAGGAGATCATGAGAGATGTGGCCTTGGCCACTGCCCACTTGCGGGCCTTCTACACCTGTTTGCATACTTTGGGTGAGATTGGGTCAATGAGGACGTAGTGTCCGTCCTCTCCCAGAGGAAAGCATGGTTGGTTTCAACCATTCTTCCAAAGGACTCTTCATCTTCATCCATGGCATCATTGCAAAAGTCCGGGGCCATGATGCCCTCCTTCATGGGGCATGCATGCTCCTTGTGCCCCAGTGCAGTGCAATGGTTGCAGATGGGTGGTGCGCGTTCTGGTGTGACGCAGAAAGGTTTTGACACTCCCCTGTCCTGGAGGTGGAATACCGCGGTGCGTGGGATTTTAGGAAATTCATGGCCATGTTGGGGACTGGGTTGATTACAGCAATTGCCTTTCCTGTACACAGGTTTGGCATCAGGTGGAAATGCTGTAGTTTGTGTTGTTTTATTTCTCCATAGCTTTGAAGGCCAAATTGGAGTTTGTCTTTAATTAGCTTATGGGGGAGGTTGGTGGGAAGAGAGTCAAACAAGATTCACAAAGTGTTTGCTTTGTCGGGTTGGGACCATCTAGTACTAAAAAAAAGTGTTTGCTTTGTTCCATCTGGTGAATGCGGTGCGCACAATTTGGTTTCCCTTGGGGAGGGCTACCTTAATACAGACTTTTGCTGCGGCGCCTGCATTCTCTTCATTCTCAAAACACATATCAATCAGCTGCGGTGGATGGTATGGGTGGTAATGTATACTGCGTGGGGAAAGAGGGAGGCCTGTGCCTCACCTATCTTTTCCCACAGTGTTGGGGAGTCAACCCCTAGGAATAGTCAGAGCCCGTGTTCCACTTTTGAAAGGGGCTGTGCTTACTGTAACTCCATGTATTGATTTTGTTTTTGTAAACTCTACAAACCCAGGCGGTGTTTGGGTTTGGTATTTTTTTTGGCGGCGTTGGCTCCCAGTCCACCTCCAGGGCATTTTTTTCCCTTTGGTGCACCGTTTTGGCCATTTCCTGATACAACTTTCACCCAGTTTTGTTGGGTTTTATTAAATTCGCTCATCTCACCTGTGTGATAATCAAAATTTATCTGTTCAAAACTGAATCTCTGTAACTGAAGTTATTGTTATGAGAAAGAAAAGCCAGTTCAAGACCTGATGTTTAAGCAGACTCTACATTTTTACCAACCCTTTTACATCTTTGACTATGTCATGGCCATCTGGATGGTTCACAAATAAATCCTTTATGAATTCTTTAAATCTCATGTATGTCTTTGAAAAAAATGAGCACCCAATTTCAGGTACATTTTAAAATGGCATAAAGGTCTGCAAAGAACATCACCCCTTCCCAGCTCAGTCATCATTACAGTATAGCTTCAGTGTAAAACCCTCTTTATTTCTAAACACCTCTTCTCTCCACTTCCCTCATCATAAGATCTTAATATGTAGACTTCTAAAAAAATCAACGAATCCACCTCAGGTCTGGACCATCCTAAACTAATAATGAGATTATATATTTTTGGCCAAAATGATTGTTTATGTATTTTTATTTAACCGAGGTAAGCTGACCAGGGGAATGACATTACCGAATATATGTGAAACTAAGAGAATAACTAAGAAATATAAAATTAGGCACCCCAGGGTACTCAAGTTACCCCTGTTGCGAGCGGGACTGCCAGGTATGGCGGGTAGGTGCACTACTCCGAAGGGGGTTTCCCCTGCTATGGAGCAGTGTGTGAAGGAAAGGGTCTGTGTGGAGGAACCAGAGTGGGAACCATGATTCTATGAGCGCTTTTTGTCTTGGTCTCATTTATCCATAGAGCCAGGCTTGGAAGTGCTCTAGTAAGTGGAAATGTAATCTGTTAATAATCCCATGAATGGTTGGGACCGTGCCCTTGAACGCATCTAGTGCAATTGTGTGTATTGTCCACATTGCATTGGGTATTATTAGGGAGCGGAGGGTAGATGGGATTAGTGACTCGATCTGGAGCGTGAGGATACTTTTTGATATCGAGAATTCCTGTTCATTTTGAATCTTGAGCAGGCGTGCGACTTCCTGCCATATAGCTTTGGTTGGGGGGCATGTTTCTAGGCGGTGATGTAGGGATCCCCTCCCCTCCACATATGCACATGTTTTGTGGAGGGAGTTGGAGCGGCCTGCCATCCTATAGGTCCTTCTCAAACAGCGCCAGGCGTTTGCTCTTATCCTTGGCTGTAGGAGTGGGTGGTGTGTCATTTTCCATATTGCTTTCTGTGTGGTTAAATCATAGGGAATGTCCAGAATATCTAGGTATTCTATCCTAGCTATGCTTGGGGTTGTTGTGAGCATATCCCTCTGGGGGTGGTTTTCTGGGTCTCTTAATTTGAATTGGGGGCTGGGTCGTCCCCTTCCCTGTATAGTACCCATGTTCTCTATGGTCCATCCCATACGGCGGATAGTTCTGAGGATAAGTTTGAAATGAGGGGAGGTTCCATGCGGACCTGTTGCAGTAGGGTGTTTGGCAAGGTATGTAAGTAGTCTGGGTGGGCTATGTGGGTTGGTAAATTTGAGTGCCTGTGCAAAGTTAGTCCTTGCTGCTCTGTACCAATGTTGTTGTGGGAGGTCTGGTGCAAGGACTTCCTTTATCCAGGTACCTAGGGTGTGATTGGCGTGGCTCTCAAAATCTATTAGTCCCATGCCTCCGCTTGAGCGTGGACCAAATAGTGTTTCCATCCGTATAGGAGGGTGAGAGCCAGGCCACAGCCAGCCCTGGATAAGCGCGCGAATTGAGGTTATAAAGTTAGGTGAGAAGGCTATCGCATGGGCCTGGTACCACAGTATTGGGAGGATGAGCGAGTCAGCAACCGTAACTCGTCCTGTTAGTCCTGGGGTTCTCCCTTGAGGGAGGCTACGCGTTTGGATACCCGTTGTAACAGGTTACTTTCCATTGTCTCATTAGCATATCCCCTGATTCTAGCCAGATTCCAAGGTGTCAGACAGGAGTGGTGGTGGGAGGTGTTGCAAAGGGTTAAATAATTGGGTTTTTTTCGAGTGTTGGTGTGAGGTTCTGACGTTGTGGCCCAATTGTTTGTGTATTTGCCTAATAGGATGATTTCTGTCTTCCTTTTTTTGAGCGATGCATTGCTCACCTTGGAGTATTCCTCTAGAGTGTGTTCCAGCTGTTGGGCATCTTCATTGTTTGCTATACCTGCTACGCAGTCATCTGCAAAGGCCAGTATCTTGACTGTTGGTTGTCCTTGTGCGGTTATCCCCATGAGACGTGAGTCAGTTACTCAGAGGAGTGGGTCAAAGCTGAAATTGTATAGCAGTGGGCTGAGGGGATCCCCTTGTTTGAGCCCTCTGTGTGGTTTGATATTGTTTGTTAGGAATCCAGGGCCGCATACAGCCATGGTTGCAGATTTGTGAGGAGCATCGCCCATTTTATGAATCTTGGTGGGAGTTTGAAGGCATGTAGACATTCTTTTAGGTATGACCAGCTAACAGGTCATATGCCTTTTCCTGATCCAAGAAGACCAGGGCACCAGTTGCTTTGGATTGACAAATGTTTGCAACAGGGTGTATGTTGTTCCATATTGAACGCCCTGGTATAAACCCAAACTGGCTGGGTGATAGGACGTCAGATGCAATTGCGCCTAATCTAGCTGCTATTATTTTAAAAGAATTTTTGTGTCAGTGTTGGAGAGTGCAATTGGGCGCCAGTTGGCCAGGTCCAACTTGTCACCCTTTTTATACAAGGTTATAACGTAGGATTCATGGCCTCCTGGTAATAGACGTGTTTCCAACAAACTCTGGTTCATTGACGCCAATAGGAGGGGGGCGATTTGTTGAAAATATTTTTTATAAAATTCGTAGGGTATTCCATCAGTCCTTGGGCATTTCCTACGTGGTGCACCGCGAATTGTTTCCCAAAGCTCCTCCCATATGATAAGGAATAGTATATTGTAATTTGGTGGTGTACTTTGTATCTTGGCAGTTTGAATAAATTCTTTAATTTTTTGTGGATCTGTTGGCATATTGTGATATAAAACGGTGTAATAGCAGTGTACTTCCGCCTTGACATTCTCAGGGTCAGTTGCCATGTTGCCGTTGGTCTTGCAGACCTGTGTGCACGTGGGCTGGTTTCCATGGGAGTGGATTTGGTGGAAAAAGTATGTCAAACAGGTTTCACCTTCCTTTATGAACTTACCTTTGTTTGATACTTTGATTCTGTGTTGGTGTTCAAAGATGAGATTGTTAAGTTGGGCTAAAATTTCTGCCCATTTGCGTCCCCAATTAGGGCTATAGCCAGATCTCAGAGTAATTATTTCCAGGTGTTCTAGTTCTGCCAAGGTACGCTTGATTGTGGCTGTGTCCGCGGTGTACTTGCGTGATGCAATATGTTAGGTTTTGTTGATAAATCTTTCTTGAAATTTTCCCATGTTCTGATGGGATCCAAAGTGAATGGGGCTGTGAATTTTGGGTTTGTAGCCTTGTTTTCAACCCAGTCAGATATCTCAGGCAATTTTATATTTTCTGGGTGAAGCTTTCTCCAAGGCGACACCTGTGTGTGGGATTGGGTTGGCACTAACTGCACCATAACTAATCGGTGATCAGAAAAATTGATCTTTTTTGTTGTAAATTTGGAGATTATTGAGTGGTGGGATTGTGGGATGAGGATGTGGTCAATACGACTCATCGATATGAGTAGTCCCTCACATATGTTGGGTCTTGTCATGTGGGGAAGGATTGGTGAATTGGGGGGAAGAGCATCCTGTAAGCCAAGAGATGCCTTCATTGTGCGATATTCAATGTGTCCAGGTGGGTATCCCCTGGGATTAGGCCATCAATCTGTATTGGGGTTATCCCAGCAGTTGAAATCGCCTAACATGATGATATCTGGTGGGAGGGTGAGCGTAGAAATTTTTTCAAAATTTTTTTTCTCTCAGTTGCAGTGCATGGTGCATAGATACATGCTAACAAAATTATTTCATCTTGGCATTGATTGTTGCTACCAGGACTTGACCGTGCAAGTGTGATGATGAATTTGTAATTTTAAATTTTTTGTTGTTTTGGACTATCACCCCACAGTGAGACGTCCATACTGATTGGGATGGTGCGACCCTGGTTGACCAGGATTCTTCTTCCCCTTGTAGGCAGTGGGTTTCTTGGATGGCCAAGATGTCTACAAGAGGTTTTCGCAGGAATGCCAGCTTTTTGGCTTGGGACATATGAGCCCTGGCTCCTGCGATGTTTAATGTCCCTATTGACACTGAGGTGCCCGCGGCGCCTCAGGAGCAGTTGGGAGGACCCTCTGGTCCTATCCCACCGCAGCTCATTTTGGCCATGCTCCGCATCTGTATTCCAACTCTTTCAATGCCATTGTTGGTTCCCTTGATCTAACCCAATAATTCAAGGGAATTGCAGTTTTTTGCATTTGCATCAACTTTTCCTGAACAGGTCTCATGTTGATTTGATGCGGGTTGTTGATTGAGTTTAATTTTTGAGGTTCAACTTTGTTGCATTGTGCACCGCATTTTCACCCAAATTGTGGTTGCATTGTTCCTCAGTATGTGCATGACTGATGACGCTTTGTGGCTCAGTCTGGTTACTGTGAAAACTTTCGACCTGGGCATTTTGTTCTGATTGGTTGGTTTGGTGAATATCCAAAATATCCTCCTGAATTTGTCCGTGGTTAATGGCAGATTCCGCGTGTGCCACCGCTTCAGCTGCTGCTCTCTTGCGGGATTTTTGTGCTGCTTTACGCTGTTTACTTGTAACTGGGTCCACAATGGAGTATAGTCCATCTTCACCCCAGCGGAATGGGTGGTGGCCATCAGTCATTTTGGTGAAGTTTTATCTTCATCCATAGCTTCTTCATAAAAATCATTTTCCATTAAGCCCTCTTTTACAGGGCATGCATGTTCTTTGTGGCCCAGTGAGCCACAGTGGTTGCAAATGGGTGGTGCGCGTTCCGGTGTAACTCAGAATGCAGCTGACTGGCCCCCATCTGTGAAGTGAAATTCTGCTGCGTGGGGAATTCTGGATAAATCCTCTTCCACTTCTGGGAAGGGGTTGATTACAGCGATAGCTTTGCCCGTGCACAGGTTGGGCATTAAGCGAAATTGTTGTAATTCAAGTTGTTGGATTTCTCTGTAGGCCACAAGACCTTTGTGGAGCTCCTCCTCGATTACCTTATGAGGAAGGTTGGTGGGGAGCGAGTCAAAAAAGATGAACAAAATTTTCGCTTTGTTCCATCTGGTGTGCATGGTGCGCACAATTTTTTGCCCTCAGGGAGGGCAATTTCCATGCAGATTTTTGCTGCGGCATCAGCTTCATTGGCTGTTTCAAAACCAATATCGATTCAGCTGCAGCTCATGTTGTTAGTGGCTACGTACACCATGTGAGGGAAAAGTGAGGGCTGTGCCTCACATGTTTTCTCCCACAGGGTCAGTGACTCATCCCCAAGGAAGAGTCTGATACCATGTTCCACCTTTGACAAAGGTTAGTTGAATTGAATTTACATGTATTGCGCGTGCTTTACAGTAGATACCATAAACCCAGACAGTGTCTGAGTTTGCAATTTTTTTACAGCTTGGGTTCCTGGTCCCCCTCTAGGGCGTTTCTTGCCCTTAGTTGCACCGTTAAGTGCACCGCTTGCTGTGATGCTCGCCCATGTTGTATAATTTTTGTTTTTAAAGTCGCCCATATTTCCTGTGTGTGATTATCCAAATTTGCTGTTTGAATCAAATTGTAGTAACTAAAGTGATTGTTACGAGAAAGAAAAATGATTGTTTATGTATATTTTTTATTTTTTATTTTAATAACTATGTTATCGCCTAAAATAATTACATAAAATAAGACTATGTGTGGATACTCTATTGAAAAACTCTCTATATCCAAAATTCTTTATATGACTTTACCTGAACTAAGGTACCTATTGATTAGCTTTTATAAGAAGCTATATTTCAAAGTCTATCAGATCCTATATGTACTAATAAATTTTATTTTATGTTTAAACTAGGGTGAATATAGTCTGTGATCAAAATTACATTAACTAGAATCTTTAATGATGGTTTAATAAAGCAAAAGATGACATATCTGTTTATATTTTCATAACTTAGAGAAACTTACTATGTCTATACCAGTATAAATTTTCATTATGATTTATGTGATAAATATAGTATCTACTTCTGGGCAGAAGAGATAAAACAGTTATTATCCAAAAGTTATAAATATTCATTACTATATCAAAAATTTACAGTATATAGAATTGGGATATAACATTAATTACTCTGTAAGAAAACTACACTAAATAATAAACGTTTGTAAGCTTTACTATTATCTTACTGCTTTTCATAGGTAAATATAGTGTAACTCTTTATAAGATTAGATCCACATTGCTTATATATCTATATTATAAATTAAAGCTATTTAGTATCACTAAAGTAAGATTAAAGCAATAAAGTCTACTTAGCTTATACATTGCTTAAATATTTAAAAGGCTGTCTATATGATTTTTTGGCATTATCAGTTTTTTAATCCCAAAATTTCTTACGTAAGGCTAATCTAAGTAGCTAGACTATGACTATAGCCTTTATTAAGCTTTTTAACTCAACTTTTGTAGACTAAACATAATTTAAGATAAAATATCAAGGGTTGAAATATCAAGCATAAAGTATCTATGAATTTTAAATTTTTATCTAGGGAAGGCCAACCATGGAACAGACCCTTCCAATAAAACATCAAAAATTGAACACCAGGATACTTGAGAGGTGCCCAATTGGAGCCAAAGCTACCTCCTATTGACATTGGGACCGCAATGGAAGGATGAGGGGGAGTGTCAGTGGAGGCTTGAGCCAATACTGAGCATGAATGAAGGAAAGGGTATAAGATGAGGAACTTGACAGGGAACCAGGATAAACCAACTGGCGTTGGTGTGATGGCAATTGGCCAGATAACCAGGCTTGGAATTGATCTATAATGTGAGAATGGAAGCGATGCACAGCTTCATGGAGAGTGAGAGTAGAGCCAGAAATAGCGGCAAGGACAACTGTGTGTATTTTCCACATAGTAATAATCACAACTAAGGCACAGAGAGAAGGGTGAATGGGGGAGGTCATGGAAAAGGCAAAGATGTTCTTAGACAGGCTGAGAGCCCAAGCTTGCTCCTGGAAAAAGAGACGCATAACATCACGCCAGATCACCTTTGATGCCGGACAATTTTCCAGGCGGTGGACTAAAGACCAATAGTAGACACACACAGCGCATGAAGACTGAGAGGCGTTGAACTGCTCAGCAGTGCAGTATACCCTCTTCAAGCATCTACATATATGGGCGCGAATCCAGGGCTGTAAGAGAGGATAGTGGGCGTACCTCCAAATGTCCTTCTGTGTGAACAAAAAAGCAAGAGATGTCCATCATGTCATGATATTCAACTCGGGCAATGGTAGAGGTCAACGGGATATTAAATTGTGCAAAACTACTTGCCCATTGACTTCTTGTGTGGAAAGGGGGGAGGGCGACCCCTCTGGGAGGTGTGCCCTGATTCTGACCCTTCATTCTACGCTCCACATAGTATCAGGAGAATCCTCTTGAAGTGGGAAGGGTTCCATGAAGGCACATGGCAGGGGGGTGAGAGGCAAATAGGTAAGAGAGAGTTAGGGTGTCCTGGGTTGCGGAGGCAAAGAGCTTGGTAAAGTTAGAGTGTGCTGCGCAAGACCAGTGTTGGATAGAGAGCGTGGGGTTGGTTACCTGTGCAATACATGTGACAAGTATTCTAGATGGCTATGCAGTTGATCAGTCTCATACCACCACTATATTGAGGGCCAAACAGGACATCCAGATGCACAGAGTGAGGGCGGCCTAGGTCAAAGCCACCTTTGGAATAAGGGGTACAGAGTAGCAAAGAAGGATGGAGAAAAAGCGATGACATGGGCAGCAAACCAAACTTTTAATAGGAGCAAAGAGTTGGAAAGCACTACCCGGTCTGTTAGACTAGTTTAATGGCCTCTCAGGAAGGCGATACGCTTTCTTACAATATCTAAGATGTGATTCTCCATTACAAGAATGGTGTACCCTCCAACCTTCAGCCATACTACCAGGTGGCGTACTGGATCAGCAATGGGCTTGGATATAAAAGAGAGTACAAGAGGGGCAATTTTGGGTGACCTCCTGGGCAAGCTAACAAGAGACCCTGACGCTGCAATGTTTTGATACGAGGGGGCAGGAGACCAGCATACCTGGTGTCTTACAAGAATAATGATTTCGATTTTATTGGCATTAAGTGTTGCATTACTAGCCCTGGAGTACACTGAATAGTTGTCTACAGTATACTTGCATCATGGTTATCAGAGAGGCCAAACACGCAATCATCATAAAATTTAAGCATTCTGATCAGTGTCTGGTCTTACACTTGAACACCAGCAAAATTCTAATTTACACTTTGGGGAGCGAGTTTAGACTTTATTATATAAAAATGGGCTCAAAAGGTCCCCTGACGGAGACCCTTTAAGGGAAAACTGGATTAGTCAAGAAACCTGGGCCACGTAAGGGAGGATACCCCAGTGGTAGAGTATGGACCCTCTACCACTGCCTCCTGAGTTTGATCCCGGTGATGAACTTTGGGTAGGGGACGATTTTGACTGTGTTGGTTTTGCGCGCCAATGCCCCGAACTGAGATAGCGAATAGCAAAGGCGGTCCATGGAGTTCCTGGCCTATCATACGCCGCGCATGGAGGTTTTCAGGTTTTATCCTCCTTTCCCATTTTCTTCACTTCCCTAATCGGTGCGGTATCATCCTCAGGTCGGCCCACCTCAAATAAAATTTAAATTTAAATTTAAAGAAACCTGGGCCACGTACTGCCATAGTGGCTGACTCAGTAAGCAACACTATCCAACTGATGAACCAGGAGGGGAGGTGAAACTTGTGGAGGCAAGACTTGAGGTAGGCCCAGTTGAGACGATCATAAGCTTTCTACTGATCTAGGAACACAAGTGCATAAGTAGCAGGCGATTGTTAGACGTTTGCTACTGCATGGAAGTTGTCCCTTATTAATCTCTTAGGGATAAAGCCAAATTTTTTCAGTGGAGATCACCTCAGTGGCCACCACTTCAAGGCAGTCAGCCAATAATTTTAGTAAAAATTATGGTTTCAGTGTTAGTAATGGAGAAAGGACACCAGTTTACCAAATCCATATCATCTTTTTTCTAAATTATTGTTACTGTATACACCTCTTGGCCACCAGGAAAGAGGCGTGTCTCAAACAGACGCTTATTCATTGAGGCTAGCAGCAGGGTGGAGATATTATGTTGCAATTCTGATATGACTGAATGATAAGCCCTAAGTCATTACAGCAGAATGGGTAGACTCCACTAGGTCTGATATGATCACAATTACTCAAGTGCCTTATAATGAGGCGATATTGGGTGAATGATAATATTGAATTGCCTCTGAATCAGGTGATAAGGTAATGTTGATGAACAGTGTTTAATGAGATGTTGACATATGACTTATGTTGAGTGGATCATCTTGAATTACGGCAATCATGAATTTAATAAATGATGAAATCTTCCAGAACCAATGAGATGCGGTGGAATGATTACTAAGCAGAATGGTCAGTATTAACCAAAGTTGCTGAGATATCAGTGAGACAAGTATATTGGTAGAGGAGGACAGTTGATAGTTCAGAGCGAGAAGAATAGAGAGGATCCACTGTTTTTTATGTTAAATAAAGAATGTGTGGGGGCAATTGCTCCATAGATATGGAAAAATTTCTGTTGTTGGAGGACAACAATTGCATATCATCAGCTCTATTGCTCAGTGGTCTGAACCCTATTCAAAACCCCTTTGGCGTATCTCCAGGAAACCAAAATTTATAACAGTGGTGCTAACTATAGGGGGCCCATTGATCAATTACACAAACTAGATCTTTAGTCGCTGGCCATGGCGCATCAGGCTTGCATGGACCAGGGATCTTCATGACATACTACGCCAGTCAAATACGTGAAACTCAAACTTGCCTTAGATGCTGTGCTCAAAAGGCAAGATAAGCTTTTTCAGGAAGTCTATAGTGATAGTTGTCTCCATTAAATCACAATGGAAATATTCATGGGTTCTATAGGTGATCTAAGCTTGCAATGGAAGGAGCATCTAACTTGTGGAAAGTGAAACTGTCAATATACACCTTGGATGTTGGGAGTGCTGACCAAGTTACCTGCTGCCTTCCAAGCAGTACTGTTTTATACTGAGAAGTGAAGGATACTGCGTTGCAGTTGTTTGGGGGTACTGCAAAGATGTCACAGCAGAGGGCTAAATTCTTGATCATCAGGTTTCAGTGTAATGAGACTCTCACCACGGTTGGTGATCATTTATGGTGAAAGCCCATGTGTTGATTGGGGCAAGGATTTTATTATATCTGACATGGGCATTGCAATGACCTTCACCGTGAAGTCATACAGTGATTTCTACAACATCATGACCCCAATGTTGAATAAAGATTTACCTTTGCTTAAAATTGTTCAGTTCTTGTGCCATATATCTGCTAACTTTCCTCCACCCAATACAGAGTGGAACCCTTCCATTACCATCACCAGACCATCTTACTTTTGGGAAAAGTCCTGTCCAGTTCAGATATCGCCAAGTTACCCTCAGCAGTTGAACCTCCACCCCATACCTGCTTATCATCCCCGCTCTAACTAATGCCCTGGGCCTAATTACGCTAACCATAAGAATTTATGTTATCACCTTGGTTCTGTTTACATAGAGCACCTTCTGTACAACTTTCCACGTGAACCAACTTACAATCTTCAAGGGCGCAGACCCTATGGGGTAAATTGTTTAAAATTTGGTCACCCTGGGCGTCTGGAATGTGGTTGCCCTAATTGACAGGTTTATTATGTGCAGCAGGATCATTGAGATCAGTGAAAAGTCAGAGCAGAGTAGAGACAGGACTCTCTACCTCCGCTATCCCAACTTCAAATTGTCCCACCTTAATCTACTGAAATATATGCAGCGGAAGCTCCCCAGTACGTTGATACATTCTTATATCACCAGCTGGCTGGGGAGTATCACAATTACAATATTACTGGACGATAAGCCTGAGATAGCTATGTCAGATCGGGAAGAATCTGCTGACCATGTTATTAGTTACATTTATTTGATTGCCTCGAGATGAGGTGATATTGTGTTAATGGTTTATTATTGGATCACCTCCAAATAAGGCAATAAGGCGATGTCAACATTTTAGAAAAACAAATTAGATTGCTCAAACTAGGGCGATAGAGAGCTGAAGAATAAGAAGCCAAAACCAAGGAGAATCAGCGTAATATAATAGCCTAAGCTATGAGAGTGGTATCATCTGAAGTCGCTGGTATATAGGTGAAATGGGCGATTGAAAGGATAGTTAGAGGGTAGTAGAGGAAGAGCGTAACAGCGAAGAGTTGCTGCATTTATAAAATAGTTAAAAATGTTTTTGGGGCTCTGCTCCTATTTTCTTATATATTCCATTGTGTTCAAAGGACCAAAAATCTTCATATCATCTGTCTGTTGTTCAGTGGGTTTAAAGTATGACCCTTACGGCAGATCCAAACAATACCGCACAAAATTACAACAGTGGTGCTCATTATAGGGTCGCTTTGCTAGTGGGCTACTTGAGTAGTTTAAGTTTAGTTATGGAGTGGCGAAAGCCAGTGGTAAAGACCAGCGCTCCTTCAGGAAGGCTCTGGGGGTCTTGGCTCACCATTGGGGTGGGTTACACTGAAGGAATACCTTCTGGTTAAGGGGAGGGCAATGTCGATATTTTAACCAGATGGATTTTTCCAATAGTATTAAGACTAGGGTTGTCATTTAGTTGGGTGCAATTTCTGGCTAATTGCCTAGTTTGATACTATTTAATATTATATATTTAATTTGAGTTTAGGTTTAGCGGAAGCTGAGTTCACTGCTGAAATGAGATTCAAAGATTGTTGGAGTTTCCATCTTAAAGACGATGTATCCATTACAAATCATCCAAAAATGGTTCTGCTGATTAATTCGGAGCACTGGCAACTCATGCCAATGGTGCTTAAAGTTCTATTTAATTACAAATTTATATACGATCAACCAGTAACATATGCCAAGGATGGATTGACCTATTATTGATAGTAGTGATCATATGAGAGGATCTGGAGGAAATCGCTATGATGTGTGAAGAGATCATCTGATAGAGTTCTGGCATCAAGTGGCCAACGGGTTTTCTGGTATTGGTTGGCCAAGAAGTACTTGGGCGCAGTAGCCCAGAAGAAGTATAAATAGTCATTAATTCCCTCCTAATAAACAACTCTCTTGCACCCATCTTACTTTTATTTGATAGTAGTTTGTCAGCTATAGTAGGGTTAAGATGGGACAGGGGATCCCCAATAGGCGGGGTGATCACACCTGGAGTGGCCGGTGATGCCAGCTCCAATGCCTCCTCCCTATGAGTAAGTGGTGGGAACCTGGCCATCTGGCTACCAGCGGATGCACTGACTTGCCGCCAACCTTGTGGGGTGCAGCGCATGAGTGCCATAGCCACCCAAGATGGGGATGAACTCGTTGGGTCAAGCCCATATGGGTTGATGAAGGGTCATGAGGGTGGGGCAGCGTGGAAGTGCATGAACCCAGGATGGGGGCAGGACTTTCCAGAGCACACGCCGAGGACATCTGGGGCTAAGGCGAAGTCATTGGTATTTGGTTGGTGGGTTGGACGCGGGCTTGTAGGGTTTGGTATGCCAATGAAGGCGAAATAGCAAAGGGCCAACCACTCTTCATACTGGTTAGCCTGGCATATTAGCGAGCCCATGGTCAATTTTGTGACAGGGAGTAAATGTATTGACACAAGCACAAGCCAATGACATGGTGGATGAAGGATCACTGGGGCACCCAAAGCCATATGCGTGTCAAATGTTTATACAAAATGCTTCAGACAAACTGGAACTGTATGCAGATGCGCTTTACCTGAAGGGAGTAGTCGTTGCCTTACCCGTGGATGCTATTGATAAAAGGTACCCTAAAATTAGTGAGCGTATTATGAGCTTCCTTAGCAAAAGTGATCCTTTGCTTTTCCATGTAGTAAACAGTCAACATTCATCTTAAGCAGAGTGTACCTACTTTGACATTGTTGTAACAAAGACCAAGTTCACATGATAATAGATACATGCGCTCCAGTTAACATAGTTTCCACAAGATTGGTGGTGAAGTTGACATTAAAACCTGATGTGGAACATCGAGGGGTGTATGGGACCACTGGATGAGAAAACACGGTCTCTGAGGGAGCTTACAGTGTGCTCCCCTTGCTCTTTAATCAGATGTTGTAGCTCTGGCGGTGCTGTTACTAAATAGCCATTATGACCTGTTTATTGGAAACACATTTATGTGACACTATGGTGTTGTCGTTGATATGATGGAGGAGACCTTAGAAATTTTGGGGCAACGAATCCCAATTTATTTTACCTCCAGAGGATTGTCAAAGGATCCGGTGCACATGGGACATACCAACCTTGACTATAGTGATAGGGTGATTCTGGTGCGCTACCATTGATTAAAGAGGAGAACCTGGGCCCTTCCTCAGCAGATTTTGAGTATCAAGGGTTGCCTCTCAGTGCTGCCATCTCTATATCCATCCCCTCTGGACACCAAGTAGTCATTAAAACCGAGTTAGAGGTGGAAGTGCCTGCTGGGCTTTATGGGGATAAAATTTTACCCCATCAGCGATTGTGGCTGGAGCCTCATGTAGTCCCAGGCATTATACTCCCAGGACATGAGGAAGATCAAGGTCTTGTTAGGAAATCTCCAGAAAGAACCAATGTGAATCCTCCAATATCAAATAGTGGCATAATTACATTTGAAACCAGTTGAGGAGGTCCTACAGGTCTATGAGTAGAGGGTCTCTGGATAGATTTTGTCTGCTTGTTGGTTCGCAGCTCAGATTAATGATGGTGGTACCTTGCAAAAGCTTAATGGGGTTTATCAGAAAATTTAAATATCAATATTTTGCTTATTTCAAAAATATAAAAAGATCTTTGCTCTTAAGAATGATTAAGGGTGCGCACAGGTACTTGTACATCAACTGGACATGGGTGATCATCCCCCATCAGGTCTCAGCCAATCCAACGATCTAGAGCAGTAGAAGAAGTTGTTTCAGTGGAAATCAATAAGCTTCTGGAGCAAGGAATGCTCAAACCGTCAAAATTCCCATGGGCTTTCCCTGTCCTAATTGTCAAAAAAACGGTACCACCCTGGTAGTGATAGACTACCATGTGCTTAACAGAATTATGAAAAAGGACTCATACCCCTTGCCATGAATTGAAGATGCTTTGGACTGGATGGGAGGAGCTTGTTGAATTTTCCGCAATTTGATTTGATATCCAGCTATTGGAAGATCGAGTTACCTGCGGTGGAACAGGAGAAATGTGTTATTATCACGTCAAAAGAGCTTTTTCAACTGACCCATATGCCACAATGGCTGTGTAATGTCTCAGCTGCATTCCAATGAGGTATGGACACTATCCTTAGCAACTTGAAGCTATAAGATGTTCTTGTATATCTTGACGATATCACATATTCTTACGCACATTTCCGAGCATTTTACCCACTTGGAAGAAGTATTCCGTCAGTTGGCTGGGGCCAACATCAAAATAAAGCCCCAGAAATGCCACTTAAAAAGGATCAGCTGGAGTATCTCAGGTTTGTGGTAAATGCCACAGGGCTGTGGTCCCAACCAGCCAAGGTGGAAGCCATCTGGAAGATGACTACACCAAACAGTAAGCGAGATAAATAAGTACTTTTAGGGATGTTCAGCTACTACCGCCGCTTTATACCCAGCTTTAGTTGTATTGGTGTCCGTTGTTTGAGTTTATTAAAAAGGATGTCACGTTTGAATGGACGGAACGCTGTCAATACTCCTTCAATACACTTTGAACAGCGTTGATCAACGCACCAGTGCTATGTTACCCAAATTTCAAAAAGGAATTTATTGTACAGATGGATGCATCTCTTTCCGCTGTTGGGGAAGTTCTGTCCCAATAAGATGGTGAAGGGGAGGAGCACCCTGTGGCATACAGCAGTCAAAGCCTAAGTAGCCATGAACATAAATATACGATGAGCGAGAAGGAGACTTTGCAGTGATCTACTCTTATTACAATTCAGAGTATATTTGCACAGCATAAAGTTTAAGTTCATAATGGATATTGCCTCATTGCGCTGGTTGCAGAACCTTAAAGAGCCTTAGGGGCGTCTAGCCTAATGCGCCCTTAAACAGCAGGCTTACAATTTTGAGATTCTTCACCAACGGGAACAAAATACCAGAATGCAGATTTCTTGTCAAGTTTACCAACAATTGCAGTAACAGCGGATCTGAGCAGCATAATGTTTGACAAGATGCTCAGCGGAAAATATGATGATGAACCGCCTCAAGTCATCAAAGTATTGGACGGAATAAGGGTTAATACGTTCCATAAAATGGCGAGTTGTACAAGCAGATAGGGGACATTATGGTAAACATCCCAAGGCCTTCCATCCGACCCAACATTATCATGAGTGCACACCAAGCAGTTGGACATGGGGGATTATGTAAGACCCTGGAATTGTTGCACCCTCAATACTACTGGGAAAGCATGTAATTTGACGTGCTAAAACCATTTACTGATGCCACCATTGCCACGTGGAAAAGCCGTTCTACCAGAAGACCTTGTAACTGTTATTGAAACCACATTTTGCTTAGCATACGTTTTCCCTGTATGTCATTGGCCCTCTGCCAACGGGAGCTAACTGTTCCAAGTACATTATGGTGGCTATCGACCACTTGACTAAGTGTGTTAAAGTATGAGTGATATGGGTTTTAGGGGCGGTCACAGTGGCCAAATTTGTAATGGAATGTATAATCCAGCGATATGGATGCCCTCAGTATATTCTTACCGATATGGAACCAACTTCACCTCACACATCCTTCCAAATGCTCAAACAAGCTAATGGGCATCTTTGGGGTTCTGAAGACCCCATACCACCCTGAGTCTAGTGGAATGGTCAATTGGGTCAATGGGACACTAATGACCATCCTCCATAAAATTGTAACCAATAGATCCTCTGATTGAGGTTCCCACCTGTCTAACGCCATCTTTGCTCTAACATTAACAATCATTCCATCAAGGGGAACAGCCCCTTTTCAACTATTATATGGATGACACCTCATTATTCCAGCATTGCTTTATTTGTGCATCGAAGATAATGGTGTAATGGATCCCCACCATTACCTGACTAATTTAGCCAACACATTGATCTAGTTGCAAATGGAAGCGTACTCTTTCAGCTTGGCCAAAAGATCAAGAATAAGGCCACCAATCTGGTATGGCGTAGTTGGTTAGCTCAGTTCCAAGAAGTTGAGATGGTATTTTTCCATGACCAGCACGGGTTAGGGCAGAAACACAAGTTGGCCAACATATGGATTGGTCCATCTAAAGTAATCAAGAAAACAAGTGTTGACGCCTACACCATTGAAGACCCATTGAGTGGTTGACTCATCAATTGTGTTCATGCAAAGTTCCTCTGTTATATAAACAGAAGGAGACTTATCGTCCAGTCAAAGGGAGGAGGGTAATTTCAAAATTCTGATATAACTGGACAATAAGCCCTGAAGAGCAAAGGCGGATTGGTGAGATCCGCTGACTAGGAAACATTTTACGAGTATTTAAGCGCCTTGAGATGAGGTGGGTATGGGTTATGTTGGGTTATTATTGTATTGCCTCTAAATAAGGTGATAAGTCAATGTCAACATTTGACAAATATTATTTAGATCGCCTTGAAATAAGGCAATATAGAATTTAATAATACCATTTAAAAACCAATGAGAGTACAGCGGAACTCAATAGTCTAAGCCAATGTAATGGTATCATCCAAAGTCTATAATATATAAGCAAGATGGGGCGATTGAGAAAGAATGTTGTTGTTAGTTTGGAAGATAGCGGAACAATGAAGAACTTCTGAATTTAATTAAATAAATGATAGTATCGTCAGGGCAATTGCTTATTTTGTAGTATATTTTCAAGTGTGTTTGGAGGACTGACAATCTCCATATCATCCATTTGTTGTTCAGTGGGTTTGACCTTTGTAACTTTTATGGTGTATCCTAACGGTATCACTAAAATTATAACATCTAATTTTATAAATTATATTCCATATCATTATTATAAAGTTTAAAGCATGATTGATAATACATCTAGCATTTTTTTTCCTATATGATTCTTTAAGCACTTAAATGGTGACTCTATAGTTGATCAGACTATATGGCAATAAGCTGTATAACGCTGCATCCTTGTACTTATCATAAATGTATTCAAATGTTTTATAATGAACTAATTTACTCTTTTATTCTTAATTGGGGTAGGAAGACCAGGGGATTGAAACAGCCAGTGAGCTAAGTAGAAAATAGAAATAAAGAAAAGATGGAGGAGGGAAATAAGTATGGACACCCCAAAGTAGACGAGCTACTCCCAGTTTCAGCTAATTCCACCAGGATGTTAAAAGAAAGTGGTAGCTTATTCTGGGGGACATTATTTTAAGCTGGAATATGTTTGGAGGATGAGATCAGCGTGGATGAACCAGAGTAAGAACCAGGACTCTGATCTTATGCCACTTTGGTCTCATGTAGCCTTATAGCCACGCCTGGAAGTTTTCAATCAAGTGGAGGTGAAATCTGCTGACTTCCATTCAAATGGTCGGTACTGCGCCATAAAAAACCTATTATAATGGTGTGGATGGTCCACATTGTGATGACCACAATGAGGGAAATGTTTAAGGGGTACAAGGTTTTCAGTTGGAGAGCAAATAGACAGTGTGATATTGAGAGATTTTGGGTGCTGTGAACCTTGAACAGTCGTATCACATCATGCCATATGCCCTGGACTTGGGGCATGGTTCCAACAGTGGATCAGGGCTCCAGGTTCCTTACATACTGAACAGGTTGCATGGATTAAGTCGGAGTGCTCTGCCATGCAATAGGTGCCTCTCAGGCAACGCCATGTGTTGGCTTTAAAATGAGGCTGAAGCTGTGGGTTATGGTTAACCTCCAAATTGCTTTATGTGCGGGGATGTCATAAGGCTTGTCCAGAGCATTTAGGTAGTCTGTCTTTGCTATGAACAGAAAGCTTTTCTGGATTCACATAAGTGGGTGGATTGGACATGATGTTCCAGCGTAAATAATGGCCTAGGCCTTCCCCTTCCACATCTGTTTCAACAAACTTTACTATTCACTTGGTTTTTTTTGGTGCATAGAACAAGCTTAAAGCGTTGGGGCCCACATATGTGCCAGAAGCGTTGTGGTGGGACGTGATGTATTTAAGCAGGCTGTTTTGGTGGTGGGGGTTGGTTAGTACAGTTGCCTTGCTAAGTTGGACCAGGCAGCATGGCCCAGTGTTGGCGTGGCAGGTCAGTGAAAAGGATGTTCGCTATCCATCCTCAAGGATACGGTTAGCATGATCATCAAATACTGTTATTCTCATTCAATCATAGAAAATGGGCTATATAGAATTTCAAGTCACATTAATGGGCGGTATCTAGACCAAAGACACCATTAGAGCATAGCGCACAATGAGAAGACAAAGGAGGGAAAAAAGGAGATGGCATGTGCTAAGAACCAAAGGATATTTTAGATCATAGATTTGGCAACTGTCACACAATTAGTTAAGCTAGAGGATTTGCCTTTTTGGAGTCAATGCAGTTAGATAGCTTATGTAGTAGATTACTCTAAATTGTATTGACTGCATAGCCGCCTGCCCACAGCCACACCCTCAGTTGGCGGACAGGGTTGGTGAATGGTTTTGACGTTTATGGCAGGACATGTGGGTATATTCTCTTTAGGCGCCTCAGTGTGCGAGAAGAGGGGGCTTTCCAGCGTGGCTGGTATTTGACAAATAAGATAACTTCAGTCTTATTCATGTTGACCGCAATGTTTCTCACATCAGAGTATTCTTTCAGGATGAGCTTTAAGATACGGGCGTCCTATTTACTGGATATATCAGCAATGCAGTCATCTGTAAAATCCAGCATCTTGACTTCTGGCTGTTCCTGAGAAAAGATACCAGATAAGAGCAAAATTGAAATGTGGAGGTGGGGATCTAGGCTGAAGTTGTACAGGAGTGGGCTGAGGGGTCTCCCTGTTTGATCCTCTATAGGGTTTTATTGAGTTGGTGAAGAATTCTGGGCCACATACTGCCATGGAGATTGATTCTGTGAGAAGCATACCCAGTTGATGATCTAGTGGGGAGATTGAAAGCTTGCATACAATGCCTTAGGAAGGACCAGCTTACGCAGTCAAAAGCTTTCTCTTGATCCAAGAAAACTAGGGCGCCAGTGTCTTAAAACTGAAAGACGTTAGCAACAATATGTATGTTGATCCAGATATTCCTTCTGAGTATAAAACCAAATTTCTTGGTGAAATAACTTTTGCTGCTACTTCTCCAAGCCTCTTGACCATTGATTTAGTGAGGAGGTTTGTCAGTATTCATAAAGGCAATAGGACGCCAGTTGGAGAGGCCCAGTTTGTCACCCTTTTTTAAACAGGGTACAACATATGCATCATGGCCTCCTGGTAGAGACAAGTGTACTTAAGACAGTTGTTCATAGAGGCCAGGAGGAACGGTGCCATGTTGGTATTTTTTCATAAAAAATTTGTAAGGGATCTTATCAGGACCTGATAATTTTTTGTGGTGTATGGCGCATTGTTTCCCAGAGCTCCTCTTGTGTGATCAGGTTGATTGAATTTTTCTGGCTGATAGTGTACAAATAAAGTTGCTGTTTAAGAATTTTATTATGTTCTCAGTTCTAGTTGGGCAGTCCAGATAGAGATGCGAGTACAACATTTGAACCTTGGTAATGATGTCCACTGGGCAGTCTGCTATAGTGCCATCCTGCCTGTGAACCTGTGTGATTGAGGGTTGATTTCTATGAGAGTGGAACCAGAAGATGAATTATGTCAAGTAGGACTCGCCTTCTTTTATATGCTTACCTTTGTCCATCACCTTGTTCCAGTGTTGGTGTTTGAGATGTGTGCGTTTAGTTGGGCTGATATCTCCGCCCACCTTCGCCCCATTGGGGGCTATATCCGCTAAGCAGTGTGTTATGTTCCAAGTGTTCAAGCTCAGCCAGGGTTGCATTTGACGATGGCTAAATCTTCTTGATACTTGCGGGAGCCAAATTGCTGGGCTTTATCAATTAGTTTGAAATTGAAGTTTGACCAGATTCTCAGGGGATCCGAATTGAAGGGGTCATGAAAATTGGTGCCAAAAATTCAATTTAGATCCATCTGAAAAACTTGGTGGAGTCTAACTGTGTATGAGTTAATATTCTTCTAGATGAAATCCTGTGTAGTTTATGGGCGCAGAAAATGATATTGAAACAAGCCTGTGGTCAGAAAAGTTGATCCTTGTTGTTGAAAAAATTGGAGTTGTCTGACCAGTAGTTCATAAGTGCTAGAATGTGGCCTATTCTTGAAATAAGATGATCTTGCACTAGCACATATGGGGCGAGTCATGTTTGGAATGAGGGGCATTCCAGGAGGGCGAGTGCCATATAAGCCAAGAGTGTCCTTTATGGCGCAGAGTTAGATGTGTCCTTGTAGGTATATAACATGTACAAGTTAACAATGGGCTGATGGATTGGCCCAGCAGTTCAGACCTTCCAGCATATAGGTGTTGGGGATGGGGAGCGTGATTACAAATTCCAAGAATTTATTTTTAATCGCGTTGTTTGATGCATAGATGCATTCCACTGACAGAGTTTTGGAGTGCAAGTAGATTGTTGCAAGTAGCACGCGACCACTCAGACGCACTGAAACTGGAGATTTTTAATTTTTTTAGGGCGCAAAACCACCCCACAGTGGTGTGTCCATACAGATTGGGTTAGTAGCAGATTTGACCAAAATTACTCTTCCTCCTGTAGACAGTGGGTTTCATGTATAGCCAAGATGTCTACAGGGGGATTTCGCAGGATGTGAAGTTTTTTTGCTCAAGGCATTGAAGCTTTAACTCCTTCGATGTTTAACACCCTTATTGTTGCTGAAATGCCTGAAACGCCTCTGGGGAAATTGAGGGCCCTTTGGCCTAACCCTTTGCACCACTTGCAGTATTGGCTCTAGGTGACATGGCCAGTACCCCTAAAATCTTTTAAAATCCCATCTCTGATGCTGTTTTTGAGAAATTCCTACTGGTGTTGCTTTTGCATTGTTATGATGCGCTTGTGTTGCTCTGCGCCAGATGGCTGAGTGCAGTTACCTCAGTGATTGTAGAATTGGCCGCTAGAGGTGTAAATTCACCTACAATATAATTGTGGGGCTAAGTTGGTCAGAGAAAACAGGATATTTAATAACAACTGAATTCTCTGGAAATAATTCTGTGATTGTGGATTTTTGCGCGTTTTATTTGATTGGTTGCCATGGCGATTTCAACTATGTCCTCCCAGATTTGGCTGGGGGTGATGGAGAAGCTTGCCTATGACGCTGCCTTGGCCATGTCACACTTTTGAGCCATTTGGACACGTTGCTTAACTTGGTTAATACCAGATCAATGATCATGCATTGTCTATCTTTTCCCCATAGGAATGCATGGTGTGTTACCACAATTTTGGTAGAAATATCCCATTCTCCATTCATTGAATCATTGCAGAAATATGGGGCCATAAAGGCCTCCTTCACATGACATGCATGAACCTTATGTCCTAGGGCGTTGCAGTGGTTGAAAATATGGGAGTCATTATCAGATGTGACTAGATACTTTTGAGACACCTTTTTCTGGTAGGTGAAAACTAGCATTTTAAGAATTTTGGTAGGCTCCTCAGGGACCTCCAGGAGTGGGTCAATAACCGCAATTGTCTTTCCTGTGCACAGGGTTGAAATAAGATGGACTTTCTGGATATCAAATTAATTTTATTTCCCTGTATTTGGCTAGGCCAGCATGGAGTTACTTCTTAGTCGCCTTATGGTGTATATTTGGTGGAAGGGAGTCAAAGAAAATGAACAAAGATTTAGCTTTGTTCCAATTGGTGTGAACCAGCACACAACCCATTTTTCTTTAGGGAGATATATTGAAACACAGACTATTGTCACATTGCTAGCATCATCCTCTGTTTTAAAGCAAATATCATTACATCTGAGGTAAATTGTATGGGTAGTAACATAAACTGCATGTGGGAACAGGATGTCCTGCGCTTCGCCTAATTTTTCCCCCAGGATGAGGGCCTTACCCCCAGGTAGAGGCAGATCCCATGCTCCACCAGAAGATAGGGGGTTGTGAGTGTTGTATTCTGAGTACGTGTTTTGATTTATTGAAAATCCACAAACTCAAGTGATTCCTCTATTTGCCAGTTTCTTTGGGCCATGTATCCTGCACTACCTCCAGGGCGTTTATTGTCCTTCAATGGTGCGCCAGCTAGTACATTGCCCTTCACCATGATTGCCTAATTCAGACTGCTTTTATTTTTTCATCTAATCTGTGCAATTATCAGATTTACCATTTGAGAGAAATTGTAGTTTCTCAAAAGTGATTAATACAGGTAAAAAAGTCTACTGAACATATTTATCACAACTAGAAGAATTTTAAGAGATGCAATTAACAGTATGTTTATATATATAGATATCGTGGTATACAGAGATTATATACGTTGTCAGTGTGATATTATAGGTTCTTGTTAATCCCACAAATTCTGGGCTATATGAATATATGTTTTAGGTGAGCTATAACTACATTTAAATAATACTAGCTTGTCATGTATCCTATATTAATTTTTGACATTACACTGGCGTTTGTAATGATCCAAAACTACTTGGTGATGAGATAAATCTACTGGTAAGGCAAGCCCATGATCAAGCTCATGTAGAAGTCATGCTAGACATCAGCTAGTATTGGTACGTCATATATCACTCAGTGTGTAGAGATGTTACTAGAAAGAAATAGGCATATTGTCAACAATATTAGTGCTAGCTGCCATGGTTTAAAGGGTAGTGATAGTGTAACTGGCAGATTTATGCCAGTACACTACAAAGGAGTTGGGTAGTACCAGCCATGTCACTGACCACATGACTTACAACCCGGCAGAAATTCATCCCTGAACCTGCAAGCCATGTCTGATGTCATGGCATATTTTTAAACCACGGTCCCAGTGACACTGCATGCCAATAGCTGGTCTGGCTCCAGGATAGCGCCAAGAATGAGATTGATGCTTGACCTAGCTTTCTTGTTGAGATCATCCTCCAGATATGGGGTTCGAATATATGTTTATATATAAAAGTATCTAAAATGAGCTAGCTGATATTTAATGAATTTGAAAGATAATTTGGAAGAAGTGACTAGATTCTCAGTTCTAGCCTTCCCCTTCTTATAGCACTGCAAAATACTCAACTAGGCTCCTTTAACTAAACTTTTAAATGAAGACTAGATCATCATTTGCGAATGCCCAATATCCCATTTAATCATTATTTAGAGAATTTGGGATGCCATTGTTACATTCCGCGAGATCAGCCTCTGTTCAAAAGTTTCTGACTTCTTAATTATAATGAACCTGCTCCTGATCCGCTCTTATACCAAAATAGATCTTTCATAGTTGACCTTTGAATTATCAAAAGAATCTTAGATTTTTCTTTTTAGGTCAATGTGTGGACCAGGCTGTGCCTGATATGTTAGAGATAATGCTTCATCATCCATGACCTCATCACTTTGAACCATAGCTTATTAATATCCAGAAAAAGCTAAAAAGAAATGAAAAAAGTGTTTTTCATAATTAAAAAGAAATTAGCAACTGAGGATGGGAGTTAATTATAAAGTAATTTGCTAGTGGGTGAATTTTTTAGCTGATTGGGTGTTGATAAGCAATAACTTTATATCGATGTCTTATCGGATATTGCTACTGTGGGGATTACTTGAATCTTAAAATAAAGCTTCAGCTGAATTTTATTCAATCAGAGCGTTAATTCAATTTTCTTATTTATGAGATAGGCTGCCAGTGACTTTTCCATCGAAATTATGAGCTCAGTTATTCTTAACTTTTTGGGCTTTGTCTTTTATTTATTTAAATGATAAATAACGTTGTTATAGTTTGACATCAATTGTTTTCAACTGTAGTAAATATGATCATGATAAACAAGTTTGCTTACAATTTAAGAATATAAAAGTAGTGTTGCTTTCAGGAAAAGTTTTTTTTGTGGCATCATCTCCTTTAAGTTCACACCCTTATTTATTAAGAAAACCTTGATCTTCATGGGGCAGTGGGAACACCTAGCGGTTGCATGCCAGGTGCTTCTTCCATGGGGTATACCAGACTTTAAACAAGTAATTACGTGTACCCTAAGGATCTTGGTTTCCAAAACAGTCTCTATTTTATATTCTGCTTCACTTGGGGTTTTTAGCTAACAGGACCTGGTTCCTCAGCATCAGGACCCTCAGATTTTCTTAGTTGTGAGATATGAAACACAGGTAAGCTTAAGAACCTTCATTTTGTGACAACTCATAGGCCACCAGATTGATTTAACAAAGCACCTTGTATGGACCCAGGGAAAAAGAACCCAGCCCACGGCGTTCAACAGGGATGAAAATTCTTAGCATAATTGGAGTCTTGTTGTCTATGTGTACATAGGAGGCTTAGAGAAACAAGCGTTGTCCTTTGCTTTTATCCATAATTGGCATTGTTGAGATGAGCCTTCAGGACAACAATGATGATCTATATTTTCTAGATACTCCACTAATAGTACCGCTCCATCAGTTTGCCATCAAACATCTTGGAAGTTGAGTATGGTTAGAAAAAATGGGGACATACCAATGGATAAGTGAGTTAATTATTATACATAAAGTGGGTGGTAGGGCCCATTTGTCCCAGTGTCCTGCTGTGCTGGGATGTAGCAGCAGAGATATTGCTCTAGAATCTCATTTGACCCTTTCCTTTTGGTTATCTAATTGTGGATGGCAAGCAGAGGAGCAAAAGGGCTTAATGCCTTAGATAGACAGAAAGTGGCTCCAAAATCATGATATATATTGGGGTCTATAATTTTTTAATAATTCATCTGATAGGCTATGTATTGAGAATAACTTTAATAAACACATCATTGATCTCTTAGATTTGATGCGTGATGTTCAGGGGTGAAAATCCCCATACTTGATGAGCCAGTACACTACCACTACCATCAAATCAAACCCATTTATCAGTGGCTAACAGGATATAAGATACTCATTTATAGAATAACAGGGTCTAGTGGGATTTCAGAGCTTATTCAAATTATCATTACCTTAGTCTGTGACTCCTTTGATCTGCACATTGGAAGCAACAGCAAGGTATTTTACACCATATCTCTCATTCCAGCTGGGAATTAGTTCCATTTGATAAAAATTACAGGCCTTCTCAACGCAAGAATTTATAAGCATGGAATGAATGTGATAAGCCTTTAGGATTTTATCTTAAATTTATATGAAGGGCACTTAGACCTTCTAATTATTCAGAAGTATTCCGTCGCTAGTTTATGAAGTCCTTATGCGCCTTATTAATAAATCCATTCATCAAATTCCTTTTATTCCCTTAAAAATCTAGAATGATCTTGAGGCTACCTCAGCCTCTTATATGAAGCTATGGGGATTTACTTATTAATTTGTTCAAGGCAAGCTGACCAAGAGACAGACATTCTTGAGACTAAAAGTTTTAAACCTAATGTAACTATTTAAATTTAAATGAAATGCTTAAAATGAGTGGTCCAAATGATATTTTAACAAAAACAACCAACCAGGTGGGACAGCAGAAAAACTGTTTATTGGACTATGGCGGAAGGAAAGGGGGGAATTGGGGGGCTCATCCTCAGCAGCACTTACTCATCCCATAGTATGGTATGGGCCAAGGCAGAGAGCAAGGAGTTGGGGCATTGGTGGAATGTGATTTAATATTACTAAAGATTGCTATCTAGTGGAAATTGCTGGCTAAAAAATGGCGCTGATGTATTTGGCTAAAGCTTTTTCAGCTTTAATGTGGATGTCTTGGAGTCTGATAAACATGGCGATATTGGTTTGATAAACTTAGCTCTAGGATTCCGCGCTACCACAAAGCGTTCTAGATAGCATCATTGGCAGCTTTGTGTAATCTATTCATTGTAATCTTGTTTTGTGGAGTGAAGGTGGGGGATAACAGGGGAAGAATACCTCCTGTGAGCATTGCCACTGATTTGGCGACAGCTTTTTAGAGGGGATGACAATCTAGCGTGGCAGCTGCTTCAACAGCAAGCTAGTGGTCACTGCAGAATGGTTCAGCATTTAGCTTTAAACGTATAAAATGAGGGGGTAGTTGAAATCCCTTTTATGAATTAAAACAGCTTGTTTTTAAGAGAGGGTTTTTCAGTAAAATATCTGACTCTTCAATTTCAGCAACAAGTCCCAAGGGTAATGGTTTAAATAAAATTGCTTAAATAGCATATGGCTGATGAGTGTATGTTTTGGTGGCAGCATGGGAGCAAACCATTGTTAAACCAGTATATGATTGGTGGGAGCATCTGTGATACTGGGCGGTGGAGGAGCATGATTGGCCGTTGTGGATTTATATGTAATGGCAGGCTTTGGAGGAGGAAAGTAGGATAGTATCCATGCTTCAAAAAGCGTGGGGTTGGAAGCGGAATGGATTCTGGGTGATGAGGGAGCGGAGTGGGCAGAAGAAGCCAGGGATGGGCATTTGCATTTTGAGTGGTCCTACTCAAAACAGAATGGGCAGATAATCCATACACCCTTGACGCGTGCCAATAATAGATGGTTAGGGGCAGATGGAATAACAGCATAAGGAGGAATCACCAAAAAAATTTTAAAAATTAGGGCTTATTGTGGCGAACGCTCAAGACACAGAGAGGCGTATGACCCCATTTTGGACCACAAGTTGTTGGATAGGGTTGGAGCTATAGGCTTACAAACAATTATCAGTTCCTGAAGGAGCACCATGGGAGGAAGGTGAGTGACAAACCAGCAAACTGGACCACCAAAGTGGTGTCCTCTGGGAGCTGGGTCCAAATGGTGGGAATGGGGCTCCCTGGAAACTTAGGTGCACAGTTGCCGCAATGGCGGCATTAGCTTCACATGTGAAGCCCAGGTCGAAATGCCCCTTGTAGGGGTGGAAGTTGTTGAATCCAGCAGGTTCCATTACCACGTGATAGTTCTATTATTTATTTGTCATTACTTGGGGATAATTTACCATAGTCTATTCAAAAGATGAATTGCATATTGCTCTGGGAGAGAACAAGGGGACAATGGGGCACTGCCTGGATATGCGCAAGGTGTGCGTCAAGATCCTTTGGTGGACTGAACAGACCCAAAATTTCTGTGAAACTGGACAAACCAGTCCAAGAGCGTTTTTCAACCAGACGAAAACGCTGGGGTATTTTGCCTCTGCGCCACACCAGAGCAGCTGGCGGAGAATCTGAGGACATTGGGTAGGATTGGCAGTTGAAAGTAAAATTTTTACTTACTTCACTTTTATTAAATTTGCTCTGAAAGTAATGCCAAGCAGAAAGAAGTTGATGATATTCTTTAATGAATGGAAAATAATTGGTAGGGATCATGGTCATGGTATTTTACTCATATTTATGGGTGCAAAAAAGTTAGATGGGGGTCATGGCGGAGGAGATCTGTTCAAGTTGAGTGCTTTCAGTCTTGTACTAATCGTGAAGTTGTAATGGATGAGTTCCTGGTGCCATCAGGCTTGGAGTTAATATATTTATATGAAGGCTATTGTGGAACTCTTAGGCGCGGTGGTCTGTCATTATGACAAAGGGATGGCAGATGTACAAAAGCTTTTGCTATCATTTATTAGGTGCGGCGTTGATAGAAAGGGGTTCTTTGTCATACACTGGGTAGCTTGTTTCCACAGAAGAAACTCGTGGCTGAAATTACACACATGATGTTATAAACCATGACCACCATCATGTAAGACAACAGCTCCTAAAACAAAGTTAAAAGCATCTATATCTACAATGAAGGAAAAAAGTATGCTATTGGACCAAAAAAAGCACGTTGAGAGAGATTTCCTTCACTTCTTGGAATGTTGCCTCATCTGCTTCTCCCTAAACAAAAGGGACCTGGCCTGTGAGGCAGGTCATTGGCGCAGTAGTAGAGGAGAGCTTCTTTGTAATATGACAGGAGAAGTGGATCACACCAATGAATCTACATACTTTGGTTTTGTACAAAAAGAGCCCAATTTTAGATACTGACAGTATATCAGGAACCTTAGCCATACATTTCTTGAAGATGAGGTTTCCCAGAAAATGAGATAGAGTACTCAAAGAACTCAAAATTGCTTGCTAAAATCAGGGCAGCTTAGGATATTGCCTAGAGAACTTTTTAAACATCCTTAGAATATTTCTTCTTAGTATCCAAAAACACTATATTATCATCCATGTATGCCACTTAGTATTTCCCCACAAGATCACCAGAACCTGGTCTACCCTGTGACTAAATTTATAGCAAGCATTGCAGAGCCAAAAGGACATCAACATTTATTTTAAAAACGCCCATGTTACATTAGCAGCGTGTTGCAATTGGCGCCAAGGCTCTATCTACAACCTCACAGGTCAGTAAATTTTTATTTAAATAAGAGAAAGTGTATGGAGGCAGCAGCCCTAAATACAGAGGATAAATAATTTACTATCAAAGGTTTTTATTATTTAGCTTAAACAAGCTAGGTGAAGATAAGATCCCTTCTTTTTACAATCCAGTCATAATAACTACACAGTAGATTACCAAGCAGCGCATAGTTATCCTGGAAAGTGGTAGACATCATTGGCCTGGTTTTTCTGGAAAGAACCCTTGGTGATTGTTTTATGCCAGCTGGCAAGGAGTAAATATAAAATATTTTAATTAAAAAGGGGAGTCGATTACAATGAAGTATAGCTATATAATAAGATAGTCAGAAATTTGGGGTTATTGCTGGTGGGATGGTAAGGATTCAGTCCTTGGTCGCTAATCTTGTCATGGCCCAGAGTAATCAATAGCAAATTAATCCTATAAGTTATTAAAAATAAATGAGGTGGGTCGACCTTTAAACAAATATACTACACCAAGTTTTTTAGCCTGTACTGGTTTCAAACCTGTTTCAATCAAAACTTAACCAAAAGTGGAGAGGAGAAACTACCTCTCTATATTATCCACTCCTCACTATCAATTATTAGCTATTTGTAAAAACATAGGCACACGGAAAAGGTAATCTGGCATAACTTAATTTGACAGATAGGAAGCAGCATCAAGGCAATCCATTATAAATTAATCTAACAGATTAACCCAAGTGTCAAGGCCCAAAACATTGTATCCTTCATCTAGAATAAAATTAAAATAAATGAATGGTTGTTCAGACCAATTGCAACTTTTCCCCCTAATTGACCAAATATTCAATAAAAGATTGCAATGTAGGTTCAATGGTAACTTGGAAAATAAGGCCGTTAGTCCAGGAAGCACATATCCAAAAATAATTATTTGATGCTTTTGTATGTGCACCAGCTAAGTGTAGGTGTTCTATAAAGACACCTTAATTTGTCCCTTGTGAGGATAGATGGCACCAGAGGCGACAGAAGAATCCTTTTTGAATCAGCAGTCCAGGGGAGGGATTTTACCATACAATCCTTCACGAAGTTGCAAAGTGAAATTAGTTTTGATGAGAGCCTGATGCCATGGTTTTATAGTACACTTTTTCCGGTGCAGAGTGGAATCCCATTGGATTTTAAAATACAGCTGAGGCAGTTTTTTAGTATGTTGGCCTCCTTTCCAGTAGCTATTGAAAATTCCCTCAAAAGAAATAATGTTCAAAGTTAAGGAAAATTAAAAGTCAGAATCAAGTTGCCTATATAGATTTGACTTAACCAGCTCTGAAAGCCATTCAGGCACTGTATGCACAATGTCACATATTTCATACTCCAATTCTGAAGAAATCGCGGTCTCCTCATTTTGGCATCAGCAGCTTAATCTCAGGGGGACTGAATGAACATTCAATAACTTTGAACATCAGGCCATGTTCCTCATCAATAGAATCCTGGGTATAAATCAGGGTTGCATGTTGTCCATCTATATCCAAAGTATTGAATTCAAAGTTGGCTTTTTGCCTGTGTTTCCTCATAAAAGAGGCACTGATAACTCACTCATAATTATTATGGGGGTAAAATGATAGCTGGAGCAGACAGTATTTTCATGTTAAACCCCAGTAGCAAGGAGCTATACTTTTAGTAAATAGTGGCGTTAGATCCCACAGTGCCATATTCTCTAAAAAGGTCAATCTTGTGTTGAATCTTGGATCATTTTATTGGTTTTGAGAAAATGATGTTTATGGGAGTTCTGCTGTCCATGATTGCCTAAACCTTTGGTTGTACATAATATTATCCATGTAAGGGCCTTCAAAATGATTATCAGAGCTGTTAAATTTGTGAATGTCAAGTGTATCTGCTTGATCTAAGTAATCAAATATTCATTGTTTGTCTGGAGCTACAGACATAACAATTTTGGTTTTATTATTTATAGGGGATGTTTCTCCAATGAGGCAGCATTCTGATGTATAAAATGTTAACTGGTTTTTAATTTTGCCAGAAGTAGAATATCCTGGTTCTAATCCCCCAAGCTTTTTCCAACTCCTTGTATTTGGTCGCATCAAATAAGTGAGTACTTGACTTTTTCTTTAAGGGCTTGATATCAGGAGTGCTAAAAGTAAGGGCGAATGCTGAAAAATAAGTTATTATCTCATTTTATTTAAGATAGCAGAACCAGGAGACCATAATTGTAGGTCCAGAGGAACTTCCCCTGTGTGTCGATCAGGCCTCTTCCCATTCACAAGCAAAAAGGCTCCAAAGAGGGTGGCGGTACATCTATCACCCAGGGTGATCTCTCCCACATGGTAGATGAGCGCTGGGTAACAGCCCTCCCTCTTTGGATTCCTCCCCAGTGGCCACATTCACCTCTCCCAAACTTGTATGCATGATCAGGAAAAGCTGAGTTGAAACTGCTGAAATGAATTCAATCAGTCCAAAAATGAGTGGAAACAAGCCCAATGATTAAGATCCACATAGTCAAAAAGTAATGAAGATTAACTCATCAGCCAGAATTGCTGACAGTTTTGATTTGGTCAACACCTCAATCATCAAAACTAACCCCCTCCCAAAATTGTTGAGGATGATCCCCAACATGCAGGTAGCAGCATCAGACACCATTGATGACAGTTTGAAGCTCGCTTCTGGACAATTGGGCGTTGCAGCTGACACAACGCTTTCAACCAAATGAATGGCCCAGCGGCCAGGCATGGGTGGGTTGGGCATCCCAAACCTGTTCCCTACCAATTGGGACCACCCCTATGTTGGTGGCCTTGTGGGATTCCCGCTGCTCGTTGGGCTAAATGCCTTTGCACCAATTGTCATAAATGCAGTCAAGTCTTGGTTTGGGCGTTTGAGGTTGAACTGACAGTGACTCAGCCTGCCACCAAATCCTTTGATGTCAGTTCCCAGTGAACTTATCTGTTCCCCATTCCCAAACAATTCGCTGGTTAGGTCAAACAAGAGGGACCTGATCCCAGCTTGTTTCCTCTATAACCAACCACTATTTTAATCAGTCACATTGTACTGAGAAAATTGTTGGTCGATTTTTCTCTCTTAATTTTCCATTAAAAACCTTTCCTAAAAATTCAGTTTTTTATGTTAAAAAATAAACAGCCTTTTCCACCAACCCTCACACACCCCTCAGGGTTAATGGCCGTAGTTGTCCGGTATTTTATTATGTGCCTGTATGAGATTATGGATCACCGGCAGTTATTGGTGATATCCCTTTCCAGTTCCATATCCGTCATACCAGCAGCAGTGCCTTTGGCATTCTGGTTTGCCATTTGAGTGCTCTAGCACCTAGGCCGGCAGGCTGTTCTAATTCTTACATGCTGTTTGCCTGACATAAATAATCTCTCTGTTTATCAACAGATATTTTATTAGATACTACACTTGATAGAAAATAGGCTTGAGAGGATTGTGTAATTTACCATCTCAGTAATGGTAGTATTGTAATTTAAAATGGATAACATGGCACAATATAATTCTGCATGAGGCTCACAGGCGTATGGAAGAGAACTGAGCGTCATAATAACTCAGAATTTGGCCCCATACAACACTTGAGCCTCATAATAAAAACGAATATCAAAGGCTACAATTTCTTTGATGGCTTTAATATTAATAGACAGGAAGGCAGATTTCCGTCCTATCATCAGTTCCGCTCTGAAATCACATCTACAACAGTACTTCCTATATTAAGGTAATACATGCCAACTTTCATTAATTTTGGCAGTTCCAACTCTTACCTATAAGGATCTAGCAAATTCATCAGCATGGCCAATTTAATATCATAAATGGTATCTCCCATTGTGATTTCAAATAAAAGTATGAAAGTATGGATATTTCCATGCGTTTTTAATTTGGCAGAGTTGATGGGTTAACTGAGTGAGAAGGCTCCAGAGTGACTGGAGGTTATAGTTAACAAAATCAGCGGCTGTCACGGCAGGGCTGGCAGTAGCAGTTAATAGGGGTATAATCAGTGATATGTTGGTCCCAATAGCCCCAACCTTCTCTGTAGAATTGTTTAAATTAGAAGCTGATGAATCAGCTTGGCACCGCGCCTGTTTACGCTTATTTTTACCACGCTTCCTCTCTTGGCAGAGTTGCTTTAATATATTAGTAAAAATGTGCTGTTTCGCCATAAATTTTTGTTCAGCTACATTCTGCTTCCAGATAGTTCAAACCAATTATGAATTTATTTTAAATCCCACCCTTGAGATAGGACTAGGTTGCGTAAAGTCTTTAACTCTTGATATATCTATGTGATAGTATGTAAAAACTTATTGTTTTTGGTTATTATCAGCCAATAACCCCTATAAACTTTTTACTTGCACAGGTTTGGTTCTTGTGCAATTTGTCCACTTTGTGTAGTATTTAATATTAGTGGTGATAATAGTATGATCACTATTATCTGTAGTTGAATGAAATTCTTAGATCTCAGCCCAATATTCATCCAGTATTTCCGCTTAAAATACTTTAGATGTCTTGATATAGGGATTTGTTCCCTCGTGCTGTCCAACCCAATCTTCTCTGAGATTCCCTGGCGACAGTTTCTTTGGTTTGACATAAAATCAGTAGCAATCCCCTATTGTTTCTCCTTCTTCTCTAGATCCCCGCTCAGATCTTTACTCTTTTTCTTAAAAAGTCTCCTAATCATAGCACACAGCAATAGCATTCTTGAGAAGAATAGAACAATTGAAAGCTGATGAAGTTTTCTACTTAAACTATATACTGGACGAAAACTAAAGAACTGTATATCTATATAACTCTATAACTCTGCTTTTTGTTATAAGTAAATTCTAGTGAATTTAAGGTGGGGATTCAGTCATCTAACCCTCAGTTGACACCTCTTCAATGAAACAGCAGCCGTTGCCATTGAATCACCTATTCTCATCTCAGCTGTGATGGTCTTCCACATCCTGGCTAGGATTCCATCATTGGACATCATTGAGACCTAAATGGAAAGAGTCAGAAAATGTGTCCCTAACGTTTTTCTCTTGATCCAAGCGAACCAACCATATTTGGCTAGCGAACTGCTTAGGTAATGGGACTTATTACTCATTAAGGCAGGTCACAAACCAACTGATCGATTTTCTAGTTGCAGGTGGCATCACTCACCTTGCAAATTACTAATTACAATCCCAATCAGTTGGTGATGAAACTTTACTGATCTCAATCGGTACACCTGATAGTTAATCACTATCAGATGTCCCTATTTTGTATGCACCTCCGCCCAACAAGATCTTAAACATTCATCCAGATCAATCCCAAATGGATATGACCAGGTGAATATCCCAAAATCCCCTGAATATAGTTATTCAAAAATTAGGGTCCACCAATTTCCAATTCACCTCGCATTGGGGAATTATTCCCTAGTGATTCCTGGTAATCTAGCAGGCTGGGAATATGGCAAAATTCCCAACATAGTTGGAACTGCTTCCTCCACAAGCGCACCTTAGAATAATGCTCCAGCAAATTGTGCTGTGATGCTAGCACTGGATGGATTCCTCCCCAATCATTACATTATAAGGAATGAATGGGTGGGTATCCCACCCGTCATCATCAGAGTATGTCATTTTTTTGAAGGTTTTTTAACAGAATACAGGGTACAATAAGTGGTCCCTCTAGTGAGCACCAAATGTTGCAATTGGCGCTGAGGCTCAATCTACAACTTCACAAGCCAGTACGTTTGTATAATAAAACAATGGAAACTGTATGGAGAAAGTAGCCCTAATTACAAAAAATAAATGATTCAGTCAAATAAATTTATTCAGTTTAAACAAGCTAAGTTAAAGAAAAGATCTCTTAGTTTTCCATTCCCATAATAATAAACTACACAGTGGATTACCAAGCATCGCATAATCAATCTAGAAAATGGTAGACATTATTTGATTGTATTTCTGAAAAGGAACCCTTGATGATTGTTTTACGCAATAATGCAAGAAGAGAATGTACAAAATAATAATAAAAAGGGGGTCAATTTATGATGTTAAAATGCCTAGTAAATCCATAGTCAGCGATTTGGGGACTTACTGGCAGGGTGCAAGGATTTGATCCTTTATTTCTACTCTTGTCATGGCCTAGAGTAATATTATAGTAAATTAATCCTATTAAATATTAGCTACATATTAAAAATATAGGCGCGTGTGCAAGGTAATCTGCTATAACTTAATTTGATGGATAGACAGCGGCGTCAGGGCAATCTGCTGAACCCTAACACAACATATTAGACTCAGAGTCTAGGCCTGAGACATTAAATCCTTTCATCTTGAGAAAAATAAAATGATTGAATGGTTGGTCAGAATAATCGTAATACAGTGTATTATTAAAGGTAAGATGACTAGAATCATTTGAAATGCATTGATTGTCAGGAGAGTGTCTATAACTCTCAAGTTCCCTGATAGGGAATGGAATATCTAAATCAACCATTAATGGACAAATTAATAAAGGAGCAACAAACTATTTAGGGTGTCAGTTTCTTTATTAATTTAGACCTCTTTAGGGAGGTCTTTAGAAAAGCTACATCAAAAACTTATCTAAAATTTTAATTATAATATGTGTTTAATTGAAGGAGACAACCACTAATGATAATAGTCAAGAGAAAATGACTATGAGGAGGGGCCAACGTCAGATTGCTGATGACTGATCCAATTCTGGCCAATTAAACCAACTTACATTCTGAGTAATAGCATATATTGAGTAAGCTTAGACTCAAGTTCTAGACTTTGATTAGATATTTCCAGATATTATATATTCTAAACAGAATTGTATAAAAATATTTTTTAAAGCCAAACGTAATGACTCATCCTAATAGACAATATACTTTGTACATTTTAGAGACGTTGGTGTAATTCTGGTCAGCCATTATACAAAGTCCTAGATCCACCCCGGGAATACTTGACCCTTATGCATCATTGGTCTAAGATATTCTTCAGGTTTGGGAGGGCGGCCAACTTAATGCCTTTGGCTCTGGTCTTCTCCTTGTTTCTGCAATCTGTTCCCACAAAAATGTTGTGGTACATGACATCACCCTCTGGCTTTTGGTGCACCACCCCTTCCAGTGACGTCAGCCAAGGAAAAGTTATAGTGGACTGGAGCAAGCTTTATGGCGGTGACTGACAGTTTAGCCTTAGGCCAGACAGCATCAGGGATTTATAATGTAATGCATCATTAAAGTTTTTGGCATAAACGCAATTGTGGGCTGGTACCCAGCTATTTTCCCGCTGCTTCAAACCTTTCCATGACACAAGGTACATAATTCAAGTTCTTACCTGATATTAGGCTACAACCTCCTCCACTTTTCACTTAAAAGTCCCATCTATGAGGTTTACCTCTAGGATCTCAGGAGGGGGCCCTCAAATAAGGGCAACTTTCTTCTGAGGTAACAGAAAAGATCTATAACGTTGGTGGTAGTTTTAACTGGTAAGAGGCATGTTCAAATTTTTAACAATGCTGTAAAGTTATATTCTTTAGCATCAGTTTTTTGCATGCTACGATTAGAATATTCTTGGCATTATGCATCACAGTATCTCTATCATTATGTGCAGGACCCACCACTTCTTATCATTTTCATTCTCCTTGTAGATCTTGATGGCCGCATCTAAATTAGTGATAACCTTTTGGTGTACTTTCTTGGTACACTTTGCTAAGTCCTCCACTGCTTCCACCTTGAACCAATAGCTGAGTCCCATGTTACAAAGAAGTTATACTATAAATGGAGAAAAAGGAAGAATACCAATATAAGATTGCCGTGAGTTCTTATAACTAAAAGAGGCCAGTGGAAGATGTGAAATCCAAACTGAGTGGTCAGATGTAGTGTAGTACTGCAAGAAATGTTATCAACACTGCCTCATTAGTTCTGTCTTCCCATATTATTGAGGGTGAAATGCATTTGAAAGGCAAGGACGAAACTAGAGATTCTTTCACAACACTTCCTAAAAAATAGAATTGAACTGGGGTCCATCTTCAATTTTAATCATGTGCGGCCACGGGCAGAGAAAACATGGGAAACAGACCATTGGCCATCTGAGCTGCAGTTACTGTGGTGTGACATGGAATTAAATGAGAGAATTTAGTTATTTGGACCACCACTATCATGATAGTATCTTACCCTCAGACAGGGGTAGCTTCATAATATATAACTGAGAAGTAAGTTCAGGGTACCTCTGTTTTCTGAAGTGGTTCCAACAGACTAATTATAGGCTGTTAGTTCGGTTTCATTTTGTTGGAGACAAAGCACTCCTTTGTATACTTAGCAACCTCTGAGGAAATTCCCTTCAAGTTATATGTACAGTGGATAGGCCCAAGGTTTTGCCATCCCAGGGTGCCCTACAGTTACCATCATGGTGTTCCTTGATTTATAAGCAAAAGGATCCTGTGGGAACCCTTAAGCATCCCTGAGCCATATCATTTTGTCCTTTACATGTTACCACTATGTTATATCTTCATAATATATATTTGAATTTTATGAGACGCAAGATAAATTCAGCAGAAAAGATTAAAAAAGGGCGACCTTCTAAGCATACCATTATTCTATTTATTCTCCAAAGAATTAAAAAACTGGAATGCACGTAGTGGGTGAGGGTTGTGTCATGGTTATATGACATAGTTGAGGGTACAGAGTGTAGAAACAAGATTGGGCGTGAGGAGGCCAAAAAGGTTAAGTTGGCAGGTCTCCCTGACCTTAAGAATACCTTGGACCAACGCTGGGTACAGGAAGATATGCCCAAGTTGGTCCTGAGGATGTGTGATGCTTGGCCCTGCATTACATTGAGAGCGTTAAATTCACTAGCTCTGTTACTAATCAAGACAGTTCATTACAAGTGCTTGGTGAACTGAGTTTTGAAACCTATTCCATTTACAATATTGCTAAAATTGGGAAGAGTTATGTTGCAATCAAAACTTGAGTTGGACTATCCTGAGCTACAATACTATAGCTAATGGTTATGTGCGCTTATTGGTTCGTTTAGGCTTAGCACCACTCTATCAGATTAATGATTCACCCACTAACGTTGATAATACTCCCTGGAGACCAACCTTCCTTGTTGGTCGACTTAATTAATAAAGAATCCCGTTAGTTTTACGTTTTTGCATGGTCCCTTGGATTATCCTGTGTGTGGACCTCCTTGAGGTGGTCTCCAACAATATAGGGTAAATAATTATAACAAAAATAAATGTCAGAATATGGTTTACAACTGGGCCATCCTGGTCCCCTCCAGATTGAGATACCCAAACACCCTGACACCGATCTGCACATGGTTATGGACTCCTCTTTGGGTTCCAACCAAGTTTTGATGTTTATTAGCTATCTTGTTATCTACTCTGTGTTATACACCCTGTACATGGTTCCTCTGTGCTCTGGCACCTTCTGAAGTGCCTCATTCCCAATTTTACTAGCGACTAGTTCCCTTGTAGTGTGTCTGTGTATCCTGCACCACATCTCTGGGAATGAGAGAGTTACAGACACTCTCTTGACAGGTTGCTTAGATACAATCTTCCCTAGGATTCACCAGATGGGTATTATGCAGCTCCATTTCCTTAGTATCAGAAGACAAAGAAGGGATTACATCTCAGAGAATCATCTAAACCATTCTCCTTGCCTTTTATAAACTGATAAGAGAACACAAATTGTGCAAGAGTTTATATGCCAGAGGGGTTTCTATGGGGTCAGTGTATGATGAGTTCAGTATTACAATAAAAGACTGATGTTCAGTATGAATGTGGAATGGTCAGGAAGAATCATGAAGATGATGGCGTCAATAGATCAGTGATTCCACTTTAGCAATAGTTTTTATCATAGACATCATAATTGAAATCAGGAAAGAATTTTTGTGAAAAATATCCTCCAGGGTGCTTAAATTCATCTTTGCCCACTTATAACAGAGCAGCAGCAATAGAAAAATTGGAATAATCGCTAGCCTCTATAAGCTGCATATTGTGATCCATGTGGCTAAGGTTTAAAGTGCATAGCAAAGTGAAATTCACAGCTTGTAAGGCATCCTCCAGTGCAGATGATCACTGAACAGTTTTACCCTCACTAACTCGATACTAAGATGCAGCTACCTCTGAAAGAATTGGCTTAAAGTTTTTAAGGAAGTTGCACGTTCACGACTAGCTTCTTAATTTTTTGAATGAGGATGGATGGCCAATCTCAAATAGCCTTCTCTTTGTTTGAAGTAATATATGCCTTTGTCAAAAGTGATGTTGCTCAATAAGGGGACCTGGGACTTGAAGAATTTGCACTTACTAACATCAGCATCAGGTTTACTTCTCTCAAATGTTCAACCACTTTCTTCAGATGGATCTCATGGGACTTTTGATCTGGAGAGGAAAAATGATATGGTCTATATATGCCACAGAACATACACCTAACAATTAACCTTAATGCAGCACAATACAACATTAGGAAATTGTGAAATCATTCTTAAGGACAAAAGAAGTTCACCAGAATTTAAATCATTCCTAGTATGAATTACCTTAAGCCATTCTTGTCCCTTTTTAAGGAGGATCTGGTATAGGGCGTCAAAGCAATCCAGCTTGGAGAAGACTTTGTATTTCTACACATAACTAACAATTTGTGTCTCCATGGGAATGGGATGCAGATTGTGTAAGGTGACATCATGTAAATTACTATAATCCGCACAAGGTCGCAGTGTACTATCTGCTTTTCCACAAAGGAGCGGTGAGTGTACTGTAGAGTTACGCTGAAAACTTGGATCTTTTGGCAAACTTCTCTTTAATACAAACATCTAATGCCGCACCTTCCCACAAAGTCAAAAAGTAGATTCTGGAGGAAATGTGAGACAGGTCAACTTTGAGTTTAAAAAAACAATTAAACTCTGAATGTTCAGGCAAAATATTTTCAAAAGCTTTATTAAATGAATCTTCTAGATTTTCCAAAAAGAAAGTTAAGTGCCCTTCCAAAGTAGACTTTAGCATTGGCGCAAGTCTGAGTTTATGTACATTGAGTCATAGAGATAATTGCTTAGAGTGTTTACTTTCAATAAAGAGATATAAAAACCTTTCTACTCTTCAAGGACAAAGTCACATTATTGGCCTTCACATAGGCTTTAATGTCAAATTTTCGCCACCTTTCCACTCCCAAGTAATTGGGTACAGCAGTTTTTTGACTTACTCAGTGGTCACCCAAATAGTAGTATAACTTTATGGTCTACTAAACCCTGAAATTTTAGTGTAAAATAACTAGGAAACACCTTCCCTAACCTTACATCAAGTACATAGCATAGCTCAAGCTATAAAGCTAGGTCTTAAATAATAAAGTTCTCAGAGGACCCAATATCCATTAGATTAGTTGTCTTAAATTTCCATGAATGGAAAGAAAAAGTAGAAGAGATCAAAAAATACCCAAAATATTCTAAATTTATTACATAAAATGCAAATAATTTTGTAGTAGGATAAGCTTCAGGTATAATTACGCCACAGGATGTCTCTCGTTTACAAGAAGAAATTGAGATGGTTTGCCTTTCTTATGACTGATGGGACATATTCAAAAACATTTCCTGCATTAGCTTACCTTTTGCTAAAGTCTTTTAATAAAATCTTTTTCACTTCCTGAGCGCAGCAATTTACAATGGGGGTCAGCAGAGGATTCTCAGGAGTGGTATGATATACATAAATTAGTTCAGAGCTAGTTCTAAAAGAGCTTATAATTGCACACTGGCATATAATTGGTTTTCATTAAAAATGGCGTTTTTAAGTTTCAAAGTCACCATACATAATTCAATATATGTCCAGATATCACTATCCATTACCATTATAAGACTCTTTTCTGGTGAGGGTTTGCATTTTTCTGCGAAATTGAGTTATGGAATGGGAAAATTATCAGATAAATCTCTAATAAAACCCTTGGAGCTAGACTCTTGCCAACCCTTTAGTTCCCCCTAAAAGCGAATGTGTGGAAGTGAAAGATGCATTTTTTATAAAAAAGAGAATAGTTTTCAAACTATTATTTCTAGGGGTGGCCACAGGTGAAACAACTATGGCTAAATCACCTAAACAATTAAATAATAAATTGGGGCTTAAACCCCTGTTAAACCTCAAGTTCTCCAAGAGTGATGGTTAAACTTTAAAAGACTACTCCATATTCAGAAGAGAATTGTTTCTCAGGATGTTTAATAGGGTTCTCCGCTAGAAAACGTTCATAGATAAATTAATACACCTCCCTTTGGTTGAGCGGGAAAATTTCAATGAAGAGCACCAATCACATGGTTGGAGATGGCAGGTGGGGCCCGCCAAACCCAGTAGTTCATCCAATGATGATTTAAGCTTCTTTAGCGAAATGATGTTCTAAAATTGTCAAGCCAAAGTAGGTCCTGGACCTACCTCAGTAATCATATAAATAAGACACCAGAGGGCGTCCCACTTAACTGAGAGCAAAGAACTCATAGAGGGTTCTTAAGGAAAATGACGCGAGTTACCAAGCTTTTAGAAGGCGTTCCAAACCTTATAATGTCTTACAAAACTTTTTCTGGCTTTTAAAACCTATAAAGACCCATTTTAGATGCTCTGGGTGAAAGATGATGCAGAGATTCAGTTCTGCTAGTGGGAAAACAATAGTTGCTTATAGTAAAATTGATAAAAGCTTCATAAGAAATAGAAGCTAGCGCCAGCTTAATTTCAATAATCATCTCTGAGGTAAGGTTCATAATAATTACAGCAGGGCTTAGAAAGTTTTGAAACTACCAGGTACATGCAGGAAGTACAGGAGTCCTCCTATGGACAATTAAAAATGAAGCTCCAAGATATAAAACAAAAAACAATAACTCTATGAAAAGGAATTTAGTTTCCATAGCAACAGCCAACTCACCCTGTTACCACTAAGAGAGGTCCTACATGTAATAAATTCCCACAAGCATAATAAACCGGTGATTGGTCTTCTAATTATATAAGTATGTCTATAGCTCTCCAGTTACCAGAGAGGGAAGGGGTATTTATCCAAACCATTAGGGAGCAAACCAATATCATAAGAAGGAATAAATCACCACTGAAGGTGCCAAATTCTATGTAAATTTTGACCTCTTTAGGGGAGGTCTTTAGAAAATTTAATAGAAATTCGTTTTTAAGATTAATTATATAACATGGGTTTAATGAAAAGGTGACCAATAAAGATGTTGTTCAAGCGAAAAATGACTATAAGGGAAGTGGGACAACGTCAATTTACTGAAGGGCTTAGCTAGATCTGGACAATTGGATCAGCTTACCATCCCAAGTAAGACTATATCTCAAGTAAGCCCAAACTTGCGTTCTAGACTTTAGTTAAATATTTATAAATTGCTTATATATCCTAATCAAACCGGATTAAATTCTTGTTTTTTGACCAAATGTTGACCCATTTTCATTGTCAAAATGTTTTGTACACTTGTGAGCTGTTGATATATTTCTGGACAGCCCATCACGCAAAATTCTAAATCCATCTTGAGCATACTTGGACATTACCATTGTTGGTCTATGGTATGCTTTAGGTCAGGGAGGGCGGCCAGTTGGTTCCTTTAGCTCTAGTACTCTCCTCCTTGTTTCAGAAATACAACCCCACATTTATGTCATTGGATAGGACATTGAATAGGTCCAGTTTGAAGAAAAATCTTATTTATTTACATAGGTGTGATATCTTTCATTAGAGGCATGGGGCAGGGGTTCAGGATCAGTAACTACATTGAGTCTGTTGGACAGTTACAGGTCCAATGTTGTATAAAGAGTGATTTGGGTTTTAATTTAAATAAAATTCGGCCAAAAGACCCTGTCATATTCTTTGTGGAACCCTTCAAATCAGGGTAATATGGTTAATACTAATTAAACATGGCCAAATAATTCTAGTTTAAGTAGCAGGAATAATCTGACTTATTGGCTGAATCAAGGTAGCTCTTCCAAGGCCCTCCCCGCCTTATCACATCTAGTTCAGAACTAACACCTAAGTGAGGACCACCCCTTTTATAGGCATGGCGGGAATCCCCCAAGATGCAAAAAATTTCTCAAAAAGGGAATTGACTAAAATATATTAAAGTGTTAACTCACAGGTACATCTTGCCTATCAATAAATCCCCATCTATCATGCAGCCAAAGTGAAGCAAGTTTTCTGAGCTTTTATGGGCTACTTTAACTTATTTTATAAATTGAACCATTCTAAGCTATTCCAAATTTATCATTGAATTTCCTTTGACCCTCAGTACAGTTTATATACTGAATAGTCCAATATTGAGAGGGTTCGTTTTTTTTTCTTATCCCCTGCAACGCTTAACAAAACTTTAAAAAACCTAAATTTCTAGATTTTGTGTTTGTTTATATTTATCATTTTAATGGTTTTAATTCTCAATTGTGGTTTTTTGGTAAAAAGCACCAGCGAGCATCTCCGCGCCCAAAACCCAACAAGTGGTGCTCACTACAGGGGGGCCGTGTATACCAGCAAAATCCTATTAATAACCCAAAACTATTCCGGAACCAAGGGTAGCTGCATTAGAGAACCAACTATCCAGTGCTTTGTCTCGCCTCAAAAGGCTAGATCAGCACTCTTCACAAGGCCCTTATGGGCCCTCCCCTATAGTTTTTAAACCTCCGTTCAGAGACAAGTTTAAACCTGGTGAGGGCAGTATCGCCTCCTTCCTTTATGTTTCTGAATCAGAATGGAAGGAGCGACTGATCCTCAAAAGACAAAGTGTATCCTTCCCTGCTTAGTAAAATGGCTCAGGAGATCATGGTTCCTCAAATGGCCACATTTGCCACCTGCACGGAAGTCAAATAAGTGCTGATTGATGAGTTTGGCTCAAAACAGAGTTTATAACGGCAAAAACAGGCCTTTATGTGCCTTCTCTTAAAAGAGGAAGAATTGATCCCCTCATTTGTTGAGCGATCCTAGAGCAAAGCTCAACCTCTGTTGCTGGCCAAGCTGCTTCCTCTAGATAATGTTATAGCTGCTATTGTGGCTAGTTTGGCGTCTTATCCCCCATTAGCAATGCACATCTCCGCAGTCAAGCACACTTTCCAAACTGTACGAAATATTAAAGAGGCACTGCTAGCAGTGGCTGTCTTTCATGAAACTGAACTTTTGCAAAAAGCATTAAAGCGAAAATCAACTCAGACCCCTCCAGCCTCTTCTATGTCTGTATCCTTTTAGCACCCAGCTTCTGCAGAGCTGCAGTGACAAGGTACTCCTCCACCATGTGAGGATAGCAGTAGATACAGTCAGTTATGGGGCAGCGCTCCCCTTCAGCTTCAGTTCCAAAAATTCAGCCGGTGAAGTCAGTTATCCCTTTACCTAGTTCTCCTCTTTCTGAACGGTCTACTAAGGTGGATAAAAAACCATGTCTCTCCAAGATGCTGTCTCAATATTTCTCATCATCACCTCAGGATTCCCCTAGTTCAAAACCTGCAGTCATGAGGAAAGCCCAAGCCGGTCACTTCTAAGGCAAAAGTCAAACTTATTACACTTCCAATGCCTCCCCCAAAAGTTAATGCAGCTATGATGCTCCATTAAAAAGTCAAAAGGGTAGATGAGTGCAAAAAAGCCCTTCTTTGTGAGGAATTAAGCCGGTTTCTCCGCCCCTTCTTAGCAACTCGTTGAGGTGCATTGACAATCCCTCCAATAATGAGTCTGAAGGGGGTGGTGAAGATGCAGACTATTATGTTTATAGCCCCAATGGAAGTGCAGATTCTGGATAGGTTGATGCTTGAAAGAATTGAGATAGCCATGATACCACAACAAACCTATCTTCAACAGTTGTTGAGGTTTTCAGAGGTGATTGATACTGCTAGTGATGCTGACCAGCTTATTGGGACAGTGATCCGATCCACCCAGCAGGTTCATACCCTCTAAAATATTGAAGATAAATACCCTTCAATGGCTCAACACCTTGCCTCCACTCTCCGCTTGAAGGAGGTTCTCGCCCTCCCCCTACTTTTGATAGCACAATAACTAAAGTAGAGGTTGTCATTAAAAAAGTGCGTGTTTAGACATCTTTGATATGGGTGCTCCAGTGAATGTGTTCTCTTCCAAGCTCATCAACATAATTAAGTTGGCGCCTGACCTGGACTAATTACAAGAGTTTGGAACTGCAGAGCCTAACAATATGCGAGCTATAAGAACCTATCCTTCTCTACACATACAAATTGGGAAACTCCTATTGGCTGCCCCCAATGTGGCATAAACAATAATGCATATGATCTGCTCATTGGCACTCAATTCATGATTGAATATGACTGAATCATTAATATAAAACAGGGATTTCCCTCCCTACTAAATTATGAAGTTCCCCTAGTCTTTACCAAAGATGAGCTCAAGAAAAAAGAATACATTTGCGTCGTTAAGTATCCATCATCCGGCCTCACCCTTACTTATACCATTTTCAGCAGAAACATAAAAAAGCTGTCTGACTCCGTAAATGCTTCAGAGGGCATTCCACTGTATGCGTTAGAGGAGGTAGTAGGCAAAGCGGGTTGAACAAAAGGTGATAGACACTAAAGTTACTATGCATATCCCTCACAACTGCCTTCTGCACTAAAAGAGCATTGATGTAATAAGCCCTTTGGAACCTTGGGTGTTGCCAAGTATCCTAGACCCTTCCTACCAGTGACCTATCAATATTCTGCTGGGTAATCTTACTAACAATGTCATAATTGTAAAGAAGTATCAGGAAATTGGAAAAGCCTTTTTGATTCCACTTGAGGACATCCACCAAATCCATTATATTGGGTCTATGCTAGATATGGGACTACCCACTGACAAAATGATTTGCGCTTTTTTTAACGTTCAACTTTCCGATGATATAACTCCTGCTGAGCTTTAAAAAGTTCTATCTTTTTTGGGGTCATATAGTGACATTTTCTCCAAGTCCAATACTGACTATGGGCATATGAAGGGATGGTGCTAAAGCATTGATGTTGGTAATGCCAAGCCTATTTGATCCAATCCTTATCAGAAATCATAAAGTTGAGGAGATGCAGATGAGGACGGAGCTTAAACAGTTACCTGACGCGGGGCTACTGTTGCCTTCAAAAAGCCCTAGGTCATCTCCGGTATTGCTCATAAGAAAGAATGGTGGACATTAGGTAGTTATGGACTACAGCAAACTTAACAACCTCTCCAAGAAGGAAAGCTACCCAATCCCACAAATTGACGACGCTCTGCCAAACTCTCTGGGTCCAAATTATTTTCCGCCATGGACTAGATAGCAGATACTGGCAGATAAACCTTTCTCCACAAGACTTATAAAAGTGTACGCTATCTGAATAGGGCCTCTTCCAACCCACCCGACTACCACAAGGGTTGTGCAATGCGCTTTTTTCTTCCAATGAGCCATGGACCACATCTTTCAGGATCTGAAGCTTAGTTGCATCATTGTCTATATAAATGATATCACCTTCTTCTTACAAAGAGTCAATGAGCACCTTTCTTATTTAAAGGAAGATTTACAACGCTTGCGGTCCTCTCACATTAAGCTGAAGCCCTCCAAATGTACATTCTTCCAAAATAAGTTGGACTTCCTGGGCCACGACATCTCCTCAGATGGGATCCAGCCTCTCCATGATAAGGTTGAGGTGATATCCAAGATGTCTGTTTACAAAACCCTCCGTGATATTTAGGTGTTCTTGGGCATGATAGGGTACTACCCTCAATTCATCCTAAATTTGCTCAGCCCAGTGTGCCTCTCGTACGCCTTTTAACTAAAACACCCCTTTCCATTATGGCTAGGAACAACAGACTGCTTTTGAAACGCTAAAAAAGCTGCTGCAGCGACGGCCAATCCTATGCCACCCTGACTATAGTAAACCCTTCATTCTCTTTACTGATGCTTTTGATTACACAGCTATAGCTATCTTGGCTTAACTGGATGAGCATGGGATTGATCACCCCGTCTCATATTTCATCAAGATACTCTCTAAGGCAGAATGCAACTATAGTGTCACTGAGAAGGAGTGCCTAGCCTTCATGCTCCCTAGTAAATATTTCCGACCTTTCTTATATGGGACCTTATTTAAGGTGGTTTTTGACCACGCCTCCTAAAAGTGGTTACAAAATATGAAAAATTTTACCGGGCAGTTGGCATGCTGGGCTTTAAAGCTCCAGCACTATGATATGACCATTCTACACAAAGCTTGGACGATCCACATGAATGTTGATGGGTTTACCAGCTGCACATCCTTCACTTAGATAATAATGAAGCAGAACGGCTACATGATCTCTTAATGACCCCAAATGCTTGGGAGGATGAGGATGAACCAGTCCAGAAGATGCTAGCTCAACATTCTCATAACACGAAGGTGGATAATGGGAATCTATACAAGAAAGTAGGGGTGAACTGGTTACCCTACCTCCGACCCTCAGATCGAGTACCTGTCATTATAGAGTCTCATACCCTCCTAGAGCATAGTGGAGTGTGGAAAACCCATGGATGGTTAAAAGAATGATTCTATTGGGAGGGATTCATGGAAACCATCATAAAAGTCTTTAATGCCTGTCTGACATGCTAAAAGCAATCCAGTTTTAAGACCAAGTATCAATATCATCCTAACACCCCTCAACAGCCTTTCCACACAATATGTTTCTGACGTGGTTGTCCCTCAACCCCAAACTATAGGTGGAAATCGATATATCTTGGTAGGAATTGATCACTTTACCAAATGGGTCGAGGCTGTGGATATCCCAGCTCAGACGGCCAAAGCCACGGCCACTTTCCTTTACCAGTACATTTTTACTTGACATGGTTGCCCCTAAGTTCTGCTCTGTGATAATGGTAAAAACCTCACCTCCTGAGTGGTGAAGATTCATGCGACCTCCATGGGCACACAACAGCTCTTTTATGCCCCCTACAACCCTTTAATCAATGGTACTGTGGAAAGAGCCAATGGGACCCTGGTCTCTATATTACAAAAAATGGCCACTTCAGACCCCCTCCACTGGGATCAGTACTTACCAAGTGCCCTCATGACCTACCATATCAGTTACCACCGGATCTGTAAAATGTCAACTTTCCATGTGTTGTATGGATGGGAACCTGGGTGTCAGCATTATTAGCCAAAAACACTTCACTGATAGGACTGACCCTGAGAAAACCATGAAGAATTTGGCCCAGCACATCATTCAGTTACAGTCAGAGGCTATGACTAATTTGGTTAAAACTATCAAAAAAGAGGGTCAAGCCACTAATGAGCTCCGGCTCCCTATTCTTTCCTTTCAAGTATCTGACTTAGCGCTTTACTACCACAATTGTATCCCCCTAGAATGGAGAAACTCGGGTTTATTTCGGAAGGACCTTTTGTAGTCACTTACAAGCAAGGAGAAGAGTGCTCCACCAAATCCCTTGCTACAGGAATCACTATCAACCAAGTTCATGGCCAATTTCTGCAGCCTTATTCTCCCCCAAAAACTCGTGAAGGTGGTGATGTTAGACAATTACAAGTCTGATGTTGTATAAAGAGTAATTCAGGTTTCAATTTGAATGAAATCAGCCAAAAGACTCTGGCTAATTCTTGGTGAACCCTTCAGTTTGGGGCAATACGTTTAATACTAATAAAACTCGGCCAAATAGTTCAAGTTTAGGTAGGCGGAATATTCTGACTCATCAGGGGAATCAACAGAGCTCTTCCATGGTTCCTCACGACCTTATCACATCTACTTCAGAAATATCACCTAAGCGGGGACTGCACCCTTTTATAGGCATGGCAGAAATCCCCCAAGATGCAATTATTTTTTTAGAAGGATTGGCTAAAATATATTAAATCATTACCTCACAGGTACATATTGCCTACCAATAACACTCCATCTATCAACATCGATGAATCCCCCCCTTGGGTTGGGACCATCTAGTACTAAAAAAAAACACTCCATCTATCATGCAGCCAAAGTGAAGCATGTTTTGTGAGCTTTAATAGGCTACTTTTACATATTTCCTAATTTGGGCCAGTTTAAGCTATTCCAAATTTATCATTAAATTTCCTTGACCCTCAATACAGTTTAAATACTGAATGGTCCAAAATAGAGAGGGTTCGTTTTTTTCTTATCCCCTGTGGCACTTAATAAAAACTTTAAATCTTAACTTTCTAGCTTTAAAGTTTAATTATCTTTATTACTTTAGTGGTTTTAAATCCTAATTGTTGGATTTTTGGTAAAAAAGCACCAGCGAGCATCTCCCACGCCCAAAATCCAACAGAGTCATCATAAGTCCACAAAGGGGTAAAGGACTTGGATTGCTTCAAGAACTAGAAAACATATGTGATACTACCAAGGACTTAGAGAGTTTTTTTTTAAATTTCTCACAAGCATTCTTTTATGTGGTGTTTAAATAGTCTTTAGCCTTTGGGTTTATCAAGTATACAGGGCACCCTCTTAGTAATCTCTTCACCCACTTAAACTTGAATGAGAAATTGAATTTGCTTAAGACAGATGACTTTGAATGAAAACCATGCTTAAGTACCATGATCAAAGTGCTTAAACTCTGATGGTGTGTTTTTAGGGACGAGGTTTTTTGTGAATATGCCCAGTAAATGGCCTTTGAAGGGCATAGATAAAACTTTACCACCGAGAGTTTTTTATTTTTAGGTGAAATGTGACCAGATTACTTCCCATATCAAATTAAGGAGAGTACTTGTTGGGTTTCGCCCTAATTTAGGTAAAGCCTTGACTTAGGCTTACAATTTATTCAGCATTTTAATTAATTCTAATTTATTTATCTCTATTGATATCAGCTTATATTTTTTTTGATGCTTTATTGGTCCTTAGGCTCAAGATTATTATTAATAATCTATCAAGAGATGTTTATTGGCATATGGCCCAAAAGATATCATAGTAATCTTATTTAAAACACTGAGAGATTTTACTAAAATAATGCAAAGTCCATGACTAAACAAAATTACAGATATTACGACCCATTAGTGCTTAGATGGCTGATGATATAGGAAAGAATGCCCTAACCAACTTATTATTAATATGATTTATTACAAGTTTGTATCTAGTGTTTAACTAGACTATTTGACCCACTAACAACCTTATGCCACCTTTTGCTCCTTACTATGTTTTTATTTTAAATGGCAGATAATGAAAATCACTTAATTGTGCTACCAATATCGGTCTCAGTCCAGCCTCAAATGATTAATCCTTATCTATTCCTACTCTGAACCTGGACTGTGACATCACCTCCTACATTCCTTAATATACTTTCACCCTCACATAGGGTATTCACCTATCACTCTTGATAGCCCTGTTTTCTTATGTACTTTATATATCATCTGTTAACTTTTCAGCAACACAGATTAAATCTGCTGAGCTAGTTTGCACAGGTTATTAGCCACTGAGTAATGGAACAGATGATATGAAAATTGCTGATCTTCAATAAAAACCAATATATAAGATATGGAGCAATAGCCCCAATCAACACATTTTATTGTAATACCTAAATGCAGATCTTATCTGAGGACTACTAAATAGCCCCTCTCATTATTCCGCTCAACTCTTATCTCAGTATTCTTGGTCAATTCCACCCTCTGCTTAGTAATCTTATATTCATTCCATTTTAGGAGTTTTCATATATCTCAAGCTTTCAGTTCTCCTTCAATTTGCCAAACTATCAGGGCTATAATTGATTTGCTTACATTAATATAATTTACGCTCAAATTTGAGGCTTGCCTTGACTCTAATTTATGATCCACTGGATTGTATATCTTATGTCCAGTCATATTAATTTCTCAACACCTTTTTTTTACTAATAGTGTATTTCTGGATTCTAATCTTCCATTAGTGTATATTTATATTACTTTGTAGGTGCATAATTTTAGCGTTAGTGGTTATGCCCCCAGATAGTTACTATTGCAGACCCTTCTGATGTAAATTGCCTAGGCATCGCCTTCCTGAAGCCATACTGCTACAAGTGCCATCCCAAAGGAAGTTTGGTTTTAAAAACAATGAAACACTACCCAAATTGTCCAACACATGCACCCTTAATTACCCAAAAGTTATTCTAAGCTTGTTGCCAATAGCAGCAAAGCTGAAAGTAGTTATAAAACCATCTTATGCCAAGTATGACTAATCAAGGAATATTCTTAAGGGCACAAAAATCTCCTATAAACCTATGATGAGCTTGGTAATTAGATAACCAGTCATTGGACTTACCAGCTATGCAAGGACTTGGAGGTATCAGAAAGGATAACAATACCACCAATTGAGGAGGGCAGTCCCAATAACTTTAACAAAAAAGGGTAACGAAGTTATTTTATAACATTATACAACAGTGCTTCAACAGTTTTTATGATAAACTTTGCCTTGATAATTTATATGATGAGTGGTAGATGAATTGATCAGTTAAGAGAAAGTTCTAGTCTTTTTTATGCAAGTTAATGAGGTGTGTCAAAGTTAGGCACAAGTTATAATGTTGATATGCTCTTTAAGTGCTACAAACCTCAAAGAGTATTCTAAGGGGTGTTTACGATTTTAGGTACAGGCAAAGTGGTTCCAAGTGGCTCCAGGTTCTCACTCACAGCAGTGGTATAAGGTCATGTAGGCCAGGACTTGTTGACAGGACTTATTTGGTTTGATCTAGAGTCAGTTGGTGCTTTACCTGGGTACCAGAAAAATCTTTTTTAATATTTCAGTAATATGTATAGCTGCATAAGCTCTCAGTAACCTCGTAAACAAGATCTTCTGAAAGATATGAGAAAATGGGTACGAGAATCTTGGGTTAGATTAGGCAATGAATGAAAATAAGCGCCATATACAAATAATGAGAGTGTGCCTTCTTGAAGGGATAATAAAGCGGAACAGGCCACATTATGAGACTCTTCAGGAGTGGCCACGCAGTAAACTAGGTAAATGTACTCATCCAATGAAGAACATACGCTGGGTTGGCTTGACATAAGGTTCATTATCCAAGCAACTGATTTGTTGAGTGTTGCAGCTAGAGTTGCAACATGATAGGATATGCACAGATAATTTTTGAACTCAATATATATTGCTGTATGAAAAAAGGTTACCTTGTAAAATAGCTTACAAAATAAATGGATATATTGTTTTTATCAAAGATATGTCTCAGCTCTGCTATAATATCGGTTATACTTTGCTTTTTGCTGAAGGTATTAAAATTGTTGTCTAGGGCTCCACTGCAGCACCCATTATTACTTCTATTGCTAAAGATTTAATGTAATTTTCATATTCTCATTCCAGCATAAATTGTAGAGCCTTCAATGTTTGAAGCCTTTTCTTTTGGTTGTCACAATTTGCCCTCCTCTATACTGTCATGAACCTTTCTGCTATATATTCTTTAGTATCTGGAAGGTGCTTATTTCAAGATTCTTCTCTACAGCGTCTAAACCTTCTAGCATCCTAAGATGCAGTCTCAGTTAGTATTCTTTTGTGCTAAGGATAAGGGGTTTGAGAATAGATTAGTTGTTTAAGCTTCCTTAAAATAAAGTTGGATAATGTATTGGCAATTAGTGGAGGCAGTTACGGCGGATTTACTTGGATTAGTAATAAGTAAACAATATTGGGCAAAAATGAGAATGGAACGAAAATTATGGGTAATGGTAGGTTAATTTTGGGGTAGATGTATTAGCATAATATCTGACGTTAGATCATCAGAACATAAGTTTTAAAGGGCGGGGCAGCGAGGTCTATGGGAAAATTTATTACAATTTGATCTTATATAATTGGTCAACACAATTGCAACAGTAGGAAAGGTGGAGATAGCATCCACTTGCTCATGTAGGGTTTTAGAGAAATTAGTGGCACACTGGAGACACACATGGAGGTAAAATTTTTCCATGGTGAAGAAAAGAAGTTCATCCTAAATGGAGTTTAAGTTAGGAAATGGTTGTTTCCTAAGGAAGAGGTTGAGAGCGTTGAGAAGTTAAAAATTAGGTTAAAAAATGCGGTGAATTTCCAGCATCAAGAAAGAGGAGTGAGAAAACAATCATAACCTTAGTAATGGTGTTGTTGTACCAGCGGAAAGGTTATCAGGATCAAGGGTTTTAAATAACTTCAAGAAGATAGAGTTTAAGCTTAAAGATTATCTTTTTAATGTCACTGTCCGCTTATGTAAGGTACTGAGATAGACTATCAGGAAGACAAGAAATGTACTAGCCGATGTAAAAATTATGCAAAGCATCAGTTAGTATTGATATTTTACAAATTTTACTTGATTAAGAGATGTTATAATACAATGGATATGTATTCTAACAATAGGAGTGCTAGATGCCATAGCTCTAAGGTAAGTTCTATTGTGGCAGCATCTGTGGACTCATTAATTTTGAGCTATAATTTAGATTAGGCAACAAACATTAAAGTAACTTTAAATAAAGATTTTTAACAATTAAAATACAAATTAGCGACTTTATTAGGTGAGTTGATTATAAAGTTACTTGCCAGTGGAGGAAATTTATAAGAAGATCATATGTTCATATGCACAATTTTACAACCTCTAAGAATTATAAGGTATTGGTTGCCGAAGGGTAAATCCTGTTTTCCAATATAGCTGCATTGAATCTTTTTCAATTGGAGAGGTAATTCATTGGTAACTAATTCCAGGATTGGCTGCTAATGATGATTTAGACAAACTTGAGAGCTCTTGTTTTTAAATTTAGCAGGCTTTTCCATGATTAGTTTAAATCATATATATCTTGTCATGGATAATGCCAATCGTTTACAATTTTAAAAATTTAATCAGGTTTATAGTACAATTTGAATTATAACCTAATATATGTGTGCAATATATGTTAAGGCAAAGCATGTATATTGACAGTGTAATATAGTCGAAAATTGATCTAAGTGTTTACATAAAATGGAATTTAAAAGTTAAAAATTTCTAAGTTAACTCTTATGCTTAAACTTAACTTCCCAGTAGAGATATGGAAAAAAAGATGCCTATATCATATAATACAATTTTATAATAAAACCTACTATCAACAGCTAACTAATTAGATTAGTAAATCAGTAAGAAAAAGAATAAATAGAATCATAATTTCTTATTATATACTTACGATGTATTAAGTCAACAATAATAACAAGACCCAACTTTATTGCCATTAAAGAGGTGCCTGCCCTTACCGCACCCTCCTCTTAGATCCTTCATATCGCCATTGAGTAAATGTGCAAAGAATTCTGTTTCAATTAATCGACAATACTCCTAATAATACTCATTCTTTTATAAAGAAACTTGCGTTGGCCGCAGTTGCTCTTTTACCAACGTGGGCAAGTCATTGCTTTTTAATCAAACTACCCCAATCAAAAAAACTAAGAATTCTGCTAGTGTGCCAGAAAAGATTTTTCTGAGCACCAAATTACCCAGTACTCCCAACTTCATTAATAAAAAGGAGCCAAAGAATTAATCTCTTAGTTTCTCAGAAGTGTTCCATTTTGTATATTCTATCTTCTTTTTAGATAGTTTTTTGAGGAAGAATGACTCTTGAAAAAAGATAGCTAAGAATTTTCAGAAAAAGTTTGGTCTGAAATCAGAAACTATTTTATGTTCATGACTGCTATACACTATTGTCATGTGATTATAACGAGGTGCTATTTATATACTATTAGAAAAAAGTAAAACTATTTACTCTTTTATTGTGTCATATACTTTAATATTAATAGGTTGAATGGGTCTTGTGACATAGATAGCGCCTTAGTCCTCCTCAATCAGGCGTCTTATCGCACCTAATATGAGGATCAAGCAGTGGTCACCCCTTTTTAATGCCTATATTGTTGTGACTCCATTATAAGTTAAATGTCCATACCCTCCGCCTGGACCATGATAAATATCCCTTATGACGTAAGAAGGCTCAAGCTCTTTTGTGGATCCTCTTTCACATTTAAGTGACATGGCTCTTGTGGTAGATGAGCGATATATTACTTTCTTGCCGCTTAAGATCATCCCTCTCTTCATCCTTTTCTTTTTTTACCTTATTGAAAAAGATAGAGTGGGTTTTCAGGGAAGTGGTCCATTACAGGGGCCTTTGGAAGTACCCTTTGGCTTATCACAATAATAGCCTTATTACTCAAAAATTTTAAAAGATCCTTATCCCGCCTTGAAATCCATATAATATCAAATGAGTCTAATAGATTACATCAGGCCATTTATAGTGAAAAATCTCATATTGAACTATTAACATATTCAATTTATCATTAACCCCTTGTTGAGGGTATTCCCATCCCAAAATTCCCATGCTTTTGAGGAGTATACAAAATACAAATTAAGGAGCTTGCTTTTGGTGCAAGCTGCGCTTGCATATATGCGGCAAAAACTTCTCTTTCAACCCTGCTTATCCTTAAACCTTCCAGCGCATCAAGTCTTTCAATTGTGTGCTGTCTCTCATCACTTTCTCTGAGCATCAAATTTCTCATTATGTTGAGGCGATGGACACCGCTGGCCTCATAAATGAAGAAAACCCACAACTATACCCCCTTATGCACATGTTACTGATGATCACACCCCAATGCTGTCCTCCATGATCCGCCAGCTAAAGCTGGTGCTGGACAAAAGTTTTCTTAAAGCTTCCTCGCCATCTGATATGGCTTCCTAGGCTGTTAGCTGAGGTGCCATATTACAAAAAATTCTAATAATCCTTTTGTTTGGCCCATTTGCAATTAGTATCATGGCGGCTCCCCCTTTTGTGTTGGGCACCACTAGTGCTAAAAAATATATTTAATATATCCGCAAAGTTATTTAAATACATCTCTCAGCCTAAATGGATTCAAATAAAACTGGGTGATCTCATACACCAGATTAAATGAATCTGTGCAAAGTTGGCTCAATTAAAATATAATATTCTCTGATCCATAACATGAGATATCTAATTTTTTATGAAGTAACCAAAAACTATTGAAGATTTTCCTCCAACCTACCTTACTCTTCTTGGCTCAACCAATTATGTCTACTTTAGGGGCACAGGCACAGGCCAGGGCTTGAGCTCTTTTACAATCCTACCCCTCCTATAAAAACAGCAGCCCTCTCTAGGGTAGATTCCAAGTTTATTTCCTTCCTTATATTCTTATAAAATCAACTTCAATTCCCTTTTTTATTTCTACTTTTCAAAGAATCCGTCTACTCAATACTAAAAATCTTCTGATTTTAATTCAGTTAACCTCACTTCCATCCCTGAGATAATGCCAACAATCAAGGGGTGAGCGCTGCAATCTATCAATTGAGAAGTGATCTGTGCCATTTCCAAGATGATGGGAAAAATGTCCTCAAATTATACTACTGCTCCATCACGCACTTTATGTATGCTTGTGATCATGATTTGCCTTGAAGATCCATCACCTATTTGGCATGATCCATTTAACATGTGTCCTCCTAATATTACAATCTGATTTCATACAAAGACCTTAATATGTATAGCCCAAAGGAATCATCATCTTCCCTGCATTTCCCGCTCTTAGGTGTTGCTCTGAAAAAATTTCAGTTTCCCCCATTGCAGCCATTTGGCTTGTTATGGGGTCTTGAGTATATTTTTTGACAATAGTGCTCCTCAAGTTATCCCTAGAACATTCCGTCTCAGAGTCACTAGGGCGACTGCGCCTCTGGCATTCTGTGCTGTCCACTGGGTTTACACACAGATATAAAGGCCATTGTCATTATAATCAGAACAACCATGACATTTCCTGGGACTTACAGGTTGAGGCTCTGGGTTTTGGGATACATTTTCACCTAGTTTGTCAACTTGTGAACCAGTTTGATCATACCTTTTATGAATTCCACAACTCTTTTGGTTTTTTATGTTCATCTGTAAGTATTGAATCATTAGCTGTCATATCAATTGCCTTATTTAGATATGATTCTGGAGGAGGGCATTAAGCTACCTAACAGTTTTATTTTTGACAGGCTAATTTCATTTGCCATTTTGAATTCTAACAGTGCCACTTAAGATCCTGTTATTGGGTTTCTGCCAGATGCGCTAGCTGGTGTTAACGCTTGAACCTCAATAAGGGGCTAACTTCATAGGGCTATGGTCAGCTGAGAGGACAGGGGCGGCTCTTGGTGCAACAATGGATCAGGCTTTAATCATTGGAGAAAATTAAACTTAAATAAAGAAATAGGTTAAAATTATATTCTATGAAAAAAGTACTTTATTAGACTAACATGCATGGATTTTATAGGGTGCATGGGGACACGGTGCCTCAAGGATTGTCATGACCCCATCCATGTATGATCTCCTGGTCTTCTGGATTGACCACCATTTTGAACCTTACTCAGATCTCTCTTCCTCGTGACTAGACCAATGAAAATCTCACTTTACATGACCATGGAATTGGAGATGTATTGATTTCCCAAATTTGGGGTAATTTATGAAAAGCCCCAAATTCAGTATATCTGCTAGAAATAGATTTGAACCCCAATCTCAAACTTATTGAGCCATTCAGGATTTATGCCCCTCAAACAGAGGTATAAATCCTTCCCCTGGACAAGGCTTTCACCTAACCCAAGGAAAATCCCGACAGAGCCCCCTCCAAGTCTTGTCTTAGGGGAGCAAGTTGTGGGCTGAGGTTAAGGTAGACGGAGGACAGAAGTTTGGTGGCGTATGGAGCCTCAGGCTTGATGCAGACCATGTCATTAATAATGCCTTGTGTGGCTATGGCTTGAAGCCGTAAAATTTCATCAGCTAAGGCCCCATAGTTATGCTTTGTGTGGCTAGGGATTAAAGCCGGACAATTTCATTGGCTAAGGCCCTCTTAGTTATGCCTTGTGTAGCTATGTCTTGAAGCCAGACAATTTTATCAGCTAAGGCCCTCATAGTTAATTTGGAGTTCTCATGTGTGGAGGCTTTTCTGGGATCTTGCTGGTAGAATTTGTATCCCCAATGGTTGAGCACAGCATGCCCTTGGAGGTAAACCTCTGTGGTAAAGCACTCAGATCATTCTTCAAAGGTGGTTTCAAGTTCCTCAATCCATGATCTGCTGCTGGCTGAGAAATCTAGTCTTTTGAGGTGGCTGGTTTAAGCTGCCTTCTGGTTCCAAGATAATTTGCCTTGAGGTCAGATAACTCATGCCTAAGCTGTGAGTTGTCGATCTTAAGCATTTCAATGTGGTTGGTCTTGTCCTGGATTTCTGACTGCAGGTCAGACAGCATCCTCTGTTCCTGGATAACTTCTGACTTTGAGGACTTCAACTCCTCCTCCAACTGCTCTATTTTTTCACACGTTTCCTGTGCCATCTTGGCCATGAAGGTCTCAACCTCTTCAAGCTTCCTTTTCAACTCATTCGCCATTCAAACCTGGCACCTTTCAATCACCTTATCTGCCAATAGATCCAGGTAAAGTTTGGAGGAAATGTTGTCATCAGTGAGCTGTGTAGGCAAGTGATCCCACGAGCTTTAAAGATGACCAAACAATGGTATGGTGTTGCCCCCTGAAGGTATCAACAGGGAGGCCTCTTCTAGTGATGTTGAACCATCATGTCAGGATTGGGGCGAGCAAATCTCACTTGCAACTGAAAGCAACCCATGCGACAAAGATTGAGAGGGAAATGCAAAGTGGGCTGATAGATTGGCCTTAGTAGTGGAGGTAATATCAGCCTTTTCCTTGAGCTTCATTTTTCTAGGAATCTCGTTTTAGTTGGGATCAGCGCTATCTTAATCTGAGAGCTGAAACGGGTAATCTTGACTTTTTGTTCTAGTAATATCTACCCCAATCTCTGGAGGGGAGCCATCAAAGTTAGATAGTGTTGCCAGAAAGAAGTCATCGAGCTTATCCCAAATGGTGTGAAGGTAAGTCCCAGGTATTTTGCCTGGCGTTTGTATTGCATCATTGCACCAATTGTTTTTGAGCCTTCTCAAAAATTCCTGAAGTTTGCTGCCTTCGTCAAGATTGGAAACTGGTTCCTACCTTTTTCCAATTTTGTCAATTTGGTATTGTCAATGCTCACTGGCCACATTTGATTTGTCATTTGGCACTTTTGAGCTCAAATTCGCTATGCGCTTTTTTCCACTTTCTGCTCATAAGCGGAAGAGTGGGAATTGACATTGAGAGAAAAATTCCTTTTTTATTACCTAAATAAATATTTTTGTTAGTATTAAAATTAATTGTTTTTTAAAATATGAGCACTCACATTATTTTAATTTTCTTTTTTCCACTGGAGGATGTGTTTTAGCTTGGCCAATTTCATTTCTTTTTTGTTCAAAGCCAAAAGTTTTTGAACATAACCCTTTCATCACAGTAGACAGGTCCTAGCGTCCAATAGTCATTCCGCTGGGTAATATCTTTTGAAGGCTTCTTTTCTCCTAGCATCTCACATCCTCTTGAAACATGGTGCTTGATCCCTGTAATAAAATAATGCCTTCATTAATCTTTTTTATTATGATGCTGGCATTTTCTCAATAAAATCTTTTTAAATTCTTCATGCGTTTTTAACAGGTCAAGCAAAGGTTTCAGCTGACTGGGAGTTCAGAATTGCACGAAGTCTTCTGGGACACACTCAAAGGATTTCTTTGGAAATTTGGTCCTCACTGTTACTGAGTCTTGGCCATTCCAAAGAAGGTAGGTCAGAAGATCATTGTCCAGAGTGCTTGCTGTAGGTTGATTATCATCCAAGGTTGAGGGTAACTCCTCAAAGTGTGCCTTGGAAGCCCTCCTGTAGTGTGCACCAGTTATCAGGTTTCTTCCAGATGCGCTCGCTGGTGCTAACGCCAATAAACCCAATAAGGGGCTGACTGCATGAGGCTATGGTCAGTTGAGAGGACAGGGAAAGCTCTAGGTGCAACGATGGATGAGACTTTGATCATTAGAATAAATTAAACTTAAGTAAAGAATTAAGATAAAATTATATTCTATGGAAAAATTACTTTATTAGACTAACATGCATGGATTTTATAGGGTGCGTGGGGAAACGGTGCTTCAAAGATTTCCATTTACCCCAATAATGTAAAATCTCTCCTGGTCTTCTGAATTGACCACTGTTTTGAACCTTACTCAGATCTCACCACTCTCATGACCAGACCAATGAAAACCCCACTTCACATGACCAAGGAAATGGAATTGTATTGATTTCCCAAATTTTGGGTAATTTATGTAAAGCCTCAAATTTGGTATATCTGCTAATAATATAGATTTGAACCCCATTCTCAAATTATCAAGTCATTAGGAATTTATGCCTCTTGAATGGAGATATAGATCTTTCCCCTGAAAAGGCTTTCATCTAACCCAGGGAAAATTTCGTTCCTGTCATAGGGTAACATAGGCTCAAAGAATCTATCGTGAAACCAATTGACCACAGTACCCTAGGCAACATCCACTATGGAATATTTGGACTCTGTCTTATGCAGGATACAATAGAGGATCAACCAGGAGATGTCAAACTAGTTAGTTCGCCGTCTATAGCTTTGACAGTAAATAAGATAATATCTTTAATATTTGAGGTTGGTAGGCCAATTAATGAGCATTTAAATGCATAGTCTCTACTATAGTAATCATAATGATTATGGTGTAAAGTGCTTGTAATTCGAAGATTAAGTCAGCTAGTGCCCTTGTGGTTGACTCATAATGTTCAGAAACTGAGGATTTTAGTAGCACTTGGACACTGATAGTTAATTGTGGCATTTTTATAAAAATGTCGTGGATCAGAGACATCATGATTAGTTGGAAATACTTTATTAGATAGTCCAGCAAGATGAAAGGAAGATAATCATTCCATCTCATGGGGTAAGGGGCTGACAGCTTGCAAAGAATAGATATAAGGGTGCTGTAAAGTTTGGAATTTGCACATGTAGTTTTAAAAGGTAAGGTGTATACTCTCTATATGATGGCAAAAGATGGCGATAATCCAGATCTAAAAACGTCTTTATATATAAATTTCCTTGTATAAACATTGTGCCCCTTCTTTATTGATTTCTAGTCATTCTCCTTAAGCCAAACTAAATTAAAACTAATAATAGTAAACATTATAGCAATTCATAAAAAACTTTATTCAGGGATTTCCTGAGATTCTTAGATTAAAATCTCTATAATCTTAATTTTTAGGTAACAATGACCATAGGACGGACACTTCTGGTAAAACATCAACAATGAAACACCAAGATACTTGAGAGCACCCCAGAGGAGCCAAATCTATCTCCTGTTGACAGTGGGACCGCAATGGAAGGAAGAGGGGGAGTTTCAGTGGATGCCTGAGCCAATACTGAGCATGAATGAAGGAAAGGGCCAAGATAAGGATGAAGATAAGAAACCAGGAGGAAACCAACTGGCGATGGCATGATGTCAAAGGGACAAACAACCAGGCTTGGAATCGGTCCACTAGGTGGGATTGGAAGTGACGATCAGCTTCACAAAGGGTGGGACCAGTTCCAGAATGAGCGTCCAGGACAATAGTATGTATCATTTACAAAGCAATTTCTACAACTTAAGGCATGAAGAGAAGAATTAATGGGGATATTCATGGTAAAAGCGAAGATTTTTTTAGTCAGGCTGAAAGCCTGTGCTGTATTTCGATGGAAAAGACGCATAAATTCCCGCCAGATCGCCTGAGCAGGCGGGCAATCTTCCAGGCGGTGGACTAAAGACCAATATTGGCCACACACTGCACATGAAGACTGAGAGGCGTTGGACTTCTCAGCAGTGTGGTAAACCCTCTTCAGACATCTTCATATATGGGCGCGAATTCTGAGCTGCAATAAAGGATGGTGTGCATACCTACAAATGTCCTTCTGGGTGGTCTATGAGTAAGAGATGCTCATTATGTCGATATAGGCAATATGGGTTATGGTATGATGATGGTGAGGTACTATGTTGTGAATAGCAACTTGCCACGAAAAGCTTGAGTATAAATGGGGTAGGGCGACACCTCTGGGAGGTGTGACCACTGATGCTGATCCTCCTTTACACTCCGCATGGTCAGGGGAATTGCTTGAAGTGGGAAGGGTCCCCATGAGGGCCTGCAGCAGAGGGGTGTAAAGCCAGGTAGTTGAGTAGAAAATTAGTATGGTCTGGGTTGTGAAGGTGAAAAGAACGGGAAAAATTGGAGCATGTCCTGTGAGACCAGTGCTGGGTAGGGAGTGCTTGGTTAGCTACCTGGGAAATTCAGGATCCAAGTATACTGTGGGCATTGTCCACATAGCCAATCAGTCCCATACCTCCATTATGGCGTGGACCAAACAGGACATCCAGACGCACAGGGGATGGCGTCCTAGCCATAACCAACCTTGTACGATGGCATAGAGTGTTGCAAAGAAGGAGGTAGAAAAATCAATAGCGTGTGCAGCAAACTAAACGATGTATAGAAGTAGTGAGTTGGCAACCAATACCCAACCAATAAGGCTAGTTTGTTGGCCTCTGAGAGAGGCGATGCGCTTAGTTACTTTGTCTAAGGTATGTTTACCATTGCAAAGATAACATATTTTCTATTTTCCACCCATACTCCCAGGTGGCGTACTGGACCCATAGTGGGTCAGGAAGCAAATAGCAGCACAAGATGGGCGACATGAGATGAATGTCTATGTAAGCGAACAAGGGATTGTGAATTCAAAATAGGCTGGCGATCAGCGGTGGCAGGAGACCATTGAGATTGTTATCTACCAAAAAAATAATCTCAGTCTTGTTGGCACTGAGGGCTGCATGCTAATCCTGGAGTACTCATGAATTGTAGTTTCACAGATGCATGCACCAGGTCAATAGAGACATCAGACACAGAATTAACAGCAATTGCTAGCATTCTGACTGACTTCTGGCCTTGCACATGAACATCAGCAAGGTGGGCATTTGCATTGCAAAGAAACGGATCAAGGCAAGTTGTACAAAAGATGGCTCAAAGAGTCACCCTAATGGAGACCCTTTGGGGCAAACCAAATTAGTCAGGAACCCTGAGCTAGATACTGCCATTGTGTATGGGTAAGTAAGTAACATTAACTAATTAATAAAATGAGTTGGAAGCTGAAAATTATGGAGTCAAGCCCCAAGGTAAGTCCAGTTGAAATGATAATAGGCTTTCTGCTGACACAGGAATACTAACGCACGAGTAGCAGGAGATTGGTAGGCGTTGGATACTGTTTGAACGTTAAATAAATTGATCCTCTGTTTATAAAACCAAATTAGAGGATAATACTTCAGAGGCAACTTCCTTAAAGCGCTTAGCCATAAATTTTGCTAAGAGTTTGATATCAGTATTAATAAAGGAGACAACGCGCAAGTTTGCCAAATCATTTTATTCTCTTTTTTAAATAAGGTTATCATATATGCCTTTTTGACCACCAGGAAGGAGGCATGTCTTTAAAAGATAATTATTAACTGAGGCAAAAAGTAAGCTGGATATACTTGAAAATTTCTTATAGAATTTATAAGAAGTCCCATCAAGTCTTTGGAATTTCCTATGTGGCACACCGTTACACTAACCAATGTTCACCTTGTAATATTAAATTTATTAGGTTTGAGTATCAGGTGACAGTTTGGATATGTGCACTATCATGGAAAGAGTCAACTCTAATAGGAACAACTGTGTCAGACCTGTACCACTTGTAGTAAAAGTTGTGAATTCAGTGGACGCATCCTCCAGCTTATCTGCAATGGAATTGTCCGGCCGCCTAACCTGTGCACAGGCCATGTTTTGTTTAGGAGAAAAAAGGTGGAATAAGTGGCAGAGAATGTTCCACCCATTGGAATACATAGGTTTTGTAATGAACACTAACGTGGCGTTGGTGTTCTATTACCAGTGTGTTTATGTGGCATATAATTCAACCCGTTTGAGACCTAAAGCAGTGCTGTACCTGTAGCAGGGATATTGCTCTCCAGGTGATCCACTTCTGCTAGAGTACGATAATAACTTCCAAGGCAGCGCGGGAGTGCCATGTTGATATGTGGTACGCCTGGGAAACTGTGTGATTTAAAGCAGACTATGTTGAGAGGTTCAGCACAGAAAAGAGTTGCAAACTCCTGTGCTAAAGCAACACTTTTGACTTAGTGTGAGAACTAGGGCAAAGTGAGATTAGCCAAGTGAAGATTACTTTATCTGGGCGCCTGTGCCACCAGGAATGATTTAGTAAAAGACACTGAAACATTCTATGGTCAAAGAAATCACTCTTTGTGGTGAAGTGCGAAATCTGAGGTCAAAAATTCAACAGTGCAATAATGAGATATATGTGTGACATAGACAGCAACTTCTCATTGTGTACATGAGGGCGAGACATGTTATGAAGAAGGGGAGAGTGTTTGGAGGTGCCATGGAGGCCAGATAGCCTTTAGGACACCAAGTTCAACGTGTCCTTGTGGGGGATCAACTATAGAAGGCCACCATCTGTGGCTGAATATGACAAACAATTCATATCACCAACCACAAAGGTATCAGATGGAAGGGGAAGAATAGCAATGTCTGAAAAAATACCCAATGAACCTGTGCACAGGTTGGTGTGTAAATGCTAGTGAGTTTTGTGTACTTCGTCACACCCTAAGAATGTAATTTCCAGTATGCAACCATTCAAAAAGGAGTTTGAGAGATAAGTTTTAAATTTACTGTTCACCCATACTAACACCCCACAGTGCAGCGACCAAAATGACACATTAGGGAGGAGTATGCATGCCCATTATTCATAATCACCTTGTGGACAGTGGGTTTCCTGTATTGTTAGGATGTCCACAGGTGGATTTTTTAGGAAACTAGGTTCTTTGACCCAGGATGGAGAGGCATTATTTCCAGCAATATTCAATGTCCCAATATCTACTGAGATGCTCATTCCACCTTAGGAGTGAGGGGATACCCCTTCACCTACCCCTTTACTTTCCATGTCACTGATGAGTTCTTACTGTGAGCACCATACTGGTGCGCATGGACAGGATTGTAGTTGGCAAACTTCAAGATTACCAGTTTGGTTGTTTTGGCATTTTTGGGTGCACAAGTCTTTTTGTTAGAGTGCACTTGCAGTGCACCAGCAGCAGGCTCGCTAAAATCAGTTGAAAGTGCTTTTGAAAATCAGTTCTGGTCAGTGCGCATATTACATGCATGGGTGTGAAAAGCCCTGAGGGTTGGACTGGGTTTGGTTGGCTAAATCCTATTGTCTAATGAGTTGGAGTTGCACCAAGGTGTTAAATTTCGCCTTATAATCCTGAATATGTTAAGGTGAGATGGCGGTCACCGCTGAGACTGCCATATGGGTTTGTTTGGCCTTCTTACGTTCCTGTTGGGACACCGATTAGAATTTATATATAGACCTTCTTCACCCCAACCAAAGGTGGAAGTAAAATTAATTAAACACTCAACGTTGTTGGCTACGAATTCGTCCATCACCTCAGAAGCATACTCATATATTTTACACCCTCTTTGACAGGGCAGACGTGCACTTTGTGACAAGAAGCAAAGCAGAAGTGGAAATTGACGTTGCACTGTCTACTGTTTCCTGGAAAGCTTGAGTTAACTTCCCATTTATTGTGAGGGTAGCAAAACAGGAGATTTTAGTGAGATCTTCCAAAATTTTGATGTGTGTTGTAATATATGCAATAGCCTTACCATACTCATACATAAGCGAAAAACGTTACAATACAAATGATTTAATTTCACCATGGGTGACAAGCCCTTTGTCAGGATTAAGGGCTTTAGACCACTTTTCCCTTTATTTTTTGCTAGAAAACCCGTTCCTGGGTGCTAGATTATATGGTTTATACTTTCCTTGCCCAGAAAGTCTTCACTTAGGATAAATACATGAGTGGTAACTCTAACTATTTTATCTTCCCTAAATGAATAGGGGTAGGCCAATCTGACTTAAAGATGGCAAAAAGAGAGTAAAGCTTATTTGCTTAGAAAAGGATTATAGGGGAGTTTGAGGAGGTTTTTTAGTAATCTTTAAGCGGTACAAGCTAAGATCTACACTGGTTACCAATCAGGGATTCTGCAGTAGGTTGGTCATCTCAGCCAAATAGCATTCACTTGGCGCATTGATCAATTTTGAACCCTGAGAATAGGATGCTTTAGTCGAATAACATTAGACCACATTATTCAGGGATTGTCTCCAATATTGAGAGGGCTTGAAATTCGTTGGGGTTTATTCTTGATACAAATTTCATATATCTAAACGGATTGAGTCAATTTCCATTATCTGACTCATGTGAATCTTTGATTTGGGCAGGAATCCCGACACCCTTCACAGAGGTGATGCTCAATGACCTTGCAAGCCACAATTTTAGAAAGAAAATCAAAAGAGATAAATATTTGTTTAAGTTGTTTCCAGAATGTGCACTTTGTCTCAACCGCCCATTGACCATCTGGAAGGTCAACCACCACACACACCTGTGCAGCATATTTTGCCTCTTCTCCATTTCAAACCCAAAGCCAAACCAACCATGGGCTATAGTATGAGGCGCCACTAATATGACTTGAGGAAAAATTAGGTGTGAATCTCCAAAAATCTTTTCCCAGAGGGCCATTGACAGTCTCTAGAAAAATTCAAATCCCATGTTCAACCAATGTCAATGGTTGAGAATGAGCGTATTTAATATTCATTACACTTGGTCTGCCATTTTAAAATTTCTGGCAGGTAATTACCCGCATGTTTTATTATTTAATGCCTGTCCACTGGATTTTCTAGGGCATTTTCTAACCTTAGAAGTGCAAAAAGACCCCGTGCCTTTTACCACACTTGCCCAAGCCTTGCCATACTTTGGCCGTTCACTCATCTTCTCTAGTACAGATTATTAAACTAACAGTAGTGAATTAAATTTTTGAAAAGATGTCACAAAGGGAAAGAAAAGTATAACCTCTATAGTCTTTTTCTCATTTCGTCTGCTTTTTTAGTACTAGATGGTCCCAACCTGAGGGGGATTCATCAATGTTCTCATTTTGTCTGCTTCTAGTTAAACTATAAGCTTCCACCCATATCTGCAAATGGATCTCAAATAGTCCTGGACTTATTAGTATCCACAATTTTGAGTTAATACTTAATTACTTAAATAACTAATACTAAATTGTGGTCAACACAGTTGGCTGAGAGAAGAATTCATCAATTTGATTTAGGTATGTTAACATATAATATATTTTGAATATGATAGTCTCTGAGAATCAGTTGTTCATCCTTCATGGCAGTCAATATCTGCAAATACAATTAGTCACCCTGTGTCTTACGGATAGTGAAGTTAATGTCATTTTTGGTGTGTTTATATAATTATATATAGAGGTGTTTGGATTGTGGTCTCAAATCTAGACAGTCCATTTTCAACAGTTACATACATTTCTCCATTTCCACAAGAGTTGAGGTATTGTAGGGGTCAGTAAAATGTTGGCTGTTACCAAGCAAATAAGATAGTTTTTGTATTAAATGTGATATAAATGTCTCACGTTATAAAAAAGTAGAACTATCACTCATCTGTGTTGTGTGAAAAATGAGCAGAAAGGAACAAAGCAAGAGTTTTTGTGGTGGAGGAAGGGAAATAAATAGCTTAAACACTTGGTGAGATGGTCAATGGCGAGGAGAATAAACCATGGCTTTATAGACCCATGGATAAAGGTCCTATTACACTAATTCAGATCACTATAAATGCCGACAAAGGAGCACAATTTAATTCTGATATGAGTAAATGGATATTCCTTCATCCTTTAAATTAAGCATGTTTCCAATACCTCTAATTAGTGCCTGCCATTCAGTCTAAATAATATCGCATTTCAGCCATTAATACTTTTCTTGACGGCACCATGTCCTACACTAGAGTGTTTCTCAAGAATTATTTTGTTTTGAGAGGATGGCCACGCATAAGGCAACCACTTCCCATTGACTAGCTTGTAGAGCATCCCATCCTTTAATTGAGTATTCTTTGACATTATTGTAATTTGATCTTATTCTCTAGGATTTTAGCTCCCAACTGTCATTCCAGCCAATCAGATCATATAAAAAATTCTTCTTCAGGTAATACATGGATAATGTCAGCATATGAAAAAATTGCTTTCTGGTGGGTATTATCAGCGTAAAGAACTATAATGAAGTCATAATCTGTGCCGTAGTACCCTGCCAAGGGCCTTCCATCAGGATTCTTCACCTTCTGGAGCCGTTTTAGGGAGACATGATCAGTGACGATGGTGAAGTTAGTTCCACATATATAGGATCAGTAAGGCTAATAACATGAAGCACAGTCATAAATTCTTTTTTGGTGATGTTGTAGTTACGCTTGTAGTATATAGAAAATTGCTGATTTAGGCCATGTGTTGAAACTTTTAGTATGCCCACCTTACTCAGTTTAATTAATTATAATACCATCTGCTTGCTCACTAGGTTATGAGGCCCTCTATAGGATGTGGGAATATCATTGTATATAATAACCGTTGTTCAGCGAATTATCTTCAATGAATATTAACTAATCTGCTTAATTTTAATCCCAACTGGTTACTAATGTTTTTTAAAGATGATCCCTAACAATAAACAAGTGATGTAATTATTTATTTTATTCTTTATAAATTTTTATTAACTTTTAGGAGTCAATCAGAGTTTGTCACTGATCCACTAATGCATTTATTAGTACCTAGGTTTTTGATGACGCCACAGATAGCAACTTGCATGTTAACCTTTTTAATAACAAAACCTGCTGTTTATGGGTAAAAGTCCCAGTACTTGGGAAGATTTCTAACCTAATAAGAGTGACACGCTGTGTTGTGAAAAGGTGTTGGGATACATTCTTTGATTCAAACCAGAAGACTTTGCATTTTTAGTTGGTGGCGGAATTTGACTAGATGGATGTGGAAGATTATCAACGGGTTTGACTTTAAATTGTTATTTCATTGGCAATGGCTACTTTTTCTAATTGAGGCACCAACATAAAAGTGGGCGCCGAATCTCCCTGTAAATTCCCTAGTTTTTATTTTGATAAACCAGATCCATAGAAACTTAATTTTTTTTAATAATTTAAACTGTCATAAATTTAGTATATATTTTACACTTAGAACTAGGGTTTAAAGGTAAGATTTCTATGCCTATTTATTTATTATTGAGATCTATGTGGACTCTGAGCTAGTAGAAAAAAAGAGAACCTTTGAATCTAGTAGTAGGTCAATTTTCTTCCAGAAGGAAGAGTTAGAGAGGAAGTACCCTTGCATTTCAAAAAGACCTTTTTTTTAGTACTAGATGGTCCCAACCCTCAAAAAGACCTTCAAGTATTAGAAGGGCAAGAGCCAGTATAACTTTAAACATAATAATCATTGTGGTTTGAGAAATCTCAACTAGGGTTGTAGTCTTCATAATATGCCAATACAATTAATTACTATCAACAGCTTATACAACGCACATATCAGCAACCTGTGCAGTAGACTTGTAGAGTTGAAGCGAGCAACACAGCTCTAAAAGGTTATATTTGGTGCTCATTACTAATAGTAGCTAGCTTATAGAGATCTACACATTGGGATGTCTATTTGTTGGTAATACAACTGGGATAAATGGCTCCCACAGCCACATTACTGGAGTTGGTAGATAGCAATTTGGGATGGTCAACTTATGATATATGAATAAAAGCTGGGTTACTAAGACAGTATTATGTAGTTAAATGCTTAATCCTTCTCAAGTTTTATTCAGAGGGAACATCATTGAAGCTTAAATACTAAAGGTTTGGAGTGGTTGTAAACATGGAATGAAATTTATGCAGTTCTTGACCATCTGAAGAACAACTATATTGTTGCAATTTGGTCTGACCAACCATTCAACTTATTTAATTATTTAACTTTGTATTTTAGATTAAAGGTTCAATTTCTTGGTCCTCAACGCCAATGTCAATTCATTAAACTAAAATATGATGGAACACATTGTCCACATGCCTATGTTTTTAGATGTAGCTGGATAGCTATTGAAGTTTGAATTCTTACCACCCTGCCAGCTATATTCTGAGCTCACTTTATATTAATTTATGAGGCTTTATGGCACCTTAGATTAAATCCCTTTTTAGTATTATTATATTTATTCCTTTGCCTCGCCAGTGTAAAACAGTCATAAAGGGTTTCCCTAAATTTCCAAGAAAATGATATCTACCATTTTCTAGCATACCTATTCACTGTTTAGTATTGTACTGCATAATTTATTATAATGAAATGGAAAATTAGAAGTGATCTTTTACTTTCACCTAGCTATCTTTAGCTGCTCGATAAAAAACCTGAGACAATTAAATATTCAATATACTATAGTAGGGCTACTATCTTCATACAGTCCCCTTTTTTATGCAAAATTTCTGGTCTGTGTGATTGTAGATTGAGCCTCAACGCTAGTCACAACATTTTGTGTTCATTACAGGGGGCAATTTTAAGAACCTGTTTTCTATCAAAAGATCGTCAAAATGGCGAACTATGATGATGACTATCAGGGCGACCTACCATTTAATATTTATGAGAAACTGGATTATGATGATGCCCAGCCAAGTGCTAGCATTGTGGTCCAATTAGCTGTAGTTTTATCTCAAAAAGCTAAGTGGAAGAATTATTTTCTGCTATTACCAAAATTTATCAGGAATGAAAACTTTACGCTGCCTGATCCAATCTCAAGGGCAGGAAATCAAGGATTTGAATTATCATTTAGCAAAGTCTTCTAGAAGCAGGAGAAGGATTAAATTTTTTATTGAGGAATGAAAAAACTTTACTAGCGTAGTAAAGCAACTTTGCTAAGATCTTAAGCGCACTATGCATAAGCGCAAACTGGTGCATTGCCAAGCTGATTACTTGTACTAGTTCTGACAATTTTGGGAGTGATCTGTGGCTACTGTGCACAACTTTTAACTGCTTTATCTTATTTGGCTGATAAAGAAAACCCTGTTGAGGCGTCCTGCCCTTCCATTAACTCTGACAATAAAGTTACTTTGGCGCTTTTTCCCTCAGTAGACCCAGTCAACTTTCCTAAGTTCAATTGGCATGGAAATATCCATAACTTTGTACGTTTAACTAAATTATGAAGTGAAACACTAATTGACATACCATACTGGCCACCATGATAGAATTTACTGGGTCCTTAAAGTCAATAATACTATTGCCAAAAAATACTAAAGCCAATATGTTCCATCTTAATGCTAAGAAATTATTATTTATAAGTTTGATGGAGCGGAATAGGTTTTAGGACAGAAAAACGCCTTCCTGTCTATAAATTTTAAAATTGGCGAGGAAGTGTTAGCCTTTGCTGATTGATTTTACTATGAGGCTCAAGTGTTGTATAAGTCCCATGTTCTGAGTTATCACCATGCTCAGATTGCGTTCTGACACACCTGCAAGACTCACTAGAATTTTATCAGGCCATTATAACCACTTTAAATTCCAATTCTACCATTACTGAAATGGTAAATTAGCCTCCGCTGTTGGACCCTTATCTTTGGCATTCCTAATACCAAGTCCTCCAAAAATGGAAATTATCTATTTACTGACAGCGACCGCAGATATGGATTTGGGAAAAGCTTGGGAAGAGTATAACAGGGATAATCTACACCTTCTGAAAGTTCAAAAATCCTAGATAATGGCCATTAAATAATGAAATGCACCCTCATAGGGGAAACACCTTGCAAATATAGCCCCTGAGCTTGCATTAGCTCTGCGGGACAATGCAACCAATGATTTAATTGATTACTTAAATCTAGCGAATACACTTGACATTAACATGATCACTGGCCCATACAATCATGCTGAGGGGCCTTATGTCGATATTAGCATATACAACATGACATCTTGGCAATTGTGGACAGCGGAGCCCCCATCAATAAAGTTTATTTAGAACTTCTGAAAAATGGAGACCAAACCTAATATTGTCCACCACAAATGATATGGCACCATGGGTCCTAATGCCACTACTTACCTATCAGCATATAGTTCCTTGTGCTGAGGTTTGATATGAAAGCGTTGTCTGCTCCACCCATCATTTTACCATTATAACTATGAAGTATTTAATGGTGCCTCTTTTATGAAAAAATATGGGCTGAAGGCCAACTTTAATGACAATACTCTGGAAGTAAAAGGATAAAAGGTTCCTCTTTATTATACACAGTAATCATCTGATGATTATCTTGGCCTGGTGCGTACAGTTATTGAGCGTTTGAACAATTCTTCTAAGGCTGTGTTGCCAATGCTCGATGAGGATATGACGATTTTTTTGTCAGATGTGGACTTAGACAGGAGGACAACGTGCATACTGTGCCTACGCAGCTTTCAGTATCAACATAGGCTAAATCTTTTGCTCTGCTTGAGTCTAACTTGCAACCTTCCCTAATTGTGATGGCTGAGCCTAATTTTTTTCAAACACCATACTTTATGTCTGAGCCTAATGAGTGAATTATTCACATTGAATATTTTAAGGGTGACCAAACCCCTTTAAATTTGTCCAGCGAGTTTCTAAGTCCAATAAAATTCCACTAAATGCTGTAAAAAAATGCAAGATTAAACCAGGGCATCAGGCACTCATCAGAACAGATATTACACTACAAATTCCTGACAGTTTGTATGGTAAGGTCCTTCCGCCACTACATAAATTAAAAGGATCCACTGTTGCCTCTGGTGCCATCTGTCCGCATTATGGAGAAATTAAGGTGTCCTTGGATAACACCTACTCTTACCTGATGCACATCCAGAAGCATCAAATCATAGCTTATGTTTATGTGCTGCCTGTTCTAATAGGTTACTCTTCTAATTACCATCTAGCCCTCGCTCAATTCTGTGATGGAATGTTTGGTCAAAAGGGAAAATTTTACAATTTAGTCTGACCAACCAAACATTTATTTTTAATTATTTAACTTTGTGTTCTAGACTAGGGTTTGATTCCTTGGGCGTTGACGCCAATGTCAATTCATTGAATTAAGATATGACAGATCACATTATCCACGCGCCTACATTTTTATATGTAGCTGAATTACTACCAAGGGTTAAATTTATAAGACCTCACCGGCTATATTTCTCAACTCACTTTATATTAATTTATGAGGCTTTACGGCATCATAAATTAAATTCCTTTTATTACAAATGTATTTTCTCCTTTGACCCTCCATTGTAAAAACAATCATCAAGGTTTTCTCCAAATTTTCAATCCAATGATATCTACCATTTTCCAGAATAAATATGCACTTCTTGGTACTCTACTACATATTTTATTATGATGACGATGGAAAATTCAAGTGGATCTTTTAGTCTATAAAGCTATTATCAGCTTACATCGATGAATCCCCCCCCCTTGGGTTGGGACCATCTAGTACTAAAAAAAAAAAGCTATTATCAGCTTCCTAATAAAAACTTTGACAATAAAATCCATACCATTCCATTGTGGGGCCTCTGTCTTCTTAAAGTCCCTTTATTTTTATGAAAAGTTCTGATATATCCAGTTATAAAGACGCTAAGCGCCTATTATAACATATTTGTTTCTAAAACCTAGAGGCTTCATCTTCTCAATTATGGCTTTTCTTTATGGATATGGATGGATCCCTCGTTTTATGAGTTAGTGACCAAGAAATACCATTTCAGGCTAAGATGATGAAATTTGGAAGACTTGGGCGTGAGAAATTCCTGCCTTAACCTGTTAAGTCTTTTAAAGAGAGCTTTTAATGTCTAATTGAAAATTTATAAAAATACCATGATTGTGACATATGAGTCCCTGAACACTGCCACAAAGCATTTGGGCAAGAGGGCCTAAATAAGTGTTAACAAGCAAGATAACCATGATGTGTTATTATCCCTTTTCTGAGTGTTTGATAAACTCTTTACTATGAAATTCTGGGTGAAATTAAGTACCATACTAGCGCCAAGCAGGAGGATCTGACCTCCAGAAAGTGCATACAAGGATGCAATGGCCTTATCAAAGTCTGAAGTGTGGTTCACGAGCAGTTTCCCTTAGGTTTATATATGGGATGATTTTCAGATTCAAAATTTAATTTTAAATTTACTAATTTAATAAAATAAACAGAAGAAAAATATGCTTTGCGCAACTTCACCAGTTTAAATTTATACTTTGATTAGTAGGAATAGTGGATCTTATTCACCGCAGAGTTCAATGATAACTTCTCAATGTTAGGCATAACCTGAGAATCTGAACCCTTGATTTCATTATCAAGATATATTCCAGAGCTTAATATGGTTACCTTTGCGGTTATTAAAACTTTTCCTCATATATTACTTAGCTTTGAGTTGTTCTCAAGTCCAAACCTTTGTCAACATCCTTATCTCTAAAAATCTAATTAAAAAGTTTTGGTGACATCTGATTCACCAGGTTGCCATTTCTGAGAGGCTCATTCATCCTCATCTGAAGTAGCGACATCTGGTTGGCTAAAGCGCCATTTACAAGGATTTATATCTTCCTTGCCCTTTTTAGTAATATTATGTTTGGCGACATCTGGTTGTCCAGAGCGTTATTTTTGAGGATTTCTATTCTTGTTGGCATATTTGTAGATATTGTATGTGGCAGCATCTGGTTAGCTAGAGTGCCTTTACAAGAATCTGCATACTCTTTTTTTAGCACTAGTGCTGCTCAATCCAAAAGGGAAGCCGCCACACATCATTTTTTAGTACTAGATGGTCCCGCCGCCACGCATCTTTATTTGCAAATGGCCTAAACAAAGGGATTATCATAAATAAAAAATCTCTAATATGGCACCTCAGCTAACTGCCTGAGGGAGCCATATCAGAAGGTGAGGAAAATTTGGGGAAAATTTTATCTTACACCCGCTTTAGCTGGCAGACCATGGTGGACAACATAGGGGTTGGGGCATCAGTGGCATGTGGCATAAGAAGGTATAATTGAGGGTTTTCTTTGTTAATGAGTCCGGCAGTATCCATTGCCTCAACATATTGAGCAATTTGATGCTCAGCGAAAGTGATGAGAGCAGGTATACAAGTGAACGACTTGATGAACTGGCAGGTTTTGGGATAATTAGGGTTAAAAAGAGAAGCTTTTACTGCATCATGCAAGAGTGGCTCGCACAAAATGAAAGCTCCTCAATTTCATACTTCACATCTTCCTCAAAATCATGAGGAAACTGGGTAAGGGATGCCCTCAACAAGGGGCTCCATCGCCGCATGAAAATTTTGTTAAAGTAGGGTGTTAACAGGGGCAGCTACAGCCTCAACTGCCATTTTGCTAATATTTTATAGATGGAAAACTGTTTTGAGGGCAAAAACAGTGGGACTTCAAATGGGGATCAATATAGAACTCCTCCAAAGCAAAAATCTGGTTTTAAATGGTATGGCGACTCATCCTCATCAATCCATTTGCGAGCCTCAAATGGATTGGATTCAGCCAGCGCTGGACAGCCACTGGAATTGGGGCAGTGGCTGAAGCTGATTGGCCACATGCTGTTGACCATGGCAGCTCAGCTGAAACTGGTTTTCCATCAACTTAGGATCTTTAATACAGTCGAATTATTATTTTATTTTATTTTATTTTATTTAACTGAGGCAAGCTGACCAGGGGACAGACATTACTGAAAGAAAGAAATGACATGAAACCTGAACAGGGTCAACTCCATTGAAGAAAGTTTTTCCACCTCCAGATTGGGACTCGAATTTTTCTGGTTACATCATGGGTAAGGTTTTCGTGTTATTAGACCTACTAACCGCCAATAGCTTCCTTTGGCTGGCACCCTGATTGATGTGCAAAGGGCGGGAATTGAACCCGCAACCTTCAGGTTGGTAGCTGTACACCCTTACCGACTCGCCTTCCACCCCCTAAAGTCAAATTATCATTAAAACTTATAAAATTTTGGTTTTGAATGGCTGCCGCTTTGGGAGCAGCATGAAATTTCCCTGAGGTTGGGGGTGGGAGGATCAAGCTCCGTTCAAAAAATTGGGTCAAAATGGCTGCTGGACCAACGCCCAAGGGAGAGAAGGAGAAGCAATGGAGCATAAACTGTGGGTCACTTGCACTTCAAGTGGCTAAGTTTAAAGCACAAAGGGCAAATGGAGCAGCTGTTTTCAACATGCGCCCAGAATGGGTGATCAGGGGCGGATCTGATTACAGTGCAGGGGGATTGCAAGGGGGAAATTATGATGAAATCAGTGGATTGTCACAAAGGTGTAAGGCCCTGCCAAATGATCCTCTCCATTGGGAACCACAAACTGCAATAAGGGTCTGCACTATAAATGGCCAAACCCTCCCTGAGCTCATGGCAGAGGCTTAGGGGAAAGATAGGAGGGCAACCCAGCAAACTGGACCACAAAAGTGGTTTCATACAGGATCCAGTCTCAAACGGTGGAAAGGGGGATTTTTTGAAAATTTAATTGCATCTTGGCTGCTGCCACTGCATAGGCTTCAGAGCAGAAGCTAAGTATAAAGTACCTCTTAAGGGGGCAGAAATCCATATAGCCAGCAAGTTTAAAAAACCACCATGGCCATCTTGACGATGGCCACGCTTGCGTATGGGAAGAGATTTCCATATTTGACCTGGAGGCCATAAATGAAATTTCTTTGTGGGAGCACCAAAGGGCGTTAGAGTACCGCTTAGGAGCTTGCAAGGTGGTGGGCCAAGACCTAAGGGGGGAACATAACGCCCAGTAGCGTTGGGAGGGCTAGCAGAGCCAGCCTGGGCGCGCTTCAGTGGTATCCAAAAATTCAAGATTGCGGTGCATCACCACAGGCCAGGGCAGCAGGCATTGTTTTCATCTACATCAGTAAGGTTTGGCTCAATTGAGCAGTCGTTTCTTGTATTTTAGTTAAGCCCAAATTTGGCTTTGATTTAGTTAATAAAGCAAAAGAGAAATTAGAGCCTAGGATCTACATCCACATCACAATACATAGTAACATTTCATTTGGCAGCATCTGGTTGCCCAGAGCGCCATCTACAAGAATTATCTTCCTTAACAACATTGACATATGTAATAAAATTAGGTTTTAAAGGCACCTGATTTTCTAGAATGCCATTTTTTATATCCTTTACAATTTTTCCCATCATTTTTGGTCCTTGTCATTGCAACGTGGAAGATTAGGGCAATGTGGCAGTCAGGCAAAGCCTTGACAATCACAATGATGTCATTGAGGAAAACTAATACTCAAAATACCTCCAGAAAGCCTAGCAAACCATCCATTGCCCACGGAAAGGTAGCCAGAGCATTGCATAGCCTCTGTGGCATTTGTGTTTGCTCAATTAGTCTTAATTGGCAATTAGTGCGCACTTGTCTTGGGTTTTAAGTGTTATCTTTTTCTGCAATATAAATTGTCAAGTTCTATTGCTGAGAAAGATGTCTCTAAAAAGAAAGCGTAACAAGTTGTAGTGTGTGGTGATGCACACTACTTTAAAAGTTATAGTTCCATCCTTTAACCTTCTAGATCCTCATGATCTCTTGATCTCTGTCCACTTGGCAAAGTCTATTCTGCTAAAATCCTCTTAGTCAGCCTAATGGATATAAATTTTGATAGCTCCTAATATTGTCTAGTCTACTTCCAGGAACTAAATTACTTTTATTATATAAACATAAGGATTAAGAGCTACTTTATTAGTAAAAGGTTGGTACTATCTGAGGTACTAGGGGAAATCTGATTGTAATGATTAATAGGCATATATGATGCATAAGGTAGAAGCAAATTTAGGTATATATGATATGATGAACAGGTCGGGACCACCTAGTGCTAAAAAATAGGAGATGATGAACAGTCCAAGTTTAGAGTGAAAGTAGATTAGTATTCATCATCCAAGACTGGACTTTGATTAGTAATAGCATTTAGATTTAGAATAATTAATATAGAATATCATGATAATTCAGGAAGTAGTTATGGAAGTGAAACAATTCTCAACTCGGGATTTGCTTAATAACCAGGTGGTAGTTTCAATATCTGAATTAAAAAAGGATGGGGGCTTTTATTCCTTGTAGCAATAACATTAGTTAATACAATTCGATTTGACAGCAATTTTTGATTATCACACATGGGAGATGGGAGATTTCAACAAATCTCAATTAAACTGGGCGAAAGCCATATCATGCAATGGACAAAACGGTGCGCCAAAGGGCAAGAATCGCCCTGGAGGGGTACTGGGAACCAATGCTGCCAAGAAACCACAAACTCAGAAACCAACTGGGTTTGTGGAGTTCACCACAAAACAAGTTTATACATGGAAATCTGATATGCCCAGCCCCTATCAAAGGTAGAGCACAGGCTCTGAATTTCCTAGGGTTTGAGTCTCCAACTCTTTAAGAGAAAGTGGGCGAGGCACAGGCCTCCCTTTTCCCCATTCAGTGTATGTTACCACCCATACCATCCACTGCGGCTAAATATGGGCTTTGAAACCAAAGAAGATGCGGATGCCAATACAAAAGCCTGCATTAAAATTTCCCTCCCCAAGGGCAAATTAAATTGTGTGCACCAAACACCAGATGAAACAAAGCAAATACTTTGTTTGTCTCATTTGACTAGCTCCCTACCAACCTTTCGCCCAAGGTAATTAAGGAATAGTTCCAAAATGGAATTGAACTCTAAGGAGAAATTAAGCAACTTGAACTACAGCAGTTTCACCTGATGCCAAACCTGTGAACTGGAAAGACTATCGCCATGATCTACCCAATCCCCAAGGTAGCCACAGACCTCACAAGAATCCCACACACAGCGGTGTTTCACCTCCCAGATGGGGGAGTGTCAAAGGCATTCCAAGTCACACCAGGATGTTCACCGCCTATCTGCAACCAATGCACCGCATTGGAGCACAAGGAACACATAGGCCCCATTAAGGAGGACATTTTGGCCCCAGACTTCTACAATGACGTCATGGATGAAGATGACAAAGACTCCACCAAAATAATCGATGCCAATCACCAAATCCTCTGAGGAGAGGATGGACAATACATCCTCATAGACCCAGTATCACCCAAAATATGCAAAATGATACAGAAGGCCCGTAAGTGGGCAGTGGCAAAGGCTGCATCACTTGTGGCCTCCTCCATTGATCATGTCCAAATTTAGGAGGACATAGAGAAAATCAACCAATTCAACCAATCTGAACAGAATGCCCAAGCTGATGAAGACATGGAGGAAATTAACCAAGCCACCCAATCAGAACAGAATGCCAAAGCTGAAATTTTTTTACAATTTGACTGAATTACCATATGATATTATTCAAGCAAACTTATCATGACAATTCTGCTTCACTATGGGCAAAAATGCGGGACCAATTCTTCGAATTAGACCCCACAACCTCAGAAACCAATCAGTGCACCGCATGATCCATCATGAGTCATGAGTGGAAAAATCTGATGAAAACCCTAAAAACTGCAAAACTCACGAGAAATTGACACAGGTAAGGGACTGGACGATGACACTGAGTGGACCGGTCCAGTGACATGGAGCAATTACTAGAATATGGGCGCTGGGTTAGGGCTGGACGGCCCTCCCAACGGCTCCTGAGGCACTTCAGGCACCTCAGTGTCAATAGGGACATTAAACATCGTGGGAGCCAGGGCTCAAGCGTCCCAAGACAAAAAGCTGGACTTTCTGCGAAAACCCCCTATAGATATCTTGGCCATCCAAGAACCCACTGTCTACAGGATGAAGAGGGATCCTGGGCATCCAGGGTCTCACCATCCCTATCAGTATGGACGTCCCACTATGGGGTAATCATCCAAAAAAATAAAAATCACTTACTCCTCTTCATATCTACATGGCTGCATCTGGGCAGCAATAATCACAAGCCAAGAGGACACAATCTCAATAGCATGCATCTAAGCACCGTGCACCACAGCTGAAAGAAAACAATCTCTCAAAACTGTCCCAACACTAATCCTCCCACAAGATACCATCCTGTTGGGCGACTTCAACTGCTGGGATAACCCCAACACGGACTGATGGCCTAACCCCAGTGGATACCCACCAGGGTACATTGAATTCCGTGCAATGAAGGCATCCCTTGGCCCACATGATACCCTCCCCTCCGGATCACCACCCCTTCCCCACATGACATGGCCCAACATACGCGAGGGAGCGCTCATATCAATGATCCACATTGACTACATCCACACCCCAAAAACCCACAGCTCAATTATCTCCAACTTAACAAAAAAGATCAATATCTCTGATCACAACTCATTTCAGTGCAGCTCTCGCCAACCTGAACTCCCACACAAGCATTGACCTGGAGGAATCTACACCCAGAAAACAAAAAAATGCTCAAAAAATCTGACTGGGACAAACATGAGGCCATGAAATCAAAATTCGCAACACCATTTATATTGGATCCTATCAAAACCTGGGCAAATTTCAAAGCTGAACTAATAAATAAAACTCGCCATCTCACCTCACATAAGTACACCGCTGACACAACCACAATTAAGCGCACCTTTGTGGAACTGGGCCACCTCAAACTCTACACACTGAAGTCCAGCTATAGCCATAACTGGGGGCGCAAATGGGCAGAAATATCTGCCCGCCTAAACGCCCTCATCTTTGAACACCAGCACAGAACTAAAGTATTAAGAAAAGATAAGTTCATACTTTTCTTTCTTGTTGCAATCACTTTTGCAACCTATTCAATTCAAGTCTAAATCTAGTTTGATAATCTCATAGAGGAGATTAGTCTCCACCCATGTCAGGGAGCAGATGGACAAGTAAGGTAAGAGGAGCAGGTGGAAGGCCCGCGGCCTCCAACGTTTGAAAACGCCCCATAGAAACCAGCGGAATAGACAAAAATTTTAAAAAACTGGCGGTCACTACTTCCCCAGAAATACTCACATGGCAAGCACGATGCAATCAATACATCAACACGCCACACTCCCAGCCACTTTCGTCAGTGGAATTCAGAGTCCGCGTGTTTTAGACATCTAAAAAACGGCCTTATGGGAAAAATTTTGTGAAGATGTGCACACAATTTTCCCAACCGCGGTGTACATCACACCTCACTCCATGTCACATGGTTGGCTGGACCTATGTTTCGAAAACAAAGAGGCAGCAGATGAGGCTGCTGCGGTGCGCATAGTGGTTGACCTCCCTGAAGGGCAATGGGTTGTCAAAACCAAACGCACCAGGTGGACAAAATCAAACCAAATTTTCCTCACGTTTGACTTTTTGCCTACTATGGTAAAACGTGACATTTTGGAACAACACCTGAAAGATGGTCTCACTGTATATGGCAAAATACAATACTTTAAAATGCAATGCTTCATGCTGATGCCACACCTGTGCACTGGCAAAGCCATCGCAGTCCTGACCCCAACTGAGGAGATTGTGAAGGACCTAACCCAGATCCTGCACTCCACTTTTATTGATATTGCAGGGCATACCACTCACCCATTCTGGATGACCGTGGACAGCGCGCCCCCTTTTGCACCCACTGTGATGCGTTCAGCCATAAGGCACATACATGCCCCACCAAAGAGGGCGTCACATTCCAAGAGTACCCCTCGGTGGCCATGGCCAGCGGAGAGGCGCACTACAAACCAACTGCAAGCACCAAAGAGGCTTTCTCGTGGGGAGCACAAGGCTGCTACCTACTGGTAAAGCCTATCTCCCCGCAAGAGCGGAAGAAGGCCAAGAAGGCCCTCAGGGCCGCGGCCAAGGAAGCGGCCAAAGCCACCACCGCTATCCCACACTCCCAATGCCAGGAGGACATTGAAACCTTCACGGTGGAAGCAACTCGGGAATCCATCAACCAATCATATTGGGAAGCCCATGCTGAAGGGGCCACTCAAACTGAGGATCTGATGGGGGACTCAATCTCACCCAATCGTTGCACCCAAGCTCCAGTCAAAACTGACTTGGGACCCATCCTAACTGAAAAAAAAATTTTGACCCACTCAATGGTGCACCAAACTCATCCGCACCGCAAAAAATTCATCTGACGTCAGGAAAACAAAAAGCGAAGGCTAAAGCCAATGCAACTCTTTCTGCAAAAATTAACAAAAATCCTGATAGCGTTGCTGCTAACACCCACGCTGCTGTGAAGGCACATGGGAATCTAGAGGAGGCTGGTGGGCCTGGGTGCCCATCCCCTCGCACCTAAGGTGCAATGGGGGAAGCCTTCACTTTAGGGACATTAAATATTGCTGGACTCAAGGCCTCCCCATCCCAGGCTAGGAAACTGAGTTTTTTACAGCAAAATTTACCCATGGATATCCTGGCCATCCAGGAGTCCCACTGTCCACGAGGTTCCAAGGAAGCTTGAAAACAATGTTCCTCCCATCCCTATCCTTTTGTCAGAGCACTGTGGGGTGCTAGTTTGGAGAAACAATCTCTCCAAATTTTTATCATCAGAAACATTTCTAAATGGCTGAGTTCTCATTGTCACTTTCTCGTGGGCTGACGTAGCGCACACAATTGTCAATGTCTATGCCCCAAATGGTGCACATGAGCGTCTGGAATCTTTCTTGTCAGTCAAATCCCTCCTGCTACCCCCAGACCCTTTTGTAGTTGGCGACATGAACTGTTGGTTAAATACACCAACGGACCAGTGGCCTTCCTCACCCCACGCCCCCCAGGGTCACGTAGAACTGCATGTTCTAAAGGCTACCCTCAGGTTAATGGATTCACTGCCACGACATGCCCCACTGCTCAAAAACATGATGCGCCATAAGTCCACAACGGCCAATTAAGGTCCATGACCCGCATTGACCTTATCCTAACTCTGTCGAAATTCCAACCCCACATCTCCCACTTCAAAACAACAAAAATGGAATTCTCTGACCATCGACTGGTCTCAATAACCTATCAACTACCTGTCACAACTGCTAAGGCCCCACATTGGTGCAAAGTCCACCCCTCTGAGCTTGCGTCGCCAGGATTTTCCATGTGGGTATAATCAGCAACTTTGGCAAAAGAGTTTGTTGCACCATTTTGTGTGGACCCCATTTCCACATGGGAAAATTCAAAGATGATACCATCTGCCACTCTCGCCATCTCTCCTCCAGATGCTCACGAGCCACATCAGCGGTCATTTCGCGCGCTCTGGAAGTGTTGGCACACCTGGAGTCCAATATCCCAGCTACAGGATACAGCTCTGCATGGGGCCAGAAGTGGGTGGAGGCAGCTGCCCACCTCAACGCACTCAAAAGGCAACACAAACATCAGGTTTGAGTTCAGTACAAGGCCAAATGATTCACAAAAGGCGACAAGTGCACCGCACATTTCTTTAAAAAAAATTTCGCACCATGCCAGAGCGTGGCCTGCACACAGGTGCAAAGATCGGATGATTCCATTGCAGGTATGCCAGCCAAAGTGGCAATTAAAACACAAAAATATTACTCTGAGTTGTACCGATCTGACCCAATTCAGCCAGCTGAGGTGGCGGAATTTCTAGACTGAGCCCACATCTGCACCATTTTCCAATACCCAGAAATAATATTTGATTACTCCAAACAAATTATGGACAGCCATTCGCGGTGCACCAAACCAAAAATGCCCATGCCCAGATGGCAGTCCATATGAATTCTACAAAAAGTATTTCAAATATATATCCCCATTGCTGCTCGCCTCACTTAACCAAAGCCTGTTGGAAATGCGCCTCCTACCAGGAGGACATGAGGCCTTTACCAATACACTTTTAAAGAAAGGGGATAAGCTAGACTTAGCCAACTGGCGCCCCATTTCTTTAACGAACACAGACACTAAAATTTTAACAAAAATTATGGCTAACCGTTTAGGGCTGTAGCATCTGCCACCATCTCCCCAGAACAATTCGGTTTCATACCCAGAAGGTCGACTTGGGATAACGTGCACTCTGTGGCTAATGCATGTCAGTCCACAGCCTCTGGGGCACTTGTATTCTTGGACCAACAGAAGGCCTATGATAGAGTAAACTGGGAATACCTCAGGGCCTGCCTCCATCAATTCCGCTTACCCCCTCGCTTCATCAACTGGGTAATGCTGCTCACGGAATCTGCAACAATGGCAGTACGTGGCCCTGGCTTCCTAATGGAAGTAGTCCGCCCTCAAAGGGGCTTGCGACAAGGGGACCCCCTTATCCCACTCTTATACAGCTTCAGCCTTGACCCACTACTGCAAAATGTGAATTCCCAACTCACTGGGGTCCATGTGCCAGGCCAAGCCCCAGTCAAGATAATGGCGTTCGCAGATGATTGTGTGGTTGGGGTGTCTAATAATCAAGATGCACGCGCGCTTGAAGCTCTCATCCAGGAGTATTCCCGGGTAAGTAACGTGGCACTGAACGCTTCCAAAACTGAAATCATCCTCCTTGGTTGGTTTAAGAACTGCTGGGCCCCTGCAATTAGTTCCCAACCCAGCCCATCTGCTCGCCCACGTCCTCCCTACCAGCTCAACACACACCGCCCCACTGTTGCTCCCCTTTGTGCCACGCCCTACCATAGGACTAGTACGCCATCTGGGCATGTGGATGGAGGCAGGCGGATACGCATCAGCAGTAATGGAGTGCCATATTTTGGACAACGTGATAAAGCGAATCGCCTCTCTCAGAGCCCACCCTACTTCCCTTACTGGCAGGGTTGTTTTAGCCGACTCTATGCTCCTATCCAAAGTCTAGTTTGGAGCCCACGCCATCCCCTTCTCCCCAAGCTTCTTAAAATCCTTGTATGCCCTTCTGCAAGGATGGCTTTGGTCAGGCCGCCCTCCACCAGTACGGCTATAGGTCATGTTTGCCCTCATCATCATGGTGGCATGGGTCTGCTCGACTTCAGAGCCCATGCTGCCAAAATCTTGGGTACCTGGATAGCGGCCGTCACCGCCCCTACGCTCCCCTCCCAACACTGGTCCCACGCGGCCCACTCCAACTTCTCCTGAGCCTTGGGCCTCAACAACCCATTGAACCCCCACTCCTTGATGAAATACCTCTCATCACACACATCGGCCACAGGTCCTCACGGGACTAAAACCCACTACAAACGAATTCTTTCTCCATGTGGAGCTCTGAGTGGAGAATTTGTATTAGCGGACACACAGCCCAGAGAGGCCGCCCATCTCCTCAGTTCACACAAGAGGTACAGGGGCTACCCATCCATGATGGCGTGATCCTCATTCGACCCCATGTCCTATCCAGGGTGGACAACCTGGACATGATGGACAACCCTTATTCCACTGAGACCCAAAAGACTATCTGGAAATACGCACACCATCCTCTATTGCAGCCTCAAGTCTGCTCCCATGTGTGGCGCTGCCTGAGGCGGGTGTATCGTACATCTGAGCGCTCTAACGCTTTACACTCATCCTGTGTCGTGTGTGGCCAGTATGGAACGCTGTTCCACCTCCTGGAGAAGTGCTCTACCTCTAAAGTGATATGGCGCGAAGTTCAACGTCTGCTGGGCCAGGATCAAACGCATCTCTTCAGTCTGTCAAGAGATATGTTTGCTCTATCAATGGCCTCCTCCCTTCCACCCTCCCTTCGTGCTTTGGTGGTTGCAATCGCCACGTGGACCATCCCCACGATTGTCTTAGATGCCATCGCAGGCTCCACCACCACCCTCCCAGAAGCTGTCCACAGATTCCGGTCTCATTTGGTGGACCACTTTCAAGCGTGGATGTTTGGATATCTCCCACCGCGTCGCTGACAGCTGGTCTCCTCCTGGTTCCCAATCTGGTTCATCAAATCAGACCCCTTCCTCCACACGTGATCAATTGTGGCTACGGCCCCATCACACGTTCCCTCCCCCTCCCTATAAGTGGCATTCCCGCTGGCAACAAGAGATAGCATCGCTTCTCTGGGGTGCCTTCCCTGGTACTAAGTTTTGTCTCTTCTGGTCATATTTGGAAGTGTCCGTCCCATGGTCGGCCTTCCCCACAATAAATTAAATTAAAGAAAAGGTAAGTTCATAATAGAAGGTGAAACATGCTTGATGTAACTCTTCTGCCAATTCCACTCCCAGGATAACTAGCCTGCGTGCATACAAGTCTGCAAAGATAATGGCACTGTGGCAACTGACCCAGCAGAGGTTAAGGCGGAAGTAAACTACTACAATAAACTACACAGTGGCACCCCAACTGACCCCCCAAAAATTAAAAATTATATACATACCACCAGAATAAAAAGCGCACCGCCAGACTATAACTTCCAGAGCCTAATCACACAGGAGGAGCTCTGGGACATAGTCTGCGGTGCACCACGTAGGAAATGCCTAGGTCCTGATGGGATACCCTACAAATTCTACAAAAATACTTCAAACAAATCGCCCCCCTCCTCTTGGCATCAATGAGCCAGTGCTTACTGGAGACACGCCTCTTACCTGGTGACCAGGACTCCTATGTCATAACCCTGTTTAAGTAGGGTGCCAAACTGGACCTGGCTAACTGGCGCCAAATTGCACTCATTAACACTGGCACAAAACTACTTACAAAAATTTAGCATCCCAATTAGCCACAATATCCTCCTAAGCCCTGTCACCCTATCAGTTTGGGTTTATACCAGGGCATTCAGTTTGAACCAATATATACTCCATCGCCAACATATGTCAGTCCAAAACAACTGGATCCCTGGTATTCTTAGACCAGGAGAAGGCATATGACTTCAAAAGTTGGCCGTACCTGAAGGAATGCCTAGCGCCTTCAAACTCCCACCCAGATTCATAAACTTGACGATGCTCCTTACAGAATCTGCATACATGGCTGTATGCGGCCCTGGCTTTCTAACCAGCAAGATCACACCACACAGAGAGCTCAAACAAGGGGACCCCCTCAGCCCACTGCTGTATAATTTCAGTTTTGATCCACTCCTTCGCATCGCTGACTCACGCCTCATGGGCATAACCGCACAAGGCCAACCAACAGTCAAGATACTAGCCTTTGCAGAAAACTGCGTGACAGGTATAACTAACAACAATGATTGACAACAGCTGGAACACACCCTAGAAAAATTTCCATTGTGAGCAACGCGTTGCTCAAAAAATTGAAAACGAAAATAATTCTCCTAGGCAAATACTAACAACTGGACCACAACTCCCAAACCTTACATCCCCCCACAAAGGTTAGCCTACTCATCCTACCCTTCACATCACCTCCTTCAACCAACCCTGTCTGCCACCTTGGGATATGGCTGGAAAAAGGGGGGTATGTCAATGATAAAATTGAGAACAACCTACTACAGCGGATGTCCAACTGTGGTGCCTCCCTCAAAGGAAGATCCTCAGGACTAATGTGGCGAGTAACGGTTGCCAACTTACTCATCCTCCCGATGCTGTGGTTCCCCACACATGCATACTTCTTCTCACCTACATTCATATCCTCGATCCTTGCACGTATCCAGGGATGGCTGTGGCCTGGTTCCTGGCCTCCTGTATAGATGGAAACACTCTTTGGCCCACACTCCTGCAGAGGCATGGGCCTAGTGATTTTGAGGTTCACGCCAACTGCATATTGGGCACCTGGATAAAGGAAGTCCTAGCACCAGACCTCCCACAACAACACTGGTCCAGAGCGGCGAGAGCCAACTTTGCACAAGCGCTCAAACTATATAACCCACGCAACCCATCCAGCCTGCTCACATACATTGCAAACCAAGAAATGCAGCGGGCCCACATGGAAACCCCCTCATTACAAACGCCTCCTCCGCACCATTTGGCACATGTGGTGGACTGTCACTCTCACAGGCACTAGTCAAGGAAAAGGAAGGCCCAGTGCTCACTTTACGCTAAAGAAACCAGAGGACCACCCCCTGAGGGACACAAATGACGTGGCTACATTCATTGCAAGAATTGACTACCTAGATGCTTTATACATCCCATACAATCTCACAACACAGAAGGTAATATGGAAGCTAACACATCATCCACTCCTCCAGCTAAGGGTCAGAGCTAACACCTGGCGTTGCCTCAGAAGAACCTACAGAACAGCAGATCGCTCCAACTCTCTTCATGCAGTGTGCGCAGTATGTGGAGGGAATGGCACCCTGCACCACCGCCTTAAAGCATGCCCCCATCTAGAGCCATATTTCAGGAAGTCGCGCCTCTGTTAAGAACCCAAAATGACCAGGAGCTGTCAATCTCCAGAAGCCTCCTTTCACTCCAACGTGAATCCCCTGATACCACCCACACTCCGCTCCCTGATAATCGCCATTGCAATGTGGAAAATCTACACCATAGCACTGAATGCCTTCAAGTGAAATGTATCCGCCATCCATGGGACAATTGCACAGTTCACCTACACCTACTGGAACACTTTTGAGCTTGGCTATATGAATACATGAGGCTGAAGCAACAACTTGTTGAAAAATGGTTCCCAGTCTGGTTTCTACATATGTACCCCTTCCTCCACACCTGCTTAATAACAGGGGAAACCCCTTTGGAGTAAGGCACTTAACTTCCCTATACCTGGAATTACCAGCTGGCAACAGGGGTAGCTCGTTTACTCTGGGGTTCCTAAATCTTGCTAAATTTCACCTCCCCCTATCCCTTTACATATATCGGTATTGTCCGTCCCCTGTTCAGCTTACCTCAGTTAAATAAAAAATAATAAAGGGTGGATACTAGTTTTATTTGGATAGGTGTTGCTGGGTAATCATTTTATTGAGGCTGTTCCTAATTAAAATATCGTTAATACATATTGTTATAGTGAATTGATTAGAGTGTTTGATGATTCTATAATTCAGTGGCTGATTCATATTTGATTTTTTATCCAACTCATTTGCTTGTGATTTTGATATGGTTAGTAGTAACTTCTCATCGCCTCAGGACTTGATATAGGAATCTATAGATTAGGTCCAGTAGTGTATTGCTCATTAGTAAAATAATAAAAGTTAATAATTGATATAATTGGTATAAGTAATACATAATAGGTATATTAAACTTAGTTTGAGGCTTCACCATACCAGGGCGATACACAGCAGATGCCCCTACAAGCCATGACTGGGGTATAAATTGCTTTGTTTAGATTGGGCATTTTTGGAATTGTCACCATCCTCTTCAAACATGTACTTGGTGTTATGCAAGCAGAAGTAATATAATGAGAGTTTTTTTATCATTCAAAAGTTTGAGCCAAATAACAACAGTATCTTGATAATGGAAAGTTTATTTAAAATTTATTACTCCAAAAGTTAGGTTTGACTTGCTTTTGGTTGCATATTGACTCTCAATTTATAATCATCAAGGTTTAAGCTTGCTCCTCAGTGTTGTTAGTTTTAAATTTTGGACAGATGGTCCGTCTTTAAACTTAATTCTGTAATGAGATTTATCAATTATAACTTAACAATTTTTGGGCTGAATTGGTCTGATAATTGATTAAGTAATTATCTTAGCTTTTATTTCATATGATTTAACTTGGAACTCGATACTGTGGTAAAGTTCATTAGTTAAACTCTCATAAATATGTTTCCAGATTAGTTGGCAATTACACTGAAAAATTAAATTGGTTTGGTTAACAATTTGTTGGATGTTGAAATAGGTAGCAGGGCGTTTAATTTAAATATGTAGCAATTGTTATTGGTTAAGATAGGTTTTCAGGATTTAATTAGCGTGGTAATCAAATAAAATATATGCTTTGAACCCTGAATTGAGTGATTTAGTTGTAAAGTCAATTTAATGGAGATATTTTGTTAGGTAGACATTTTATTTGATGGTGAATTGGCCAGGAATTTTAAAGCTTCGAATCCAAGCTATACAAAAGTTTTTTCTTCATTTTGTAGGGTTTTATGATTAACTGCTTATTAGGCTTGAATTTTACAGAATAGCATTGAGGCTTCTGGGGTAACCAAATAGTTACTTTCATTTCAATATCCTTTTTGGTCAGGCCCTGGGATTCTGCTCTTTGGAATTGATGTTTAAACTTAAGCTGCTAGTAAGAAATGGACTAATAATAAATTGTTGCCAAAAAGTAGATTAGTGAAAGATAACAAAGTTGTTTTAGATGCATTTGATTGGATCATCAGGTTTAATGTTAGTCATGGGGTAATTATGGAAGCATGTCTTCTGTTGATGCTCTAGAAACAGGAAAATGGATACCAAGCTTACTCTAGGACTGTATATGCAGAGTATAACCATTAATCTCCTCATCACTATCATCTGCATATAAGAGATTTAAGACAGCATCATCTTCAAAACCATTAACTAACTTGAGTTACTTTTTCTAGGCGTGTATTATGCATGTATTTTCCCCTCTTCAGATATTTTCTCTCACTTATACTTCTTTACTATGATTATTGCACCACTTTGTTTGCCCATGGATTTATTGGCATCCTTATAAGTCTGAACTTGGTTAAGTGCCTCCTCATATATTGCCCAAAATTCCTTTCAATTATAGCACATGTTATCTTCACCTGGATTGGCGGTTACATTTTAGTTTGAGTTAGTTTTTATGGTATGGTCCCCTGTAGTGAGCACCACAATGCAGTGCGCGGTGATGTACACTAATTGCACAGGTTAGAGTTCCCTCTTGGAACATCTCTGGATCCTCTTGATCTTTGCCTCTGTCCAATTGACAGGATCTATCCTGCTGAAATATTTTTTTAGCCTAATTGTTATGTTACCTTATTAGGCAGTGTTCTAGGTAGTTCCTGATGCTCTCTTTCTAATAATAACATGTTCTTATTACCTCTCTGCCTAGCTGGGTGTATGTTAAGAGGATAAGGCTCTTATGCAGAAAAATCCTCAACTACAAGCCAAATTGGCATATTATACTCTTTTAAAAATTCCCATACCACAGCCCATTTTCCCAATATCTCAAATCACATATCCCCTTTTTATTTTAATTTTTGGAGTAAGATTTTTTGATCTAATTTTAAAACTAATTTCTTACTCCTGATTTTAATTATTTTTTAGTACTAATGAACCCAACTAAAAAGGGGGCATTCACGCGTCTTTATTTGCAGTAAGCCAAAAAAAGAATAACCCTTAGCAAAAATAGACCTAATATGGCACCTTGACTAATAGTTTAAGACGTCATATCAGATAAGGAAGGGGATCATGAAGATCTCCTACCAGCATAAATTGGAGGTCATATAAGATGGTAGAATGAAGTGGAGTTGGGGCATCAGCGGCATGGGGTGAAAGCTGTCAAAAAGAGGCTTCTTCATTGATGAGGCCAGCAGTATACATAGCCTTGAGATTCTGGGCAGTTTGAAATTCTGCGTGCCTGATAAACTCCAGCACAGACAAGAAGTTTTTAATCTGCTGGCGAGTTTGGGGTAAATCTGGTTAAAAAGTGAAAGGTTCACGGCATTAATTCATGTCTAGCCTTCAGAAAACGTGATATCCTCAACTGGTTCCTGGGCTTTGTCAAGGAAGTCAGGTTGGAAGTTCATACAATAAATTCCATTTACCAGAAGCCCATAGCTGTGTGGAGGTCTTGGTGGTAAGGAATGTTAGTGGTGGCAACGGCTTCTTCAAGAACCAACTTACTTAACGTTTTGTAACTGTGAAAGCCCTTACAAGGGTAGAATTAGTGGCAAGGAGTCAAACAGAGTAGGGTATAAAATAATTCAGGGTAATCAAAGTTGTAAATTATAAATATGCCACCTCAGCATCAACCACCCATTCTAGAATTAAAAGAGTTTGAGATGGAAATATTTAGTCCAGAATTGGGCTGATTGGGTGGGACAGGAGCAGTAGGTCACATACCTTTGACCAAGGATGTTCCACAAGAATTGATATGAACTCTGATCTAAACTGATTATTTGTTCAGATTTTTATTGGCTGGCCCAGATGATGCTGAGGCTGAAGAAGATGTGGGAAGGGAGGGAGGATCAAACCCCACTAAAAAACTGATGCATATTTAGTGGTGAGGCTGATGCCAGAGGGAGGAGCAGCAGAAGCTGTATCGATGGCAGGTAAGGGCATTTCACTTTTTGTGATCAAGTCCAAAGCAAAAGGGGAAAAAGTAAACAGCCATTCTTGACGTAAGTCCAGAATGGGTGGTCTGGGGTGGATTGAAATGGTACAGGGGGGGAATGGTGAGGTGGGTGTCCTGGTGGAAAGGACAGATGGTTGCAAAGGCGCAAAGCCCTGCAAGTCAGCTGGCTCCATTTGGAACTGCAAACTGGAGGACAATATCTACACCGTAGGCAGCCAATGCCTTCAGGAGCTCATGGCGGAGCTGGTCAGGGGAGTGATAGCTACTCATCCCAACAAACTGAATTGCAATAGTGGAGTCCACTAGCAACTGAGTACATGTGGTTGGGATAGGTGTATTTTTATAAGTAAGTGTCACTGTTACTAAAGCTTAGGCTTGGGCTTCAATAGGAAAGCATGGATCAAAATAAATCTTAAAAGGGTAGAAATTGATAGGTTCAGTAGGTCTAAACACCGCCTGAGCCATCTCAAGGGTGGGGCGACACTTGCATAAAGGAAAATATTCCAATACTCGACCCAAAGGCCAAAGCGCAGGTTGTTCCAGGGAGACCCAGGGGACTACTCAGCACCGCCTGGAGCGCGCAAGATGTTGATAAAGATTCTGAGAGTGATTAAAACAACTGTTGGGATTAGGGGGCTAGCAGAGCCAACTCAGGTGCACTTTGGCTGTGGCTAAAAAACACCATTATGCAATATTACACTCATGCAGAGGGAGCGGGCATCAAATTTGAAAACATTAATCAATATGGCTTGAAAAAGGATTCTATGATCTCATTAAAAATTAAAGTGGTTTTGGTCAAAATTGTGATAATAGCAAAAGAAGATTTCTCCATTGTTAATTATCCCTTTTGTTTTTTCTCTGAGATATCTTACTAATTATAATGGAATTTACTTTCTATCAAGCACCAGACCTCTGAGGGAGGAGCACGTCTCAATTTGGTAAATTTTTTAAAGTTTTGGTAAAGCTGTATTAGGGACAGCAAATTAGGGCATGTCCCAGTATTTTTTTCCACCCACAATTCTAAGAATAATTGCATTTCTGACCCTTCCCTATATGCAAAACTCAAGAATATCTAACAGATGGAAGAAGATACCATAGAGTTATTATTATCATAAACAGCGCTGCCAACCACTGACCCGCCATTCCCATATAAAAGGCTGGTGCCCTCATTAGTGAGTGTACTAGCCTATTTTGTTCTTCACATTCCCATTTTTTAAATATACTTTCTCCTTTTTTGAATTTTTTTTTGTTTTATTTTAGCATTTTTAGCATCATGGCATGTGTCAGGATATTGGGGATGAATTACAACCATCCGTGAATTCTTTCAGGTATTCCAAAGACAAGAGCGTGAGTATGCTAATTTACATAAAATCTAGATATACAATTAAAAGAAGTACTTCTAAATTGATGATATAATTTTATTAAGAAAGCAAAAGGTAAACTAGTTTGTTTGGTGATTCTGATATTTAGTAAAGTCAAGGATTAAACTTTGTGGTTGATCGCCAAGCACCTCAGAGCCAAAATCAATACTTGATTCACACTTAGGGGCTTCTGCGGCATCAATTTAATTATCTTAAAAACATAGCATTTGATCATCAATATCAGTTTTAGATCCTGACATCAGGAAGTTTTGATAATTTCATTCTGACTTTTACCTGGCAGTAATATTGTCCAAACCCTTAAATTGAGTTTGAATACTGTTGTCATATTTACTCAATTCTCCATTTTGTGCTGTAATCCTGACAACGTCCCCTTATAGATATTGGCATAAGGGTGTAAAAGGTTGCAAAAATCGACTGTGTACTTGATTTATCACAGAACCCTAGGCGACATCCCCAATTGAATGTTCATTTTCACCTATAGATAGCTCTATAAGGTCAAACCAATTTGTACCTAATTTTGTTATCATTTCCACTGGGTCAATGATGATAAAAAAGGACCAATTCTCCAGACTGGAAGGTATGCAGAGGGGCATGTTTCTCGTTAAACCAATTTGCCTCTCTAGAGGTGGTAGCAAACATATTTTTTGAAGCCAGAGCCTGAAGTCAGATAAACTTCTTAGCAATAACTCTCATAAAAACTTCAAAGGCTCTGAGGAAGACTTGGTCTAACACGACTTGTACTTTAGAAAGAAATTGAGGATTTCTTCCATACAAGGTTTGGAAGGGTAACATTTTAATAATATGATGATATCTTATTCAATAGGCAGGAATCACACTATATAGATATTGCAACTAATGTAGAGGGTCAGTTAAGGCCATTTTTCAATGAGTTGAGGTTAGTGTAGCTTTTACTTATTCTACCATCCCATTGATTGCAGGATGGTAAGTAGTGAAAAACATTTGAGTGGTCCTCATTATCCCAGTTATTCCTTACACTACGGAGGACCATAAATTTTGACCATTATCAGAGAGTATTATGGTAAGATGCACATGTTGGGTAATGATATGATTATATATGAATTTAGTGGTAGCCTTTTCCAGAGCTGAGGGATGGGATATGGCTTTAATCCATTTTGTTAAATGATGATACCCAGTATGAGAAATTAATGGCCATTAGAGGTTGAGGTAGTGGACTTACAACGTCAATACTTACTGTATGAAAGGGATTAGTTAAAGGAACACTGGGATGCTGGGGATGAGGAGTATATTCACTTGACTTTTACATATTAAGCAAGAATCAATCACATTTTGAATGGAGAGGAGCATCCCCTCCCAGTAGCACAGGGTTTTTGAGCCCAAGATAGGGTTTCTGAATTCCTTCATGGCTGACTTGCAGATGCCCTTCTAGTATAACATCTGTGCGAGAAGAAGGTTAAATGTAGGGTAACCATTGCTGTGACATAAGTTTGTAAAGGTCACTATTCTTGTTTTAGATATACCGACTTTTTTAACTCTTTCTGGATAGTAGGTGACTCATTTTTACATAATCAAGGTTGAGTTAAAAAATTGTAGAGTCAATCTTCAGGTTAAGTTAAAGTTTTATGGATAACCTGGATAAACAATCCACTTTTTGGTGTATTGGCCCTGAGTGATGGATGATGAAGAAAATGTATTTTTGAAGATTTAAAGCCCCTCAGGCCAATTCCGTCAGGCTTTTCATCTTTTGAACCCATTGCAATGAATCATGTTCATTAATTATAGTAAAATGGTTTCCATATAAATATATTAAAAATGCTTAATAGCCAATAGTAACACCAAACAATCATGTTAAGTAAAACTATAGTTGCATTCAGCTTTTGATAGAGTTTTGGTATAATAAGCGATGGGATGGTCCATCAGATCTTCGTTGTGCTGGTATAATATAGATCTTATAGCTATATCACTAGTATCTGTAAAAAGTTAAAATGTTTTGTTGAAATTAAGAAGTTTGAATACAAGGGAATGTGAGAGAGCTACATGTAACAGGTCAAAGGACTGTTGCTGCTCTTCTTTTCACTGTAATGATAAAAAGTTTCTTCAATTAATAAGCTAAGGGTTCATATATGTCATTAAAGTGTGGAAATATATTGGTGATAATATCTGAACATCCCTAGAAAGACGTGTACATCATGAAGTGACTTAGGTAGGGACATCTTGAAGATAGCCGTGACTTTGTCATCCATTGGGGATAATTCTGTCTTAATTACTTTATGGGTAAAAAATCAATTTTTTGAAAAAAGATCATTTGGTGGGTTTTAATTTCAGAGAAGCTTGGCATAATTGCTGGAAAGACTCCCTTGGTTGCAAAGTTAGAAGAAAAGTTTGTAAGAAAATGGTTATATTGTCAAGCTAAACCAACACACAAGAGCATTTAAATCCCCTAATAAACCATCTAATGCTCTTTAAAAGTGGCAGGGGCGTTGCATAGCCTCTGTGGCATCCAAATAGGCTTAATTAGCCCTTCAATAGAGATGAATATGCATTTTTGTGATTTTTTGGGGGCTAAGTCAATCTTCCAATAACCACTGGTAAGGTCCATTGCCAATAAATAATGGGATTTAACTTTAGACGTAAGGAGTCATCTATACGAGGCAGGAGATAACTATCCCTTTAAGTAATTTAATTTAATCAGTAATAGTCTATAGCAACTCGATGTCCGCCATTCTTTTTTATAAATTAGCAAAAGCGGGGAGGCTTTAGGGCTTTTAGACAGTACAAGGAGCCCAGCTTCAAGTAGGTTTTCTAATTCCAGAGCTACTTAAGCCTCCTTGACCTTGGATTTTTAGTAGGCTCAAGACTTTAATGGGATGATATTCAGTTTTGATTTGGTAAAATTACTCCTAACATTTTCCCATAATCTCCTGGTCTCAACAAAAAGATTTTGTTATATTCCTCAAGGAGGGTTTCTACATTCTGGGGTTCTTTGGGAGTGAGGCTTTCCCCAGTATTACTTTTGACCAGAGTTATGGTATTTCTGGGAACAAACCATAAACCTTGTAGAGAACAAAAACCTCTTACATTGGATATATTTTTGAGAGGACAGAGCTTTGAATAGGTAATGAGAGAGTGCATGGAACATCGAGTGTCTAACTAGATAAACTCTTTATAGAATGGAGATGATTTCTCTATCATGGGCTCTAAAATTATAAGGCCAGTAAGCTTTTTTTGATAGAATGATTAGGGTGTCCATATAACTCCTAAACTTGATTAGAATGGATATGAATCTTAATTCCAGAATCCTTGATAACTTGAAGACTAAGAAATATACTAAAGGAATGGGGGGTGTACAGAGGTATCCTGTCTTTTGTACCCATGGCCCCAGGAGGTATCTTAATTTTACACCCCAAGTTTTGATACTCTATTTTACAGATAGAGGAGGGATATTTGACTAGGCAGGTGCATTTGATGGGGCCCCCTATTTTTGGTCAGGAGATCAAAAAATAGTGGTATCTGATATCCAATAGTTAAAGGTAATTTTTAATTTGGTTTTTTATGCAATTGAGTTCATGCATTAGTTGGACTCCAATTAGTAATTCATAGTTATTGTTTCCTAATGTGATAGTAGAGGCAGTAATCAATGCTTTCCAAATTGGAGAGTCAAAGCAGAGTAGGCTCCAATCGCCTTAGTAGACTGATTTCCAGCTGTCCCATATTTAGCTTCGCTGATCAAGTCAGGAGCCATTTTGTTTTTCTGTATAAGTCATGAGATAACTTTAACTGGAAATCTGGTAAAATTATAGCCAAGACTTTAACTTTATTAATGACTAATTCCACTTGTACCACCAAATATTGGATTGAAAATTAACTGCTAATAAACAGTTATTATATATTTGTAGTGAGGCGAGTGGAGGATATTGCCTTGTCAAGGTTAGGGCTTTTAATTGGTTTAAAAGTTTTGTTGGTTAATTCTTGGCTCCCACTAGAGGAGCTGACTAAAAGAAATCAACTGGGTATTAAATCAATATAAAAGTTAGGAAATTTAAGCTTTTATTGCCTTAGATATAGGTTGGCTCTTCAACTTTAACTGCGGCAGCTAATACAAAGCAGCCAGATGGATTAGGATCAGGACTAGTAAGTTAGGGCACTTGGGGGTTGTCAGCAGAAGGATTTCTTGTCTTCATTACTGATCTTTTGCTACCTTATTTGGGGGACAATGGTAGCAACTGTTAATGTGTGTTTGGAGAGTTTACAGTAGTTGCAGAATTTTCCCCAAACAACCACTTCAGAAGGAACTATTGCTAGGCCTGGGATCAAAATTTAGGGGAAGGTTGATGAGTTTCAGTTACCTTAAGGAGAAAGGAAGAATTTACAAGAGAGCTTCTTTAAGGTGCAACATAGAGGTCACATTGTACTTGACTTCCATAAGGTGTAGCTGAATGTTGGGCACAGCTTTGGATGCTGACACAGAAGAAGTGACAGCGTCATCCAGTAGTAGCTTTTTTTCCACAACTAAAGTTTGGGCCTCATGATAAAATTGGTGAGCAAACTCGTTAATAAATTAACTTTGCTGCAGTCTGATCTCTATAAACTCCTGTTTTCAGTTAGCAAGCATTAACTCACTCCCAAATTCCCAAAGAAGAACAGTTTTTGCATCACTCCAAGTTTGTCAGGTTATTTTTGAGGTATTAATATCTTCTGTGCCACTTAACTGAAGCAACTGGTCAAATTTCTTGAGGTTTTGGTAATTGTTAGCATTCTCTATGGCACACTCATAGCAGTACAAAAAGTATAATATGATTTCTTCCCTGGGGCTATACTTGTCCTTGAAAGAAGACTTGAACAATTTTCTTGGAGGGGTAAGGGGACAGATGATTTGTACAGACACAGGGGGTGCCTCTTGGTTCTGGAGAGAGCTGGTATTGGTGAGGTATTCATGTGATAAAAAGGGCATCTAGTTATTGACTCAACACATTTAATTGTTGCTAATCTGGTTAACTCGTTCCTGGATAGCGTGTGATGCTACTTTAGTGGAGTAAGTAGTGATTAATTGCCTAATTTTTCTCTTTATAATAGAATTTATTCCTCATATTTCAATTTATTGCTGATAGATGTCAAGGGGTTTGAGACTCTAACACTTTCATGGAGCTTTTAAGGTTAGGAAACCGGGTAACATAGTCAACCTCCATGGTTGTCATAATTTTCTGGGGATTTAGGAAGTACCTGGAAGGAAGCAACAGTTTACGGGATGAGAATGATATATCCAACCATCCTTGAATTATTTAGGCCTTCCAAAGACCTGAGCATGAGGATTTAACTAACATAAATATATTTTTTATGCAACGAAGAGGAGAACCTTTTAAATGACGAATATAATATTATTAAGCAAACAAAAAGCACCGTAGCTAAAGTTTGGTGATTCTAATATTTAGGAAGCAAGGGTTAAACTTTGAGGTTAATCGCCAAGCACCACAGAGCCAAGGTCTATACTTAATTCGCTCATTGGGGCTTCTTCAGCATTAGCTTACTTAGATCAAAATTATAGCATTCAATTGTTGATATTGGGTTTAGATCTCAACATCAGGAAGTTTTAATATTTCATTTTTGGGTATCATCCCCTAACAGTATTATTTATCAAACCCTTAGATCAAGTTTGAATACTATTGTTAAGATTCCTACCCAAATTAAAGAATTGAATGTGTTGGCCAAAATGGAATTGATATAACATGACAAAATATCCCAAACATCTATCAGGTATAATCACTGACAAAAATCACAGCCTTCCAACCTTGGGGATCAACCCCAATTTACACAGTTGATTATTGCTCCCCCAAAGCTTCCAAATCTCATGGTTCAAACCCAATCCATGTGGCGAGCAAATTCTACTTGACCAAAATGACCATCTTGCCACAGAATCCCTAATTGGTAAAAGATATAGATCCTAGCTTAAAAACGCTTGAAGGTCTACCAAAAACCTCCCTGAACTCCCATATAGTTTTGATTTAAAAAAATAAAGTTTACTCTATCCTTTGCCATTTTAATTAAAATTGGCCTAGCTCTATTTACTTAGGGACGCACATCTTTAGAATTTATCACTAAAATCATAGTATTTTGATTGAAAAGTTTTTGAAAAAGAAAATTAAAACGTATAATTCCAATACACAGGAACTTTGGATCCCTTTGGCCTCAAAAAAATTAAGGGATATGTGGCATCAACCCCCGTGATTCTAACAAAACTGGTGCTCCCTGCCAAAATTACCTAAGTTCATGATGAAGATATACATTAAATAAACAATGGACAAAAATGATCTAGCTTTAGGAAATGCTGTGTATCATGAAGCTGCCCATCTCGGTGACTGGGAAATCAATATGCATGTAGGAGATGCATCAGCAACCCGCAACATTCTATTTACCCCATTGTTAGAGGTGATCCTCAACGCTCTGTCCACAGAGCAATATCACTTACACTTATCAGACTTCGCCAAAGCCATCCATTTTTTCTTATCTGGGGCCTTTGTCCCTGGAGGCCAAGCTAATAGAAGATGGGATCTTGTGGTACCAGTCCCCTATGATGATATTGGCTAAAGTTCTTTGCTCATATAATCAGGTTGGAGCTGGATGTACAGAACTCTATCTGTGCCATTTTGTGCATCCCACCTTGTACCATCTACTCCAAGTATCTGGGTTCCACCATCAGGAATTCTCCGCCATTTGCAGTTGTTAAAGACAATACTTTACAGCCCCTCTAATTCTACCAATCTGCCTCCCAGTTCAGCAGTGATACTGAAATTCTATATTGGAAAATAAGATGGTGTCTCTTACTGCCCCTCCACCCCAGCTCACTCAATTGATGGGCCAGCGTTAAGCTCCTGTCCCCACCCACAACTCCAGCCTCCCTCACTCACCCAAAGTTGCACCAACCAATCAGGGTCAGGGTTGTATTACTGTACCTACCCATGCACGATCTGATTCACCCCATGACCGATTTACATTTCATGGCCGTTTCCCATTCAACATAAATCCTTGGGAACTATTGGACAATATTGATGAGTCAGATGAAATCATTCCGTCCTCCCCCAATATAATTGAATTTAGTCAATTTTTGAACTCTGACTTCGATACTCAACCTAACTCCAGGCATTATACTCTAAAACAAATGCTGAACCATTCCATAGTGACCATCAGCTTGTCGTTGCTACAGCATTATTAATACGAGGATGGCCAACCAGGGGACAGGCACATCCGATATGTAGGAGCAGGTAAAGTGGAAAACAGAAATGGGAAGAGAGCGCAGAACAAAGGAACTCAAAAGATACGACTTGGCACAATTTGGTGTGGCTGGGGGGCCATGGGTGGTGGGTGGCTAGACCTTGAGTGGCATGACAACTCATGGGCTAGTAGGGTGTACCGCCTATGAAGACTGTGAGGTTTTCAATGTCATAACGAAGGAACCAGATTGGAATCCAGGTGCCCATCCGTTTCTTCCATTTGTGTTGGAGTGAGCCAAACAGCCAGGCTTGAAAATGGTCAGCCAAATGGTTGTGGAACCTGATGATAACTTGGTTGATATTGTGAAAGATCCCGTTGAAGGCGTCAAAGGCAATTGTGTGAATGAACCATATTGCAATGCACACAATTAGAGCCCTCAGTGTCTGGGGGATAGGTGAGGCCATGTTGAGTGCCATGATATCGCGGGATAGTCGGAATTTGGTTGTAAGTGTTTGTTGAAACAGGTGCATCACGTTGGCCCAGATATGCGCAGATGGCGGGCACTCTTCCAGGCGGTGCGCTAGTGTGTTGGGTCCGCCACAGATGGCGCATGTCTCAAACATTGAGAAAGTACGGTTGGCTTTTCTATATGCATGGCGCATGTATCGCCACATTGTGGAGCACACTTGTGGGGATAGGAGGGGCAGGTGACGAGGTTCCACACCTGTTTTTGGGTGTTCAAGTCATATGGGACGTCTTGGTGGTCTAGGTATTCAATCCTGGACAGAGGGAAGGGTGGTAATGGGGAAGGTACGTTAGACACCATTTGTCCTCTGTGGAGTTGCACATATCCAGTTTGAAGGTGATTGTCTTCAGATTGCTGTGCATAGGAGAAGCTCCAATCCCCTTGTCTTAGGCTGTATAGGATGCGTTTTAAATATCGATTGGTGTTGTGTGGTCCAGTGGCGTTTGGGTGTGTTACAAGGCACTTCATCAGGGTCGCCGGGTTGGAGGGGGACCTCAGATGTAGTGCCCTTGCAAAATTGGTTTGAGCTGCCTTGGCCCAATGGGGGGATGGTGGGTTGGGTGACGTCGCTGAGGCTATCCATGAGCCTAGGATTTGCGTAGCTCTTTCCGTGAAGTTGATCAGCCCCATCCCGCCTCTCTTCCATGGGCATACATGGTCTCCAGCCTGACAGGTGCACGTTATCCAGACCATAGCCAGTTTTGCAGGAGCTTGTAGACTGAGTTGGTAAAATTGGCGGAGAAGGGGATCGCGTGGGCAGCAAACCATAACTTTGATAGGATCAGGGAGTTGGCTAAAACAACTCTTCCAGTTAGGCTGGCTTTACTCCTCCGCATACATGTCATTCTTTTTGTGATGTTGTCCAAAATGTTGGTTCTTATGGTGTCAAGTGCATATCCACTGGTTTCGAGCCATATGCCCAGATGACGGACTGGGTTGGTGGCAGGGTGGTGTGCAAAGGGTAAACACAGTGGTTTTACTGTCTTGGATCGTTGTTGTGTGGTTGGATGTGTGGTTGGTTGGTTTGTGTGGTGGTGGGAGGGTGGGGCCCAGTTTGAACTGAATTTGCCCATAACAATTACCTCTGTTTTCTGTTTTTTCAGCATGGCGTTACTCACTGACTCATACTGATGAATAATGCGCTCAATCGCCCTGGCATCCCTATTGCCTGAGACTCCAACAACGCAGTCATCAGCAAAGGCGAGCATTTTGATTAGTGGTTGTCCCTTTAACCTGATTCCGGTGAGCTTTGAGTTTGCAATGCGGAGGAGGGGGTCAAGGGTAAAATTGTATAGTAGGGGCTAAGCGGGTCACCTTGTTTAAGGCCCCTTTGGGGGGTGATAGTGTCGGTTAGGAAACCTGGGCCTCTGATTGCAAACCTAGCTGAGCGTGTTAGGAGGAGCGCCCAGTTTATAAAGCGGGGTGGTAGGTTGAAAGTCTTCAGACATTGTTCTAGGTATCCCCAGTGTACTCGGTCATATGCTTTCTTTTGGTCCAGGAAAGCAAGGGCACCTGTGGGATTAGCTTTGCAGATGTTGGCAATTGTGTGGATATTATCCCAAATTGAGCGATTTGGGATGAATCCAAATTGATGGGGGGAGAGGGTTGTCTGAGCAATGCAACCCAGACGTTTGGCTAAAATTTTTGTTAGTATTTTAGTGTCAGTATTGGTGAGAGCAATTGGGTGCCAGTTGTTTAGATCTGCCTGGTCTCCTTTTTGAATAGTGTGACCACGTATGCGTCTTGGCCACCAGGTAGAAGGGATGTGTCTTCCAGGCACTTATTCATAGTTGCCAGTAGTATTGGTGCGATATGTTTAAAATATTTTTGAAAAATTCATATGGAAGGCCATCAGGCTCAGGGCACTTGTTGCGTGGGGTTGATCTTATTATCTCCCATAGTTCATCTTTAGTTATGGGTGCTGCAAGGTCTGGTTGGCCAGCTATAGTATCTATATTAGCGGATGATAGAAATTTTTTAATTTTGTTAGGTGATGCGAAATCTGCCGTGTACAGGTCGGTGTAAAATTGGTGTAATTCAGCTGATATTTCTGATGGTATAGATGCCATTGTGTCATCTGCTCGGCGGACCTGTGTGCAGGTCGCCAATGTTAAAATTGGTTTAACATGGCGGAAAAATTGGGCAATGTGAGTTTCTCCAGATAAAATGTTTTTTGATTTATAGCATACTTTAGTGTAATGCTGGTGTTTCCTAAAGAGGGAGTTTACCTGTGTCAATAGCTGGAACCACAGGCGGCCCCATTGGGGGGTGTATCCCTTGTAAGGTGTGTTTTTTTTCTAAGTGTTGATGCTGTCTGATACCCTTGTTGATTATCGCGGACATTGCAGCTGTTTTTCTGGAGTTTAGGTGGCAGGCTTTCTTGGTTGCACGAGCTTTGAATATTTCATATGGCAATAGGATTCCCATCAGGTGTTTGTCTTTCTTGCTGTGTTGTTAGCACCGTCTCAATCCAAAGTTTAAGCTCCAGAAGGTGGATGGTGCTTGGGTAAGCTCTGTGCCAGGTTATGGTTTTTCATATTTTTCTGAGGATGATATCACTATTGAGACCATTCAATGGTTAGAGAAAGGGATATTTGTTGTTGTAAAGTTTGATACTCAGTGCCGGAAGTCTACAGGGGTGAGCATCAGGTCAATATGGGTCATTGAGACCAGCTGGTTATTGTTGTGGTGGGGCCTCGTCATGTTGGCCATGGTGGGGGCTTATATGGGAATGGTGTTGCATAGGCCCAACGTTGCCCTTAGTATGCATAGTTCTGTGTGGCCGCGGGGTATAGCCCTAGACTTGGGCCAGCAGTCAGTATTGGTGTTAAGCCAGCAGTTGAAATCTCCTGCGAAAAGTTTTGCCTTAGTGAAATGGATTGAGAGGATATCGGAAAAGAATTTTTGGCAGTCATTTGGATCATTTGGGGCATACATGCACGCCACAGCAAAATTCTCTCCATTCCACTCGAGGTTCGCTAGGAGAAGCCATCCCTCCAGGTGGGAGGATGTGCTTTGGATTTTTACTGGAGGGTTACAGTTTGTTTGAATTACCATCTCACAATGGTGTGTCCAAAAGGATTTTGCTGGAAGGAGCATGGTTGACCATGACTCCTCCTCCCCCAGTGGACAGTGGGGTTCTTGGATAGCCAAGATGTCCACAGGGATATTGCGCAGGAAAGCCATTTTTTTGGCCTGGGATGTGGGGGCCTTGGCTCCCACGATGTTGAGTGTCCCTATGTTGATTGCGGTAGTCCACACATCAGGAACACTGGGGTGACCCACTGAGGTCACCCAGTTCCTTATTGCGAGTCATACTGTGAGTATGGGGTCGACTAGCCAGATTAGTTCCAGTGTGTTGGTTGGTGGCCTTGGTGCTGGCATTGTTCAGTTTCTTCTGGCTTGGATTACTCCGTGGATTTTGGGTCTGGCGTGGGTTGGCTTTTGCCTCATTAAAAGAATTTTTTTGCCATTTGCCTGTGGGTTTGATGGGCAGAATCTAGGAGTTGTGGTGGTTGGGTCTTGTGCATAGGTGTTGTCATTTTGTGATTGGCTGAAGCGGTCTTCCATATCATCGCCTATCACATGTGATTGGCTGGGAGGATCCCCAGTGGTGCAAAGTGGATCTGCTCCCGCTTGGTTGGAGGTGTTTGATTGGTTGTGTCCAAAAATTTCATCATTTTGGTTGTGTTGGGTTTTATGTGGAGGATCTGATTGGTTATTCCGCTGTGCTGCCATGGCATCCGCCTGAATTTGTTCCGTGGAAATTGTGGTGTGAGTTTGGGTCTTGGTGGAATTTGCAACCTGCTTGCTGGCAGTCTGTGCGCGACAGCGGTCCTTGCGTGAGATAGGCTCAACTAAAGCAATATCAGCTCTTTCACCCCAATAGAAGGCAAAAGTGGAGTCCTTAATTTTGCCAAAAGTTGGGCTTGTTTCATCCATATTGTCCTCACAAAATTCCGGTGCTTCAATCCCGCACTTGATGGGGCATGCATGGTCTTTGTGGCCTATTGCTGAGCAGAATTCGCAGATAGGTGGGGTGTGTTCTGGTGTGATACAGAAGGGGAAAGATACGCTGCCATTGGGGAGGTTGATGGTCGCCATGCGGGGAATGAGGGTGATATCCTCTGCCACGTCCTGATCCAGTTCAATAATGGCTATTGCCTTTCCTGTGCACATGTGGGGCAGGAGGGGGAATTTTTGAATTTGAACTGTTTGATAACTCCATAACCTTCGAGGCCTCCGCAGAGTTCATCTGCAAGGATATTACAGTGCACAGTGCTCAGGAGTTGGTCAAATATGATTAATAGGTCATTTGCCTCATTCCATCATGTGTGCACCGTGTGGATGGTGCGGTCTTCATTGTTGATTTTTATGGAGAATTTAATTTTTGCTGCATCCGCCACTTCTTCTGCAGACATGAACCCAACGTCCACCCATCCTCTGTGTAGATTTTTGTAATTTACTGAGACGGTGTTTGGGAAAGTCATGGAGAAGGCCTCCCCATTTTTTCTCATGATTCAAGGGAAGTATTGCCAACTATAATTCTAAGGCTGTGCTCAAGGGAGGACAAGGGTTGGGAGTGTTCGATTTTGGTATATGCGCCCATTTTTTGCAGGAATTGCAAAACTCTGGGTGCGGCACTGTACTCACCCTTTTTTGTGGGAGGGAGTGTCAACATTCCACTGGGGCATTTTTCCCTGGTGGGTTGGGAGGGCTTTGGGCCTTTCATGCTGGCCACTTTTGCCCAACTTGTATTGTTGCGGACAAATTTGCTCATATTCCATTTTGATTGTCAATCTTGGAGAAATTGTGTAGAATCGTGTTACTAAAAGTGATAATAACTGGAAAGAAAAGCTTTGTTGCTACAGCATCATCCCATACAAATATTAAACTCTGGGATTCTAATCTTCAATCTGTCAGCATGCTGGCCTCAGGTTTGCCCAAGGTCATCTTTCCCCCAGCATTTCCCCATGTTTCCAAGACTGAAGTAACAGGGTTGTACAAAGCAGCCCATGAGGCCTTAATGGCCATTTGTAAAAGTACTTAGATGATTCTCCACAATTATTGGATAATCCCTAAACAAGTGAAAGCACTGGCCACTCTACCTTAACACTTTATGACTGCTGAGCACCACTTGCTAATTATTTTAAGGCCCTCTGCACAGCCCAACTTGTATCAACTGACCCTGTTTTTGCACATATTGAACCTCACCATGAAGACGCCCCACGCCTTTGCTTTCTGCAGTAGTTAGAGTTGGACAATGAATAGGTTTTAGGAATGACCCACCCCTGAACCACCTCCCTCTCCGCCATGGTTTGTTAGATTTTCGCCGCTTCCCCACCATGTTGGTGTTTTTTTGTTCACTTTTGTTTTGTTATGCTCTCTGGGCGTTTTGTTTTGTTTATGTTTTTTCTTTGAGCTTTTGGTATGTCCATCCCCAGTCAGCATACCTCAAATGAATTATAACTATAAGTATAATTATTATATTGGAAAATCATTAGCTTATCAACGAGAAATAAGATGTATTAATCCATCTGAACCAAGGAATCATGAGTTTTGTTTGAATGAAATTCGTTGATCATTTTAGTCAACTAGAGGTCATTATTCATAATTAGGTCACAGATTGTACCTTTGAGTTACAGGCCCAAGTTGCTAACTTTATCACCTCTGTGGATGAACGCCTCCAGTCATTGGAGGAAGTGATCTAGAGTAAGTGATGGCCAGAACAGCCTCCGTTCTTCAGGGCCACAAGAAGTGCCTGGTGAGCGTGGACCCACAGTTATGACGGGTGTGATGGTGAACGTGGACCCTGGTTGTGACGGACAGAATGGTATATGGGGACCCTTTGGTCGTGATAGGCAAGATGGTTGATGGGGACCCCCTGGGCCAAGAGGACCCTTGGTGCTAGTGCTGACCCAGGAATCCCTGATGAACGCCTCCAGGCGTTAATTCAGCAAGTTAAAAATCTCAATATCCAATTAGGATGTGTTTCCCAAGGATCCTAATAGACTCAGGATGGGGTTCCCTCTCCCCTGAAAGTTCCCTAACCATTCATCATAAACATCCTGGGAACATTGTAGCCCTACCTGATGTGGTATGTGGGTTGGAGCAAAGAGTTCTTGCCACTAAACAACATCAACTTGAACCCTGAGATGCCACTACTGCATTAAAAAACGAAATGCAGCAGAAAAACTAACATATCACCACAAAATTGGCTCTTAGTGCTGCTTCTGAATGAGTATACTTAGTAATCAATGATATTGACGACCTATAAAGTCAAGCAGATGCACTTCATCCTCGAGCATATTCTGAGATACCACTTCTTCATTAGGTTAAAGCGTGATCCCAGTATTGGTTCATGTCATTCAGTATCCAACCCCCAAGTGGTACGTTTAACCTTCATTTAAAGAAAAGTTCGTTCCAGAGAAGGAATCATATTCTCTTTCATATAATGATAGAAAGCTATATGGAGTAAGTGACAGATCATCAACGGCTTAAATACCTGAAGTACTGTCTTGATCGCTTGGCTCAAGACATTATGATCCCCTCATCTAATGCATTGCCATACTTGGACTGCCACCAATACTTCCTTGCTCTGGGAATTTTGGAGCGACCTAACTCTATCCAACTAAAAACATAACTTCATGGGAGTCAGCCTTAATTGGGGAGAAACTATCAATGAGTTCTATCATTTTTACCTCAAGGCTCAAAAGTTGGTTGCAGGGAATAGTCTTACGATTGATGTTGTTATCCTGCTTTGTTTTTGGCATTTAAAATATACTTAATATTCTACCTTATCTTAAATCACTGAAATCCAACTTGACGTCCCTCCTCCTTATCAAGGATGCTATTTTGATAAATTCCTGCCAGGCTACATAAGACCACCAGGCCATCTCGTTTTAACAACAATAAGCCCCAACACCAAGTGTTAGCCGTTACACCACCTGGTTTTCCTACACCTGAATTATACTGCACTCACTGCAAGAGAACCAACCACAATGTAAACTTTTGTCACAACCTTTACCGTAAGTTGGAAAAAGCTCAGTTATTATATGGCAGGAGGCACCTTAAACCGACGGCAATCAGGTGTCTCAAGACCCTTGTTCTAGCTCTAGCTCTATTCCCAGAACCTTGGGATGTTTTTTATTAGCTGCGCCTGCAGAAGTTGACGTAAATATTTCTATTTGAGGAGTTAAAAATCTCCAGCTTTCTTATTTTTATGTTGGTCAGTTACCCAAACAAATTTTGGTGGTCAGCTCCTCTATGTAAAGCCAAGAATTGGTAGATAAAACTTTCAAATGCATTGAAAAGCCCAATGATTGGCTGCAACAGAATCCTCCGCTTGCTTTTCTATAAATCTCTAATGACAGTTTACTAGCTGTTAATTCACAGTTTGGATCTTTTATGGAGCGAGTAGAGGTAGTCATACATAAGGTTAAAGTCCTGGCAATAATTGACACCAGTTCCCCGGTTAATGTTAAGTCCTCCTGACTTAACTAGAAAATAAGATGGCTCTTAAATTTATTTACTAAGCTGAATATGGTACAGCTGGTAATATGTCAACTAAGGCGATTGATACATATTCTTCTTTACCCCTCAGATTTGGGAAACTTTTAATTATTGCCTTAACATTGTGTTAGAGAATGACAATTATAAGCTGCTTATTAGTGTTCAACTGATGCGGGAGTTTAACTGCATTATCATCCATAATGAAAAAATACCTTTTGCTTTTTTAAGGTATTAGATCCCATTAATACTTAAACTCCCCATTAAAATTAAAGGAGCCACAAAATATGGACATGCCTCCTTGAATATCCAATTTCCATTTGTAAAGTTAAATATTAATTCTAAGGGGAAAAACTGACTTACCCCTGGAGGCTGTGGATGCCAAAGATGGGATCTCTCTGTATTCCCCTCATCCTATCACAATACCCTCTGGCTTACAAATTAATTTGGATATGGGGTTCCAGACTCTCATCCCTCCTAATCATATTTTGGAGCTAAGATGACATCCAACCCTTCAATAAAAGAAGCGTTGACCTGCCTAGGGATTTTGAATCCTGCCTATGGGAAATCTATCTCTATTATATTATGGAATTTAACAAATGAAATCCTCCAAGTCCCTCAGTATGCCCCTATTGCTTACATAAAACTATGTCCCAACGAGAATATTGCAGACTTGAGCTGGTTTTGCTCTTTATGGGATTTAGTATTCAATCCCCTACCCACCATAGCTCTGTTCTAAAGTAAAATTAGAGATAATCTCACCCCTAACAAACGCCAGAACGTCAAAGACCTCCTTTGTCATGGCCTGATGACATAAGTGAAGGGACCAGATGTAAAGATAAAGCTAGTCGTTAGGAGGCCAAAAAGGTGAAGTTAGCGTCCTTCCTGGCATCAAACATACCCTAGATCAGCGCTTGGTTCAGGCCAGATATTCCCAGGTCGGCCTAGGGGATTTGCGTGACACTCATCCCTATGTTACAGCAAGGGTGTTAAAATGCACTAGCTATATTATGAACAGCAACAGTTCAGCTTGGTTGCTTGACTAACGAGGTTTTGAAACCCATTCATTTTGAAATCTTCTAAATTGGGTCAGCTGTGCCTATATTCAAGAACTCAAGTTTGGTCAATATCAAAATATAGTAACCTGGCTGATGGAAGCATGCGCCTATTGGTGCACTTGGGCTTAGCACCACTTCCATCAATTGACAATTCCCCCCTCAATTGTTTAAATATGTTTCCTTGAGGCCAACCTTCCTTGTTGGTTGACTTCCCTAATAAAAATCCCTCGTTATCTTTGCATTTTTTAGAATAGTGCCTTGGGAAAACTTTTGCGTGGACCTCCTCAACGAGATCTCCAACAACGTTGATCATTTTATTTTTACCCAAATATCTACCAAATCTAATGCACTGCTGAGCTTCCCTAATCCCCTCCAAACTGAGGCGCCCAAGCCCTCATGCACAGATCCCACTAAGCTACAGACTCCCCTTTGGGGTCAAACCAAGTTTTGTGGTTTATTAGTTGTTTACTACTATATTCTGCGTTGTACTACCTGGCCCTGGGTCCCCACTATTCTGAAATCCTCAGCGGTGCCATGTTTACCATCTTTATTATAGTTCCTTGAAGGTGTGGCGGCGCACTCCACATCACCTCTCTGGGAATGGGAGAGTTACAGACACTCTCTTGACATCTTTTAGGTGTATGGCAATATTTTTTTCCTTGGGACCAAGTGACTACAGGAAAATGTCTGGGGTAATTCACCAAATTGAGACTGATGCTCACTCTATGTTCAAATCACAGCCATAGCAAAAATCCAAAGTTGAGGAAGCTCAAGTGAACTTATAGTTACAGCAACTGTTGGTGGTCAGGTTACTGGTGCCTTCTAAAAGCCCGTGGGCTTCCACACTTGTATTAATTTAAAAGAAGGATGGTGGCCACCGTGTTGTCATGGATTATTACTGCCAAAATTCTATCACACAAAAAGATAGCAATCCTCTGCCATGTATAGATAATTCCTTATGCTTGATGTTGGGTTCCCACTATTTCTTGGCTATGGACCTTGCCAGCGGGTACTGGCAAATTAATGTGTCACTGGAGGATCATGAAAAATGAGCTCTCATCTCAAGTGAAGGACTATTTGAGCCCATTCAAATTCTGCAGGGGTTATGTAACTCCCCTGTTACCTCCCAACGCTCCATAGACTTACTCTTAGGTGATTTAAAACGCTCCTATGTGCTAGTTTATTTTGACAATAATACCATTTTTTCAAGGATCTTTACCAAGCACCTAGATCATCTCGGTCAATTTTTCAGCAGTTACAACAATCTTAATTAAAAGAAAACCGTCCAAATGCTCCTTCTTTTAGAGTGTAATGGATTTTTTGGCCCATAAGGTAGGTAAATCCGAAATATCCCTGATGTACAACAAGGTCCTGGACATTGCTAAGATGTCCCCCCTAAATCCCTATGCAATGTACAAGTTTTCTTATGGATAGTGGGATATTGTTGCTAGTTTATTCCCTACTTTTCTGACACCTCTGATTCTCTATTGTATTTATTGAAGAAAGGAAACCCTTATAGTGGAAAGAAGAGCAGCAGTAGGCCTATGACCTGCTACCCGTCTCTCTCCCACTCTCCAGTACTTATTCATCTAAATTTTGAAAAACCCTTTCTCCTCTTTACCAATGCTAGCGATATAGCCATCAGAGCCATACTATCTCAGCACAACAAAAACTTAGTGGACCATCCTATCGCCTACTATAGCAAGACCTTATCCATAGCTGAACGCAATTATAGCTTTACAGAATGCAAATTCTTGGTGGTCCTACTGGCCATTAAGATTTTCTGACCTTACTTATATGGGAAAAATTTCACCATAATTACTGACCATGCTTTCTTGTGATGGCTACAGCAAATGAAGGACCCTGATAGGAGATTATCCCAATGGGCGCTAAAAATTCATGACTATGACTTTTCCGTCATCCATTGACCAAGGCTCATACACCAAAATGTGTATTGCCTATCACTTGCTTCTCATGTTAACTTTAACCAACCCTGAAGGAGATTGAATCTACAACCTCCTAACACAATTGCTTTTATGGAAGGAAAAACCCTGACCCTCAAAAGGAACTAGAAAAAGATAGGCGAATATTAATCCAAATGGCCAACTGTAAAAACTTTTGTCCCAAAAATGGGTGCCCTATGTACGGCCTTTGGCTTATACTGACGTCATACTGGAGAGACATTGGCAAGTTGGCTACAGGGAATTCAGAAAACCTACCAGTGGCTCGAGACTCAATGTTACTTGGAAGGAATGCTTGTTTCAATTCAAGATGTATTACAGTCATGCCTGGTATGCAAAGGTCAAGCTGGACCTAATCCCCAATCTCAATATTTAATGGTTCCACCATGTGAACCCTTCCATACTATTAGCATTGATATTGTGGGCCCTATCCCTAGAGCCTCTAATAGTCATTGGTTCTTCCTCATAGCAGTGGATCGTTTAACTGATTAAATTAAATCTGTATCACTACCCTCTGTTTTGGCAAAAGCCACTGCCACAGTTTATATAATTGGATTATCACCCAGCATGGATGCCCTAATATAATTTTTTCCAATAACAATCAAAACTACTATTTTTTCTGGTAAAAGATTTAGCCAAACTGATGGGATCCACTCAGGTATTATTCACCCTCTACCATCATGCAACCAATGGAATGGTAGAACAGGCAAATGGCAATATTACTGCAAAGCTCTGGAAAATGGCTATGACTCCCTTTATTGGCTCCAATATTTGGCTAATGCAATTCTGACTAATGAATCAGCTATTGTAAAGTAATTAAGATGTCACCCTTACAAGCGTTTTATGGAAGAAATCCTTAGCTGCCTTCTATAGCAGGCTATGCTTGACCAAGCCTCCCCCAATGCACCTGAAGTCACTATGCAAAGTATTGCCAATGAAATTATCCAAATTCAGGCCCTGGATTCTGAGAACCTATATGCTACAACTCGTATAAAAACTAATCAATTCAATGACAAGAATGACACCCTGAACACCTTCTAACTGAGTGACCTAATCCTTTTCTACCATCATTGGGCTGGAGGTCTCAACAACAAATTGGGCACCAACTGGTTGGGGCCCTACAAAGTCATTTATAAGTGGGCAACGAACGGTCAATTGTAGAGGTCATTCAGGGTACTTTAAACTTGCATACATAAAAACTTTCTCCGTCCATCCCCCCACGCCAAGATCTAGAGGGGGCGTTGTCAGGATTCTTACCTGAATTGAAGATTCGATGTGTCAGCTGAAGGTAATAGATCCCAATGCAATGAAATAGCCCAAACATCTATTTGGGATAATCCCTGATGAAATCATAGTCTTTTAACATCAGGGATCAACCCCAACTTATGCAGTCAACTATTGCTCCCCTGAAGCTTCCAAATCTTAGGGTTCAAACCCAATCCATGAAGTGAGCAAATCCTATTTGACCAAAATTGACCATCCTGCCACAGAATCCCCGATTGGTAATAAATATAGACTTTAGCTTAGGCTTCTTGGAGATCTACCAAAAACCTCCCTCAACTCCCATATAGTTTTGATTCTGAGAAAATAAAGTTTACTCTATCCTTTGCCATTTTAAGTCAAATTGGCCTACCTCTATTTACTTAGGGACAAACATAAATTTAGGATCTACCATATAAGGCATAGTATCCTGAGTGAAGACTTTTCAATCAAGAAAAGTAAAATTTTAAATCCAATAAACAGGAACTTTTGGTCCTCTGGACTCGAAAAATTAAGTGATATATGGTACCAAACCCCGTGGTCCTGACAACTGTCATCAGATTAACTCAAATCTCCTCTTCATGCCAGATCCTAACAATTTAGATGAAAGTGAATCTTAAAAATTTCTTTTAAATAAATTTACTTTATTAATATCTAAGTTTCTTTGTTCCTTAATTTTTTTTAAACAAACGGACCAAAAATAAATAACCTTGTTATAAAATTCTATGATTAAGGTGAACTGACCTAGGGTGGTTTCCCTTACTTGTTGCAAAAACAACAATTATAAGATATATATAAGATATAAAAATAATATATAGGACTTTGATTGGGAAAGAGATATTATTTTGGCTAAATAGTTTAATATTTATGTGTTGTTCAATAGGCTATATATCTATATGTAAGAAATTGATAGTTATCTTGATTTGATTGGCACAATAATATACTAAAACCAACAATGGCCTTCTATAATAGTTATATTTATTTATTTGGCTGATTTTTATTGACCCAATATCATACTAAAATTAATGATAGTTATTGTCAGGAATTTTTTATGTCTGGATAATAAGCCTAACTTATTGATGGCAGATCATCAGTTATCAGCTGAAATCAAGTTTAGAATATTTAAAAAGTTAATACAATTTGATATGGGTTGACAATAAATGATCTGACTTTGGCTGAATATGTAAATTCTTCCAGATCCTCCAATGATGAGGCATGTACTAAGGAAATTAGAGAAGCTGAGCAGCTGAGCAGATGGGAAGGAAAGTGGCCAAAGTGATATATGAAAAATGGGTAAAAGAATGGAGGAGGAGGTTTTTAGTTAGTAACATGGAGTGAATTCTGTGGTGTAAAATTTTGAGGTTAGAACGGTAGTGGATTCTGCCATTAGTATCAGAAACTTTTTGTTGTTAAAAGCTTTTTCTTCATTTTCTATTTTATCATACTAATTCAAGAAATGGCGATCTCCATATCTCCTTTATGTTGCATCAGTGGAAATTTGCTCCTGTGCAACCTTTCATCAGATTATATCCCATTCTGCTAAATTTTATAACAATAGTGCTCACTACAGGGGTGTCAGAAAATTGACTATGGGCTCTGCTAGTTGGCAGGCTGACCAGTATGAAGACTGGTCAGCCCTTGCCATTTCAACTTAGGCGTCAGGGCCAGCAGTGCCAGCTAACCCCTTGGCATGTCACCCGCGCCATTCAGGGATCCCCTATCCTCATTCCCTTAAACAATGAAATAAATATTAACTTAAATCATAAAAGAGAATAAGCAAAGGAAGATATTTATTGAAAGGGAAGCGCCAGGTATTCATTTGAATTTATTGTGGGGAAGGCCGACCATGGGACGGACACTTCCAAATATGACTAAGAAAAGACAAAACTTAGTACCAGTGGAGGCACCCCAGAGAAGCGATGATATCTCTTGTTGCCAGCGGGAACGCCACTTATGGGGAGGGGGAGGAAACGTGTGAAGGGGCCATAGCCACAATTGAGCACGTGTGGAGGAAGGGGTCTGATATGATGAACCAGACTGGGAACCAGGAAGAGATTAGCTGTTGGCGATGCGGTGGGAGGTATCCAAACATCCATGCTTGAAAGTGGTCCACCAAATGGGACCAGAATCTGTGGACCGCTTCTGGGAGGGTGGGGGTGGATCCTGAGATAGCATCCAAGCCAATCGTGTGGATGGTCCACATGGCGATTGCAACCACCAAATCATGAAGGGAGGGCAGAAGGGGGAGGCCATTGTTAGAGCGAACATATCTCTTGAAAGACTGAAGGGATGCGTTTGATCCTGGCCCAGAAGACGTTGAACTTCGCGCCATATCACTTTAGAGGTAGGGCACTTCTCCAGGCGGTGAAACAGCGTTCCATACTGGCCACGCACGACACAGGATGATTGTAAAGCATTAGGGTGCTCAGCTGTACGATACACCTGCCTCAGGCAGCGCCACACATGGGAGCGGACTTGAGGTTGCAACAGAGGATGGTGTACATATTTCCAGATATTTTTTTGGGTCTCAGTGGAGTAAGTGATGTCCATCATGTCCAGGTAGTCCACCCTGGATAGGACATGGGGTCGAATGGGGATCACGCCATTGTGGATGGGTAGCCCCTGTACCTCTTGTGTGAACTGAGGAGAAGGGCGGCCTCTCTGGGCTGTGTGTCTGCTAATACAAATTCTCCACTCAGCACTCCGCATGGAGAGTAGGATTCGTTTGTAGTGGGTTTTAGTCCCGTGAGGACCTGTGGCCGATGTATGTGAAGCGAGGTATTTCATCAGGGAGTGGGGGTTTGATGGATTGTTGAGGCCCAAGACGCGGGAGAAGTTGGAGCGGGCTGCGCGGGACCAGTGTTGGGAGAGGAGTGTAGGGGTGGTGACGGCCGCAATCCAGGTACCCAGGATCTTGGCGGCATGGGCTTTGAAGTCAAGCAGGCCCATGCCACCATGATGTTGGGGGCCAAACATGACCTCTAGCCGCACTGGTGGAAGGCAGCCTGACCAAAACCATCCTTGCAGAAAGGCGTACAAGGATTTGTAGAAGCTTGAGGAGAAGGGGATAGTGTGGGCAACAAACCAGACTTTAAGAGGAGCATGGAGTTGGCTAAAACAATCCTGCCAGTAAGGGAAGTAGGGTGGGCTCTGAGAGAGGTGATTCGTTTCATCACGTTATCCAGAATACGGCACTCCATTACTGATGACGCGTATCCGCCTGCCTCCATCCACACGCCCAGATGGCGTACTGGTCCTATGGTAGGACGTGGCACGAAGGGGAGCACCAGTGGAGCGGTGTGTTTTGAATTAGTAGGGCGAGGACGTGGGAGAGCAGATGGGCCGGGTTAGGAACTAATTGCTGGGGTCCAGAAGTTCTGAAACTGACCAAGGAGGATGATTTCGGTTTTGGAAGCGTTCAGTGCCGCGTTGCTTACCTGAGAATACTCCTGGATGAGAGCTTCAAGCGCGCGTGCATCTTGATTATTAGACACCCCCACCACACAATCATCTGCGAACGCCATTATCTTGACTGGGGCTTGGCCTGGCAGGTGGACCCCAGTGAGTTGGGCAATCACATTTCGCAGTTGTGGTCAAGGCTGAAGTTGTATAAGAGTGGGCTGAGGGGGTCCCCTTGTCACAAGCCTCTTTGAGGGCGGACTACTTCCGTCAGGAAGCCAGGGCCACGCACTGCCATTGTTGCAGATTCTGTGAGCAGCATTACCCAGTTGATGAAGTGAGGGGTAAGCGGAATTGATGGAGGCAGGCCATGAGGTATTCCCAGTTTATTCTATCATAGGCCTTTTGTTTGTCCAAGAATACAAGTGCCCCAGAGGCTGTGGACTGATATACATTAGCCACAGAGTGCACGTTATACCAAATTGACCTTCTGGGGATGAAACCAGATTGTTCTGGGGAGATGGTGGCAGATTCTACAGTCCCTAAACGGTTAGCCATGATTTTTGTTAAATTTTTGGTGTCTGTGTTTGTTAGAGAAATGGGGCGCCAGTTGGCTAAGTCTAGTCTATCCCTTTTCTTGAAGAGTGTGACAGTGAAGGCCTCATGTCCTCCTGGTAGGAGGCACATTTCCATCAGGCTTTGGTTAAGTGAGGCGAGCAGCAATGGGGATATATATTTGAAATATTTTTTGTAGAACTCATATGGAATACCATCTGGGCCTGGGCATTTTCGGTTTGGTGCACCGCGAATGGCTGTCCATTTGTTTGGAGTACTTGAATTCATTATTTCTGGGTATCAAAAAATGGAGCAGATGTGGGCTTGGTTGAGAAATTCTGCCACTTCAGCTGGCTGAATTGGGTCAGAGCGGTACAACTCAGAGTAATACTGTTGCATTTTGATTGCCACTTTGGCCAGTGTGTCCGCAATAAAATTATCTGATCTTCATACCTGTGTGCAGGCCACGCTCTGGCGTGGTGCGAAAATTTTTTTTAAAGAAATGTGCAGTGCACTTGTCGCCTTTTGTGATGCATGTGGCCCTGTACTGAGCACAAACCCGATGTTTGTGTTGTCTTTCAAGTGCGTTGAGGTGGGCAGCTGCCTCCACCCACTTCCATCCCCATGCAGAGCTGTATCCTGTAACTGGGATGTTGGACTCCAAGTGTGCCAATTCTGCCAGAGCGTGTGAGATAACCGCTGATGTGGCTCGTGAGCGTCTGGAGGAGAGATGGCGAGAGTGGCGGATGGTGTCATTTTTGAAAGTTGCCCATGTGGAAATGGGGTCCGCGCAAAATGGTGCAACAAAGTTTTTTGCCATAGTTGCCTCTTCTACCCATGTAGAAAATCCTGGCGACCCGAGCTTGAAGGGGCGGATTTTGTACCAATGTGGGGCCTTAGCAGCTGTGACAGGTAGGTGGTAGGTTAGCAAGACCGGTTGATGGTCAGAGAATTCCAATTTTGTTGTCTTGAAGTGGGAGATGTGGGGTTGGAATTTCGCCGGCATTAGAATAATGTTGATGTGGGTCATGGACCTTAATTGGCCGTTGTGGACATGGGGCCATGTCATGTTTTTGAGCAGCGGGGCATGCCACAGCAGTGCATCTAACCTGAGGGTGGCCTTTAGAATACGTAGTTCTACATGACCCTGGGGGGCGTGGGGTGAGGAAGGCCACCAGTCCATTTGTGTGTTTAGCCAACAGTTCATGTCGCCAACTATGAAGGAGTCTGGGGGTAGCGATAGGGATTTGACCAATGTAAAAATTTTTGATGCTTGCGTGCACTGTTTGGGGTGTAGATGTTGACAATTGCATGTTCTACGTCAGCCCACGAGAAGGTGACAACAAGCACTCAGTCATTTAGGAATGTTTCTGAGGATAAAAATTTGAATAAATTATTTTTCTGAATTACACCCCACAGTGCATCGACCAAAAGGATAGGGATGGGAGGAGCATTGTTTTCCAAGCTTCCTCGGAACCTTGTGGACAATGGGACTCCTGGATAGCCAGGATATCCATGGGTAAATTGTGTTGTAAAAACTCAGTTTCCTAGCCTGGGACAGGGAGGCCTTCAGTCCAGTGATATTCAACGTCCCTATGGTGAAGGTTTCCCCCATTGCACCTTAGGTGCGAGGGGGTGGGCACCTGGGCCCACCATCCTCTTCTAGCTCCCTGCGGGCCTTCACAGCAGCGTGGGTGTTAGCAGCAATGCTATCAGAGTTTTTGTTGATTTTTGCAGAAAGAGACGCGTTGGCTTTAGCCTTCACTTTTGTTTTCCCTATGTCGGATGAATTTTTTGTGGTGCGGGTGAGTTTGGTGCACCATTGAGCAGGTCAAAAAAAAATTTTCAGTTGGGATGGGTCCCAAGTTGGTTTCAACTGGAGCTTGGGTGCAACAATTGGGTGAGATCAAATCTCCCATGAGATCCTTAGATTGAGTGGCCTGCTCAGCATGGGCTTCCCAATCTAATTGGTTGATGGATTCCCAAGTTGCTTCCACCGTGAAGGTCTCCATGTCCTCCTGGCGTTGTGAATGTGGGATAGCGGTGGTGGCTTTGGCCGCTTCTTTGGCCGCGGCCCTATTGGCCTGCTTGGCCTTCTTTCGTTCTTGTGGGGAGATAGGCTTTACCAGTAGGTAGCAGCCTTGTGCTCCCCATGGGAAGGCCTCCTTGGTGCTTTCAGTTAGTTCGTAGTGCGCCTCTCCGCTGGCCATGGCCGCTGAGGGGTGCTCTTGGAATGTGACGCCCTCCTTGATGGGGCATGTGTGTGCCTTATGGCTGAACGCATCACAGTGGGTGCAAATGGGGGGCGCGCTGTCCATGGTCACCTAGAATGGGTGGGTGGTATGCCCTGCGATATCAATAAAAGTGGAGTGCGGGATCTGGGTTGGGTCCTTTGCAATCTCCTCAGTTGGGGTCAGCACTGTGATGGCTTTGCCGGTGCACAGGTGTGGCATCAGTGTGAAGCGTTGCATTTTGAAAGATTGTATTTCGCCATATACGGCGAGACCATCTTTCAGGTGTTGTTCCAAATTGTCACGTTTTACCGTAGTAGGCAAGAAGTCAAACGTGAGGAAAATTTGGTTCAATTTTATCCATCTGGTGCATTTTAGTTTTGATGACCCGTTGCCCTTCAGGGAGGTCGACCACTACGCGCACCACTGCAGCTTCATCTGCTGCCGTTTTGCTTTCAAAACCTAGGTCCAGCCAACTGCGTGACATGGAGTGAGGTGCAACATACAATGCGGTCAGGAAAATGTGTGTACACCTTCACAAAATTTTTCCCATAAGGCCGTTTTTTGGATGTCCAGAAACACGTGGACTCCGAATTCCACTGAAGAAAGTGGCTGGGAGTGTGGCGTGTTGATGTACTGGTTGCATCGTGCTTGCCATGCGAGTATCTCTAGGGAAATAGTGACTGCCAGTTTCTTAGTATTTTTGTCAATTCCGCCGGATTCTCTGGGGCGTTTTCAAACGTTGGAGGCTGCAGGCCTTCCACCTGCTCCTCTTACCTTGCTTGCCCAACTGCTCCCTGACATGGGCGCAGACTAATCTCCTCTGTAAGATTATCAAACTAGATTCAGTCTTTAATTGAATAGGTTGCAATAGTGATTGCAACGAGAAAAAAAGTTGAAGCGCCAGGTATTCATACTATTTACAAAAGGGCTACTGTGCCCACCACTGACCTATCAGCTCTTTCGCTGGTTCTTCCAGCCAACCACTCTTCTTCTTCTACTACTACATTATTCTATTCCCTGGTGTGAGTTTTTGAGGATTAGCTCGCTTATTAGATGTATACCTGTTTCAATAGTTGGGAAAAGTTTCATCCAATAAATCCTCAATTATGCTATGTGTCTTACATTATTTCCTAACCATTTGAAGCTCATAAAGCTAAACAACAATATCTAACTCTATTGGTCTCTTCTAGGGTAATTTTCACTCTCTAATCAGGAACTCTCCAGACACAGGTAATTATGACAAGCTCCCCTGAATGCTTGCCTACACTCTTAATATGAAGATTGAACTAAGATATGAAGATATAAGGTGAAAATATGAAAATATGGAAAGATGATGATTTTATTTTAGGGCCAGGCGCTGGTATTTTATACCTCTAGGGCAGCTCCTGGCCATACTCATCTATTAGATAAGTTAAATTAAAACAATGCCAACCTGCTATGGATTATGGCAATGGTTATTAAAATATCCCCTAGTTAATTTGGCCCTTAGATTAACTCAATTACAAATTGTTTCAGCTTAATTGAAGGCACTACTACTCTCATAATTAGGAAGAATTTTAGGCATGATATAAGCACCTCAGCAGTGTATTCTTGCCTTTCATTCAGCCCAATTACATTTTGTCATACAGCTGATGAAATACAATAAGTGGGGGAAAAGAATATATAGAATTCAAATAATGATGCACCCCTAATCAGGATGTTGGCAGGCCTCTTGATAGTACTAGGTACTCCCTATTCAGGCCATTCATGTGCAAGTACTATTGTTTTGTCATACAGCTGACAAAATACAACGATTGTTAAAAAAGAATATATGGATTCAAATAATGATGCACCCTTGATTGGGACGTCAGCAACCCTCTTGATAGTACTTGGTACTCCCTAGTTGGGAAGTTATATGTAAGTACTATTGTGCCAATCACAATGATTGACATAAATGAAAGTTATTAATTATTAATCATATTTGTATTAAATTTCATAAATGCAATTAAGTTTGTGCCGTAGATTCACTTGGTTCACACAAGTGGTTCCCATAATTGGCCATAAAGTAATAATATCATAGCTATTATTAGCTATGATAATTGGGACGATTTAAGTGCAATTGAGGTGGTTTTGGAATGAATTTAGGTATGCAGATAAATTGGGAAAGATCAAAGGATCCATCAATGGGATTAATCTATTAGCATTGATGGTTTTTTGAAAGGTTTATTTTCAAGTCAACCATCAAAATCAACATTTTCCCCCACTTGACTGGAATATAAGCCCTGAGTTTCCCAAAGCTCTCTTCATATCTGTAAACAACACCACTTCAGCAAATCAGAAATTTATCACTGCTCTTTCTCCCAAACAATGTTGTTATTTTAAATAAATTGGACTAAACATTTTTTATGAATATGTTTTTAGATTGTTTTAAAGTCCTGGTTAAAGCATCTTATTATTTTTCAACTTTATTGATGTCCATTCAGCCCTGTTTTTTCATTCAGCTGCTAGATTGGGCCAAATTGGTTCATGAAGATGAAGAATTAGTTTCTGAGTCGCCTCCCCCTCAAAGTGGAGGAATAAAATTCGTTTTTATCTATTAGAATTTACAATTTTTTATTACTTGGAATATAAAATCTTATTCATTTTTTACTATGTATATATTTAAATAAAAATTTATTGCGGGAAGGCTGACCATGGGATGGACACTTCTGAATATGACTCAGATGAGACAAAACTTAGTACCAGGGGAGGCACCCCCAGAGACGCAATGCTATCTCTTGTTGCTAGCGGGAACGCCACTTATGGGGAGGGGAGGGAACGTGTGAAGGGGCCGTAGCCACTATTGAGCACGTGTGGAGGAAGGGGTCTGATTTGATGAACCAGACTGGGAACCAGGAGGATACCAGCTGTTGGCGACGCAGTGGGAGATATCCAAATATCCACGCTTGAAAGTGGTCCACCAGATGAGACTGGAATCTGTGGATACTTCAGGTGGGTGGGGATGGATCCAGCGATGGCATCCAAGACAATCGTGTGGATAGTCCACATGGCGATTGCAGCCACCAGAGCACGGAGGGAGGGTGGTAAGGGGGGAGGCCATTGATGAAGCATACATATCTCTTGACAGACTGAAGTGATGCGTTTGATCCTGGCCTAGCAGACGTTGGACTTCGCGCCATATCACTTTAAAGGTGGGGCACTTCTCCAGGAGGTGGAACAGCGTTCCATACTGGCCACACACAACACAGGATTAGTGTAAGGCTTTAGAGCGCTCAGCTGTAAAATATACCCGCCTCAGGCAGCGCCACATGGGAGCGGACTTGAGGCTGCAACAGAGGATGGTGTGCGTATTTCCAGATAGTCTTTTGGGTCTCAGTGGAATAAGGAATGTCCATCATGTCCAGGTAGTCCACCCTGGATAGGACTTGGGGTCGAATGGGGATCACGCCATCATGGATGGGTAGCCCCTGTACCTCTTGTGTGAACTGAGGAGAGGGGCGGCCTCTTCGGGTTGTATGTCCACTAATATGAATTCTCCACTCTGCGCTTCGCATGGAGAGTAGTATTCATTTGTAGTGGGTTTTAGTCCCGTGAGGACCTGTGGCCGATGTGTGTGATGCGAGTTATTTCATCAGGGAGTGGGGGTTTGATGGATTGTTGAGGCCCAAGACTTGGGAGAAGTTGGAGCGGGCTGCGCGGGACCAGTGTTGGGATGGGAGTGTAGGAGCGGTGATGGCCGCGATCCAGGTGCCCAGGATCTTGCAGCATGGGCTTTGAAGTCAAGCAGGCCCATGCCACCTTGATGATGAGGGCCAAACATGACCTCTAGCCATACTGGTGGAGGGCGGCCTGACCAAAGCCATCCTTGCAGCAAAGCATACAGAAATTTGAAGAAGCTTGGGGAGAAGGGGATGGCGTGGGCTCCGAACCAGACTTTGGATAGGAGCATAGAGTTGGCTAGAACAACCCTGCCAGTGAGGGTAGTAGGGTGGGCTCTGAGAGAGGCGATTCGCTTTGTCACATTGTCCAGTATACGGCACTCCATTACTGCTGACGTGTATCCGCCTGCCTCCATCCACACGCCCAGATGGCGTACCGGTCCTATGGTAGGACGTGGCACAAAGGGTAGCACCAGTGGAGCGGTGTGTGTTGAGTTATTAAGGCGTGGACGTGGGCGAGCAGATGGGCTGGGTTGGGAACTACTTTCTGGGGCCCAGCAGTTCTGAAACCGACCAAGGAGGATGATTTCAGTTTTGGAGGCGTTCAGTACCGCGTTGCTTACCCGTTAATATTCCTGGATGAGGGCTTCAAGCGCGCGTGCATCTTTGTTATTAGACACCCCCACCACACAATCATCTGCGAATGCCATCATTTTGACTAGGTTTGGCCTGGCACATGGACCCCAGTGAGGTGGGCATTCACATTTCACAGTAGTGGGTCAAGGCTGAAGTTGTATAAGAGTGGGCTGAGGGGGTCCCCTTATTGCAGGCCCCTTTGAGGGCGGACTACTTCCGTTAGGAAGCCTGGGCCACGCACTGCCATTGTTGCAGAATCCGTGAGCAGCATCACCCAGTTTATGAAGTGGGGGTAGGCGGAATTGATGGAGGCAGGACCTTAGGTATTCCCAGTTTACTCTATCATAGGCCTTTTGTTTGTCCAAGAATACAAGTGCCCCAGAGGCTGTGGACTGACACACATTAGCCACAGAGTGCACGTTATCCCAAATCAACCTTCTGGGGATGAAACTGATTTGTTCTGGGGAAAGGTGGCAGATGCTAGAGTCCCTAAACGGTTAGCCATGATTTTTGTTAAAAATTTGGTGTCTGTGTTTGTTAGAGAAATGGGGCGCCAGTTGGCTAAGTCAAGCTTATCCCCTTTCTTGAAGAGTGTGACAGTAAAGGCCTCATGTCCTCCTGGTAGGAGGCGCATTTCCAACAGGCTTTGGTTGAGTGAGGCTAGCAGCAATGGGGATATATATTTTATATATTTTTTGTAGAACTCATATGGAATGCCATCTGAGCCTGGGCATTTTCGGTTTGGCGCACTGTGAATGGCTGTCCATAATTCGTTTGGAGTAATTAAATTCATTATTTCTGGGTATCAGAAAATGGTGCAGATATGAGCTCAGTCGAGAAATTCTGCCATTTCAGCTGGCTAAATTGGTTCAGCTCAGTATAAATTGGAGTAATATCTTTGCGTTTTGATTGCCACTTCAGCCAGTGTGTCCACAATAAAATTATCCGATCTTCGCACCTGTGTGCAGGCCACACTCTGGCATGGTGTGAAAATATTTTTTTAGAAGTATGCGGTGCACTTGTCACCTTTAGTGATGCATGTGGCCTCTGTATTGGACACAAACCCAATGTTTGTGTTGTCTTTCAAGTGCATTGAGGTGGGCAGCTGCCTCTGCCCACTTCCAGCCCCATGCAGGGCTATATCCTGTGGCTGGAATGTTGGACTCCAAGTAGGCCAATTCTGCCAGCGTGTGCGAGATAACTGCTGATGTGGCTCATGAGTGCCTGGAGGAGAGATGGCAATAGTGGCGGATGGTGTCTTCTTTTAAAGTTGCCCGTATGGAATGGGGTCTGCACAAAATGGTGCAACAAACAATTTTGCCAAAGTTGCCTCTTCCACCCATGTGGAAAATCCTGGTGATGCAAGCTCGGGGGGGGGGCGGCGGATTTTACACCAATGTGGGGCCTTTGCAACTGTGACAGGTAAGTGGTATGTTATCAAGACCAGTTGGTGGTCAGAGAATTCCATTTTCATTGTTTTGAAGTGGGAGATGTGGAGTTGGAATTTTGCCGGCATTAGAATAAGGTCGATGTGGGTCATGGACCTTAATCAGCCGTTGTGGACGTATGGATGCATCATGTTTTTGAGCAGTGGGGCATGTCGCGACAGCGCATCCATTAACCCAAGGGTGGCTTTTAGAACGCATAGTTCTACATGACCCTGTGGGGTGTGGGGTGAGGGCGGCCACTGGTCCATTGGTGAGGTTAGCCAACAGTTCATGTCACCAACTAGGAAAGAATCAGGGGGTAGCAGGGAGGATTTGACCAGTGAGAAAAATTCCTGATGATCATGTGCACCATTTGGGGCGTAAATGTTAATGATTGTGTGCACAATGTCAGCCCATGAGAAGGTGACAACGAGCACTCAGCCATTTAGGAATGTTTTTGAGGATGTGAATTTGAAAAAATTGTTTTTCCAAATTTGCACCCCACAGTGCTTTGACCAAAAGGATAGGGATAGTAGGAGCATTGTTTTCCAAGCTTCCTCGGAACCTTGTGGACAGTGGGACTCCTGGATGGCCAGGATATCCACAGGTAAATTGTTTTGTAAAAAACTCAGTTTCCTAGCCCAGGATGGGGAGGCCTTGAGTCTGGCGATATTCAGTATCCCTAGAGTGTTGGTTTCCTCCATCGCACCTTAGGTGCGAGGGGTGGGCCCCCAGGCCCACCAGCCTCTTCCAGGTCCCCACGGGCTTTCACAGCAGCGCGGGTGTTAGCAGCAACACTATCGGGGCTTTTGTTAATTTTTGTGGAAAGAGTCACGTTGGCTTTGGCCTTTGCTTTTGTTTCCTGACATCAGACGAATTTTTTGCAGTGCGGATAAGTTTGGTGCACTATCGAGCGGGGCAAAAAAATTTTTTGGTTGGGATATGTCCCAAGTTGGTTTTGACCAGAGCTTGGGTGCAGCGATTGGGTGAGATCAAATCTCCCATTGGACCCTCAGATTGAGTAGCCCACTCGGCATGGGCCTCCCAATCTGATTGGGTGATTGATTCCTGAGTTGCTTCCGCCACAAAGGTCTCCATGTCCTCCTGGCATTTTGAGTGTGGGATGGTGGTGGTGGCCTTGGCCGCTTCCTTGACCGTGGCCCTATGGGCCTGCTTGGCCTTCTTCCACTCCTGCGGGGAGATGGGCTTTACCAATAGGTAGCAGCCTTGTGCTCCCCATGGGAAGGCCTCCTTGGTGCTTGCAGTTGGTTCGTAGTGTGCCTCTCCGCTGGCCATGGCCGCCAAGGGGTGCTCTTGGAATGTGATGCCCTCCTTGATGGGGCATGCATGCACCTTATGGCTGAACGCATCACAGTGGGTGCAAATGGGGGGCGCGCTGTCCACGGTTACCCAGAATGGGTGGGTGGTATGCCCTGCGATGTCAATAAAGGTGGAGTGTGGGATCTGGGTTGAGTCCTTCGCGATCTCCTCAGTTGTGGTCAGAACTGTGATGGCTTTGCTGGTGCACAGGTGTGGCATCAGCATGAAGCGTTGCATTTCAAAAGATTGTATTTCGCCATATATGGCGAGACCATCTTTCAGGTGTTGCTCCAAAATGTCACATTTTACCGTAGTAGGCAAAAAGTCAACTGTGAGGAAAATTTGGTTTGATTTTGTCCATCTGGTGCATTTGGTTTAGATGACCCATTGCCCTTCGGGGAGGTCAACCACTATGCGCACCGCTGCAGCCTTGTCTGCTGCTATTTTGCTTTTGAAACCTAGGTCCAGCCAACCACGCGACATGGAGTGAGGTGCAACATACACCACAGTCAGGAAAATTATGTATACATCTTCACAAAATTTTTCTTATAAGGCCGTTTTTTGGATGTCCAGATACACACAGACTCTGAATTCCACCAAAGAAAGTGGCTGGGAGTGTGGCGTGTTGATGTACTGGTTGCATCATGCTTGCCACGCGAGTATCTCTGGGGAATTTGTGACCACCGGTTTTTTTAAATTTTTTTCTATTCCGCCAGATTCTCTGGGGCGTTTTTGAACGTTAGAGACCGCGGGGCTTCCGCCTGCTCCTCTTGCCTTGCTTTCCCAACTGCTCCCAGACATGGGCGCAGACTAATCCCTTCTATGAGATTATCAAACTAGATTTAGTCTTGAATTAAATAGGTTGCAAAAGTGTTTGCAACGAGAAAGAAAAGTTTACTATGTATATAGATGATAGAATTTTTCTTTTACTACTATTATATATTTTTTTTCTTATTATTATTATTATTATTCTCATTACTATTATTTTCATTTATTTGTATATACTAATGTTTAAATTCTTCTCTTCTAATTGGCCTTCTTCCTAAACTTCTTTAGGAATTTAGCATGGACTCAATTATAAATATGACTTGTTTTACCTCTTTGATGGTATAAACAAACCTCAACGTTTTCTCAATAATCACATATGGGCCAATCCAAATGTGATTTAACTTCTGTAATCAGCCTAATCCATGTGTGTTACAGAATAGTACTTCTACACCAACTTCAAATTTGGCCAAATTGTATTGACTTTTTGATTTCTTTTTGTGTTGGGCCTTTTTAACAGCAAAACTGTTGTCAAAGGCTTGAGCTTGCAACTTAATCAGGGTTTCAGCAAGCTTCTCGATGTATTGAGGATAACTGCTTTTAACAGGATCTTCTAGGACTGAATAAAGCAGCGATGGTAGGGCCAGATGTCTTCTGTATAAGACCTGGAAAGGCGACAACTTTGTGGCTGTTTAATACAAAATGTTGTAAGCAAACATGGCTGAGCTTAGGAATGTACTCCATTCAGATGATTTTCTTGAGGTTAACTTCCAGACAATATTTACAAGTGTCCCATTTATGCGCTCAGCTATTCCATTTGTCTCAGGATGGTAGGGAGCATAGAATACACCTTTTACTCCCATCAGCTGGTTAAGCTTCATAATTAAGTTGGCTGTAAAATTGGTTCCATTATTAGTCAGAATAACCTGCAGGCAACCATGCTTGTGGATAACATTCTCAAGGATAAACTTGGTCATGGTTGTTGCACCTACTTCCTTAATAGCCTTTACTTCAACCCACTTAGTTAAGTGTTCAATAGCCATGATGATGTATTTGGCTTTAGATTTGCTAGTGGGAAGTGGTCTGACAACATCTATTGATATGGTATGCCAAGCAAACTTTGGCTGAACAAGCTGGTAACATGTGCTTTTTTAGAACAGTTTTTCGCCTTGGCATTTGACACAACACTCCAGTGTTTCCTGGATATCAAAGTTCATCAACTCCCAGTAGTAGTACAATTTGAGATGTTCCTTTGTCTTCTTAAATCCACCATGACTCATGGCCTTATGCGCTGCTATATTAGGTCTGTTCAGGCTGAGGGTCGTGGAAAAATAACCTTTTTTCCTTCAATTAATTTGTAAAGTACCCCATTTTCAATCGAAGTATTTTTTCATAGATCAGTGAGTAATTTTTGGACAAATTCAGGCTCATCCTGAAATTCTCTACTGACCATCTTTTGAAATAGCTCATCAGCAGCCAAACTAACAGTGGCAATTGTAGGTAAACAGGAATGGCAGTCAGCGTTTTGGTGCTTCACTCTTGCACAATGTTTAATCGTGTAATTATAGGCTTGAAGTTTTAGTGCCCACCGAGCTAATCAGCCCTCAGGATCCTTCAAGTTGTTCAGCCATCTTAGGGATGAATGGTCTGTAACAACCGTAAAGTAAGTGCCATGGAGATAAACCCAAAATTGTTTGTAGGCATATATGACTGCCAAACATTCTCATTCTGTCACCATGTAGTTCCTTTCATGGACGTTTAAGGTCCAACTAGCAAAGGCAACTGGGTGTTCCTCGCCGTCCTCCCCTATTTGAGACAAAATTGCTCTGACTTCTGTAAGCGATGCATCAGATTGGACGCTAAACTCACGCTCAAAATCTGGATATTGGAGGACTGGGGCTAATATAAGGGCCGATCAAAGCTTATTGAATGCCTCTTGACAGGCCCAGTTCCAGTCAAATACAACCTTGTCCTTAAGAAGATGAAACAACGGCTCTCCAATTCATGCAAAATTGGCAATGAATTGGCAATAATAACCAATCATGCCTAGGAAAACCTGTATATTGCGCTTGGATTCAGGCTGTTTCATCTTCAATAACGCATCCAGTTTGGATGGCTGGGGTCAGAGTCCTTCCTTATTAATAACAAACCCAAGATATTCCAATTTGTCTTTGAAAAATTGGCACTTCTGGGGTTTGAATTTCAGGTTTGCAGCTGCTAGTCTCTTAAAAACTGCTTCTAGATGTTCCAGGTGGTTGGTGAAAGTATGGCTAAAGATGCTTATATTGTCCAAATAAACCAACACACAAGATAATTTTAAATCTCCAAGGATCGTGTCCAAGGCTCTTTGAAACGTAGCTGGGGCATTGCAAAGTCCTTGTGGCATCCTTGTTGGCTGTAATAGGCCCTCTTGAGTTATAATGGCGCATTTTTCATGCTCCTCATTGGGCATATCGATCTGCCAATATCCACTTATTAGGTCCATAGTGGAAAAGAACTTTGCGCCTCCAAGTCAATCTAAGGCGTTGTCAATCCATGGGAGGGGATAATAATCCTTCTTGGTGATGTTGTTTAACTTTTGATAATCAACTACGACCCAATTGCACCCATCCTTCTTTTTTACTATTAAAATTGGGGCAGCCAAGGGCTCTTCAATGGGACCATCATTCCACGATCTAGAAGTTCTTTTATCTCTTTGGAAACAACTTCTTCTGCTGCTTTTCAACATCTAATTGGCCGTAGCTGGATGGGGTCATGGTCATTTGTGTCGATTATGTGTATTGCATTTTTAGTAGAACAACCTAAGTTGAAATCATCTTTTGCGAATATTTCCTGGTATTTTTTAAATAAATTCTGGACTTGAGCCTTTTCCATGTTGGTTAAGTTCCCTAATTCAGCCATAGGGACAACGTTATTGATACTTATGATTTCATCATTGGGAAGTCCTATCTCATCTAAGGTCCCAAATTTGTGAAATGTCTGAATTTTGGTGTTTGGAAATAGATGTAGGTAGGCAATAACCTGATGTCTCCGTATCTCAAAAGGCCAATTATGGAGGTTTGCACATAAGATGTGAATTTCCTTATGACCTGGAATGACTATCCCTAGTGCGATATTCAGCTCCAATCAAGATCTACACCATGGCTGGTATAATCCACATATAGTCCTTCTGGAATTTTAATAGTCAGCCTAGTTGGAATGACAACTTGAGTTCCAGGTAGCACGGTAGTCTGCTGATTTGAAATTAATTGAATTCCCTTTGATTCTCAAAATCTGCATTGGAAGGGCCTTATTTTTTTAATGGGATTTTGTGTACTCAATCGGGACTATCCCATCCTTATAGCCAGGTTAAAAAATAACTTTGGCTGTTTCTTTTCAGCCTTTCCATTTCTATTTTAATAGATTGGGATGCTTTGCCTCAAAATAGTCAGCGTATCTTCCTTATGGTTTGTGACAACACCAAATCTTCTCAGGAAATCGGTCCCAATAAGAATATCATAGCTGGGAATAACTTTTCTTTCTCGTTGCAAACACTTTTGCAACCTATTCAATTCAAGACTAAATCTAGTTTGATAATCTCACAGAGGAGATTAGTCTGCGCCCACATCAGGGAGCAGTTGGGCAAGCAGGGTAAGAGGAGCAGGCGGAAGGCCCGCGGCCTCCAACGTTCAAAAACGCCCCAGAGAATCCAGCAGAATTGACAAAAATCTCAAAAAACTGGCGGTCACAAACCCCGGAGATACTCGCGTGGCAAGCACGATGCAACCAGTACATCAACACACCACACTCCCAGCCACTTTCATCAGTGGAATTCGGAGTCCAGGTGTATCTGGACATCAAAAAACGGCCTTGTGGGAAAAATTTTGTGAAGATGTACACAAAATTTTCCTGACCGCGGTGTACGTTGCACCTCACTCCATGTCACGCAGTTGGCTGGACCTAGGTTTTGAAAGCAAAATAGCAGCAGATGAGGCTGCAGCGGTGCGCATAGTGGTTGACCTCCCCAAAGGGCAACGGGTCATCGAAACCAAATGCACCAGATGGACAAAATAAAACCAAATTTTTCTCACGTTTGACTTCTTGCCTACTACGGTAAAATGTGATATTTTGGAGCAACACCTGAAAGATGGTCTCGCCATATATGGCGAAATACAATCTTTTGTAATGCAACGCTTCATGCTGATGCCACACCTGTGCACCGGCAAAGCCATTGCAGTTCTGACCCCAACTGAGGAGATTGCAAAGGACCTAACCCAGATCCCACACTCCACTTTTATTAATATTGCAGGGCATACCACCCACCCATTCCGGGTAACCATGGACAGCGCGCCCCCATTTGCACCCATTGTGACGCGTTTGGCCATAAGGCGCACACATGCCCCATCAAGGAGGGCGTCACATTCCAAGAGCACCCCCGGTGGCCATGGCCAGCGGAGAGGTGCACTACGAACCAACTACAAGCACTAAGGAGGCTTTCCCATGGGGAGCACAAGGCTGCTACCTATTGGTAAAGCCCATCTCCCTGCAGGAGCGTAAGAAGGCCAAGCAGGCCCATAGGGCCACGGCCAAGGAAGCGGCCAAGGCCACCACTGCCATCCCACACTCACAACGCCAGGAGGACATGGAGACCTTTGTGGCAGAAGTGACTCAGGAATCCATCATCCAGTCAAATTGGGAAGCCCATGCCGAGTGGGCCACTCAATCTGCAGATCCAATGGGAAATTTGATCTCACCCAATTGCTGCACCCAAGCTCCGGTTGAAACTGACTTGGGACCTATCCCAACTGAAAAAAAATTTTTGTCCCACTTGATGGTGCACTGAACTCATCTGCACCGCAAAAAATTCATCCGACGTCAGGAAAACAAAAAGTGAAGGCCAAAGCCAACGTGACTCTTTCTGCAATAATTAACAAAAACCCCAATAGCGTTGCTGCTAACACCCGCGCTGCTGTGAAAGCCTGTGGGGACCTTGAAGAGGCTGTTGGGACCAGGGGCCCACCCCTCACACCTAAGGTGCGATGGGGGAAACCTTCGCTCTAGGGACATTGAATATCGCCGGACTCAAGGCCTCCCTGTCCCAAGCTAGGAAACTGAGTTTTTTACAACACAATTTACCCGTGGATATCCTGGCCATCCAGGAGTCCCACTGTCCATGAGGTTCCGAGGAAGCTTGGAAAACAATGCTCCTCCCATCCCTATCCTTTTGGTCAAAGCACTGTGGGGTGCTAATTTAGAAAAATAATTTTTTCAAATTCACATCCTCAGAAACATTCCTAAATGGCTGAGTGCTTGTCGTCATCTTCTCATGGGCTGACGTTGCACACGCAATCATCAACATCTATGCCCCAAATGGTGCACACGAGTGTCGGGAATTTTCTTGTTGGTCAAATCCCTCCCGCTACCCCCTGATTCCTTCCTAGTTGGCGACATGAACTGTTGGCTAACCTCGCCAACAGACCGGTGGCCTCCCTCACCCCACGCCCCACAGGGTCATGTAAAACTACGCATACTAAAAGCCACCCTAGGGTTAATGGATGCACTACCGCGACATGCCCCACTGCTCAAAAACATGATGCATCCCCACATCTACAACAGCCAATTAAGGTCCATGACCCACATTGACCATATTTTAATGCCAGCGAAATTCCAACCCCACATCTCCCACTTCAAAACAACAAGAATGGAATTCTCTGACCACTGACTGGTCTCAATAACCTACCACTTACCCGTCACAGTTGCAAAGGCCCCACATTGGTGCTAAATCTTCCCCCCCCTGAGCTCGCGTCGCCAGGATTTTCCACGTGGGTGGAAGAGGCAACTTTGGCAAAATTGTTTGTTGCACCGTTTTGTGCGGACCCCATTTCCACATAGGCAACTTTCAAAGAGGACACCATCCGCCACTATCGCCATCTCTCCTCCAGACGCTCATGAGCCCCATTAGTGGTTATCTCGCGCGCTCTGGCGGAATTGGCCCACTTGGATTCCAACATCCCAGCCACAGGATACAGCCCTGCATGGGGCTGGAAGTGGGCAGAGGCAGCCGCCCACCTCAACGCACTCAAAAGGCAACACAAACATCAGGCTTATGTCCAATACAGGGCCACACGCATCACTAAAGGGGACAAGTGCACCGCATACTTCTTTAAAAAAATTTTGCACCACATTAGAGTGTGGCCTGCACACAGGTATGAAGATCGGATAATTCCATTGTGGACACACCAGCCAAAGTGGCAATCAAAATGTAAAAATATTACTCCAAGTTATACTGAGCCGAACCAATTCAGCTGGCCAAAATGGCAGAATTTCTAGACTGAGCTCATATCTGCACCATTTTCCGTACCTGGAAATAATGAATTTAATTACTCCAAACAAATTATGAACAGCCATTCGCAGTGCACCTAACCAAAAATGCCCAGGCCCAGATGGCATTCCATATGAATTCTACAAAAAATATTTCAAATATATATCCCCATTGCTGCTAGCCTCACTTGACCAAAGCCTGTTGGAAATGCGCCTTCTACCAGGAGGACATGAGGCCTTTACAGTCACATTCTTCAAAAAGGGGATAAGCTTGACTTAGCCAACTGGCGCCCCATTTCTCTAACAAACACAGACACCAAAATTTTAACAAAAATCATGGCTAACCGTTTAGGGACTGTAGCATCTGCCACCATCTCCCCAGAACAATTCAGTTTCATCCCCAGAAGGTCGATTTGGGATATTGTGCACTCCGTGGCTAATGCATGTCAATCCACAGCCTCTGGGGCACTTGTATTCTTGGACCAACAAAAGGCCTATGATAGAGTAAACTGGGAATACCTAAGGACCTGCCTCCATCAATTACGCCTACCCCCACTTCATCAACTGGGTGATGCTGCTCACGAAATCTGCAACAATGGCAGTGCATGGCCCAGGCTTCCTAACAGAAGAAGTCCGCCCTCAAAGGGGCTTGCGACAAGGGGACCCCCTCAGCCCACTCTTATACAACTTCAGCCTTGACCCACTACTTTGAAATGTGAATGCCCAACTCACTGGGGTCCATGTTCAGGCCTAACCCCAGTCAAGACGATGGCATTTGCAGATGACTGCGTGGTGGGGGTGTCTAATAACAAAGATGCACGCGCGCTTGAAGCCCTCATCTAGGAATATTCCTGGGTAAGCAACGTGGCACTGAACGCCTCCAAAACCGAAATCATCCTCCTTGGTCAGTTTCAGAACTTTAGGCCCCATCAATTAGTTCCCAACCCAGCCCATCTGCTCGCCCACTTTCACGCCTTACTAACTCAACACACACCGCTCCACTGGTGCTCCCCTTCATGCCACATCCTACCATAGGACCGGTGCGCCATCTGGGCGTGTGGATGGAGGCAGGTGGGTACGCGTCAGCAGTAATGGAGTGCCGTATACTGGACAACGTGACGAAGCGAATCGCCTCTCTCAGAGCCCACCCTACTACCCTCACTGGCAGGGTTGTTCTAGCCAACTCTATGCTCCTATCCAAAGTCTGGTTTGGAGCCCACGCCATCCCCTTCTCCCCAAGCTTCTTCAAATTTCTGTATGCTTTGCTGCAAGGATGGCTTTGGTCAGGCCGCCCTCCACCAGTACGGCTAGAGGTCATGTTTGGCCCTCATCATCAAGGTGGCATGGGCCTGCTTGACTTCAAAGCCCATGCTGCCAAGATCCTGGGCACCTGGATCGCGGCCGTCACCGCTCCTACACTCCCATCCCAACACTGGTCCTGCACGGCCTGCTCCAACTCCTCCCGAGCCTTGGGCCTCAACAATCCATCAAACCCCCACTCCCTGATGAAATACCTTGCATCGCACACATCGGCCACAGGTCCTCACGGGACTAAAACCCACTACAAACGAATCCTACTCTCCATGCGAAGCGCAGAGTGGAGAATTTGTATTAGCAGACATACAACCCGAAGAGGCCGCCCCTCTCCTCAGTTCACACAAGAGGTACAGGGGCTACCCATCCATGATGGCGTGATCCTCATTCGACCCCATGTCCTATCCAGGGTGGACAACCTGGACATGATGGACAACCCTTATTCCACTGAGACCCAAAAGACTATCTGGAAATACGCACACCATCCTCTATTGCAGCCTCAAGTCTGCTCCCATGTGTGGCGCTGCCTGAGGCGGGTGTATCGTACATCTGAGCGCTCTAACGCTTTACACTCATCCTGTGTCGTGTGTGGCCAGTATGGAACGCTGTTCCACCGCCTGGAGAAGTGCCCCACCTCTAAAGTGATATGGCGCAAAGTTCAACGTCTGCTGGGCCAGGATCAAACGCATCCCTTCAGTCTTTCAAGAGATATGTTTGATTCATCAATGGCCTCCCCCTTCCACCCTCCCTCCGTGTTCTAGTGGTCGCAATCGCCATGTGGACTATCCACACGATTGTCTTGGATGCCATCGCTGGCTCCATCCCCACCCTCCCAGAAGCTGTCCACAGATTCTGGTCTCATTTGGTGGACCACTTTCAAGCGTGGATGTTTGGATACCTCCCACCGCGTCGCCGACAGCTAGTCTCCTCCTGGTTCCCAGTCTGGTTCATCAAATCAGACCCCTTCCTCCACACGTGCTCAATAGTGGCTACGGCCCCTTCACACGTTCCCTCCCCCTCCCCATAAGTGGCGTTCCCGCTGGCAACAAGAGATAGCTTCGCTTCTCTGGGGTGCCCCCCTGGTACTAAGTTTATTTTTCCTGAGTCATATTTGGAAGTGTCCGTCCCATGGTCGGCCTTCCCCGCAATAAATTTAAAAGAATATCATAGCTGGTATTTGGCAAGACTATGGCCGGTGCTGTTACTACAATGGATCCAAACTGTAATGGTAACGTGCTATAGGCCCCAAGCGACTTAGTATTATGGGCTCCTGCTGTACCATATTCTTGACAATGTGCAACGTTGGGCGCAATTTTCAGCTTCTTTACCAATTTGGTGCTGACAATGTTGACAAGTTCCCCACTATCAACGATGGCCCAAACTCAAACTTTTTTACTGCAATATCCACCTAAGTTCATTCAGAGTAGGTAACAGAATCGTTTATTAGGTGAATATTATAGTAAATGTTTGTTTCAAGTGGGACTTCAGGCTTGAGTAGATCTCTGGAAAATTATCTGCTAAAGTCTTCATAGGTATGGCCACTTGCACGTCCTGTAGTGTGGGCATATTGGTTGAGTATTTAGGATGGATACTCGGCCCTTGGTCAATGACTTGCTTGGCGTAGGGCTTTGTTACTTCAGCCCGAGCTTCTTCAGTACCCTCTGATTGCTTTGTTTCTTTTGCTTTGGCCCAGGTGGTAACCATATAGACGTCGTCAGCCACAATGTGGTGTAAGCTATCTTTGGCCACTTTGTCAGCCAAGAAAAGCTTTCCAGGGTCAGGTGGAATGTGCGTTAAGGCATTAGTGGAGGTAGAGCATTCCGCCTCTACTCCACCTATTCTTTTCCCGCATGCTCTTCATTGTTAACCTTTAAGGCCACATTAACCCCATGTTTCTTATCAGCCCAGCTGTAGCATTAGCTAGAATAATGTCCTTTTTGGCCACAATTATGACAGGTAATTAGCCCTGTTTGGTAATCATTTTTTGGATTTATGGGCTGATTGTTTTTTCCATGTACATTAAAATTTGTATTTTTTGGGCTCAAAAATCAAAATTTCAGTTTGCTCTTTGGGCTGATTTAAGGGCGTCAAAGCTACTTTTACATTCTCTCAGATAGTCCATAAGTTTTAACGCTCCCCTGGGCCGACTAAAGGCTGAGGATCATGACACACTGCAAGTCTTGGTATGGCTTAACAGCATGCTGCATTGCAATCTTTGCATCAAATTTGTCTATGGCGCCTGCACCTAGTAAGACCTAAGCCTCATGGTAGGATCTATCCACAAAGTCTCGGATAGACTCATTCCACTGAAATAAAATATTGAGTAAGTCTGTCTTCCTGGCTGATAGTTTATCAGGGCCTCCAAATTGTATTACAAAAGCCTTTTTTGCATCCAAATAGGACCAATAATCACCTAAATAGGGCATAACAAGATTGACACTATGTGAGTTCAGACAATTAATGAGAGCTGTAGACTTTGCATGATCTGATCCTCCTTGTATAGCCTTTTCAAACAATTTTATGAACGAATGGACATTTCCTTCTTTGTCAAATTTTGGCAAATTCAAGGGTTTGAATTCATCGCGCCCAGAATCAGCCATAGTAGAGTTACGCTTCATCTGGAGTTCAAACGTCTGGGGGAATCTTTAGTCAGAATTGAAGTTTGTTCACAATGAGTGTCATCCAGAGTTGGGATGGAAGCAAGAATTTTTGGCATTGAGTGAACATCTGAAATGTATGATTCATTATCCGTCTCAACTCCAGAGGATTCTGCTTCATTAAATTGCTCCAAACTGCTCAATTCAGACTCCTGAATTTGGGCCTTATGTAGTTTCTTCAGTTGTATTCTGCCCATATACTTAGAGGTTTTACTGCTCTCCCCCCTCAAGGGCTAGTCTAGCAGTTGCAACTTCTCTCCTTTAGGTCGTTGACTTCCTTTTTAAGGTCTTCACGTTCTTTCTGAAAGATAATTTGAGAAGCCAGTATATGCTTCACATCTTTGGTCAGATTGGCAACGCGGTTATTAGTTACTGATAGATGTGTTTGAAGATCTTGATTTTCTTTAGTAAGTTTGACATTCTTTGCTTGCATGGATGATATTGTTAAACAGAGTTTCATAAATTCTTCCTGAATTTTCTCAAATTCTTCCTTGTTATTCAGCCCTACTGGCATGGCAGCCAGATCTTCAATGCTATTTTGCAACATTCCCAACTCAGTTCAGACATATTCATCGAGTTGAACATGCATGTTTTTCAATTCCAAGTGGTTTTTCCGAGCAGATGTGGAATTTTTGGTTAAACATTTGGTCCGAAGTGACAAGTATTTTGGAGTAATTCTCCAATTTCTGGTAGCATTTACTGATATTATTGACCCACCCACTGGTCAGTCCATGTAAAGAGAGGACCTCAGCTGCAATTTTTGGAACTTTTTCATTGAATTGATCTTCCAAGGTGTTCACTCTTCAGTGGGCATCATTCACTTGTTCTGTGTTATTTGCGATAGCCTTTCTCACTTCATTAAGACAGAAATTCAGCTTATCAGTAAGACCAGTTGGGAAGATCGCCCCTCCTCTTGTATTCTGTAAATTTCCGCAAGCTCTAGATTCTGTTGAGCCAGAATCCTTTGGGTGTGCTTGATTGAAGGATGTATGAAGATAACCAAAAACTCGTTGGTTTCTTGTGTACAGTTGAGGCGTTTTTCCAAGGTTGCCATGGTCGCCTCTTGGTACCACATATACATCTCCATCTTGAAGGCCTGACCCTTCAAGTAGTAAAACAGCCCAAAAGATGGATCCATTTTTGATGTACCGATTCTATACCCATGAAATAAAGTCTCCATCATCTCCTCCACACTGTCAGAGGTAAACTTGATAGGGCCAGTTATGTCCACATGTCCTCCTCCCACCGTTATTAGATCCAAGGAGTATGAGGTGCTCTCCTCAGTATTCTGGCGTGCAGTGTTGAAGTTCTCAGTGGTTTCTCTGTCACTGGTTTCCATGTTGTTTTTGTCATAACTTCTGGCAGCTCCTGCCTGGTATTCAGATAAATTATTCATATTAAAGTGTAACGTGGTTTTTTGTGAGCACCACTTGTGAGTTTTTGAGGATTAACTCGCTTATTAGATGTATTCCTGTTTCAATAGTCGTGAAGAGTTTCAGCGGATAAATCTTCAATTATGCTATGTGCCTTACAGTATTTCCTAACCATTTGGAAGCTCACAAAGCTAAACAACAATATCTGACTCTCTTGGTCTCTTCCAGGGTAATTTTCCCTCTCTAATCAGGAACTCTCCAGACACAGGTAATTATGACAAGCTCCCCTGAACGCTTTTCTACACTCTTAATATGAAGATCAAATTAAGATATGAAGATATAAGGTGAAAAACCATCTAGTACTAAAAAAGATATAAGGTGAAAATATTAAGATATGGAAAGATGATGATTTTTTTAGGGCCAGGCGCTGGTATTTTATACCTCTAGGGCAGCTCCTGGCCATACTCATCTATTAGATAAGTTAAATTAAAACCATGCCAATCCGCTATGGATTATGGCAATGGTTATTAAAATATCCCCAAGTTAATTTGGCCCTTGAATTAACTTATTTACAATTTCTTCAGCTCAATTGAAGGCAAAACTACTCTCATAATCAGGAATAATTTTAGGCATAATATTAGCACCTCAGCAGTGTATTATTGCCTTTCATTCATCCCAATTACATTTTGTCATACAGCTGATGAAATACAATAAGTGGGGGAAAAGAATATATAGAATTTAAATAATGATGCACCCCTAATTGAGATGTCAGCAGGCCTCTTGATAGTATTAGGTACTCCCTATTCAGGCCATCCATGTGCAAGTACTATTTTTTTCATACAGCTGACAAAATACAACAATTGTTAAAAGAAAATATATGGATTCAAATAATGACGCACCCTTGATTGGGACGTCAGCAACCCTCTTGATTGTACTTGGTACTCCTAATTGGGAATATATATGTAAGTACTATTGTGCCAATTACAGTGATTGACATACATAATAATTATTACTCATTAATCATTATGCATTAAATTCATAAATGCAATTAAGTTTGTGCCATAGATTCACTTGGTTCACCTAAGTGGTTCCCATAATTGGCCATAAAGTAGTAAAATCATAGCTATTAACAGCTATGATAAATGTGACGATGTAAAGTGCAATTGGGGTGGTTTTGGAATAAATTTAGGTATGTAGATAAATTGGGAAAGATCAAAGAATTTATCAATGGGATTAATCTATTAGCATTGATGGTTTTCTTGAAGGGTTTATTTTTGAGTCAACCATCAAAATCTAACACCTGACAATGACCTCTCTCTCCATCCTTCTGGTGTCCAAATTAGTTTGGCTCATCCTCAGCCTTAAGTCACCGCTGAGTCATAAAAATTATTAATCTAAATAAATGTCAAATTTGGGTTCAACCTTTGAGTTGATAATAATACACCGGAAATAACTTCAGTCACTTGCTTTAGCTTGAAATATCTTGGCATCTCACCAACATCTTTTCTCTTCTTATCTCAATAATAAATGAGGCACCGGAAACAACATTAGCCACCTCAAACTCATAATTGTTGGATCCACTAACATTGGATTATCAGTACAGGCAGCAAATTCATAGATGAATGTTTTGAAGCAAATAAATTGGCTTTCTGCCAGAAATCCCAAAATGGCCCATGAATGGCAGTTGGCATTAAACACTGATTCTGCTGACTGATACCAATTGGATCATCCTTATCTATTAGTCACCGGTGATCCTTATAATAATTTGGGGCCACCGATTGGCCCCACTCAAACCTACTTCCAAACTTGGCGGAATACTAATTTCATCTCAACCCAAATTGGGGTGCAACTAACCAGCAACTACATTAAATCATACAAATTTCAATCAATAAGCCATTCCACCAGGATTGGCCATTTCATCCCAAATAACGCTAAATCATTGTAGGATGCCATCTGGTTAAAATTATGACAGGGGGTCTACCAATTCAACCAAATAATATCTAGCTTTAAAAACATGGCAAATCCAGCTAGCATTGATGGGAATTCATCCCATCTTATTGAGCAGCACAATACACTGAGATTAAAATCGTTCTGGTTGTTTTATGCCAAACCAAAGACAAGCTCTTCAATGAGCAAAAAGTTGTGATGAATCAGTTTAAGGAAGTGTTTAGTCAACTATGTACTTTTGGTTGTCAGAAAAAACCAGCTAGACGACCTTATTGATGATATTACTGAGTGGCTTCACTGCATTATGCATAATTTGAAAGTTATTACCATCTCTAAAGTCCCTGCCAAGGAGCTGAAGAACAAATAGTGGATGCTAGTGGAGGAAAGTGGCACTATGGAAGGTGTCATGATTCTGATATGACTGGACAATAAGCCCTAGGTTGTTATGGCAGAATAGATGGAATCTGCCTAGATTTGATATGAGTAAAGATAATTTGAGGGCCTCAAAATGAGGCGATATTGGGTTGTTGGGAAATTGTCTCGGATTAGGTGAATGGGAAATTAATGAATAAAGAATTGATGGAACCAATGAGATATGGTCAATTAAATTACTAAGCCATTGAAGTCGTAGCATCTGAAGCCACTACAATATAGGTGAGATGAGATGATCAAAGGAGGTTGTTGTTAAGTAAGTTTAGAGTAAGCAGAATAGGTAGAAACCGCGATATTAAGTATAATAATAAAAGAGGTAGTGTGAGCAAGTGCTCCATATTTATTTAAAAAGTTTATTCTTTTGTTTCGAGGGCAACAATCATCATATCAATGGTCCTGATTGCTCAGTGGGTCAAATCTGTGCAAAATCCGCTGGCGTATATATTATATACCACCAATTTTATAACAGTGGTGCTCACTACAGGGGAGCCATTGATCAATTAAAACAAAATGATAAAAACTCAGTTGCCTGCTATATTTCATTCATGTTGTTTTGATAAAAATTCTAACCAACACTCTGGTTCAATTGCTTATGTGGAGCTGAAACTGGCTTTGGACACTGTGCTTAAAAAACAAGATGAGCTGCTCCAGGAGGTTTGCTGCAACAAGATGCCCCCATTTGATCGTGAAGGGAATATTCATGGGTTCTTTAAGCGATTACAAATTGCAATTGTAGGAGTTTTGGATCAATGAAGAGTAAAACTGTTGATTTTTTCATTGGATGTCAGAAGTGATGACCAAGTCATCTGTTACCTTTTCAGCAGCTCCATTACATACCAAGAAGCTAAAGAGACGGTGCTGTGGTTGTTCAGTGGAAATGCAAAGATGTCACAGTGGAAGGCCTACTTTTTGACCATCAGGCTTCAGCAGAGTGAGACCCTCACCGCGTTTGCTGAGCAATTTACAGCAGAAGCTCACATGCTATTTGGGGCCAGAATTTTATCTGAATCATACATGTTTATTGCAATACTTTTTCTGTGAACCATGCCATGAGTTACATAACGTTATGGCCCCACTGTTGGATGAAGATGTATTATACTTAACCAAGGTAAGCTGACCAGGGGTTGGACATTACCAAACTAATTTAAAAATCATAATAAAAAATAACAAACTTTTCTCTCTCGTTGCAATAACTTTTGCAACTTATTCAATTCAAGTCTGAATTTAGTCTGATATTGTCAAAGAGGAGATTAGTCTTCGCCCATGTCAGGGAGTAGTTGGGCAAGTAAGGTTAGAGGCACAGGTGGTAGGCCCACGACCTCCAACGTTCAGAAACGCCACAGAGAAATTGGCGGATTAGACAAAAATAAATAACTGGCGGTCACTATTTCCCCGGAAATCCTCAATTGGCAGGCGCGTTGTAACAATTACATCAACACGCCGCACTCTCAACCACTCTTGTTGGTGGAATATGGAGTTCAGGTGTTCCTGGGTATCCAACAAACAGCTTTGCGGGAAACATTTTGTGGGAATGTGCACACTTTTTTCCTGACTGCGGTGTACATCACACCTCACTCCATGTCACATGGTTGGCTGGATCTCGGTTTCAAAACAAGGAGGCAGCAGACAAAGCTGCTGTGGTGCGCATAGTGATTGACCTCCCCAAAGGGCAACAAATCTTCAAAACCAAGCGCACCAGATGGACAAAATCCAACCAAATTTTCCTCACATTCGACTTTTTGCCCACTACAGTCAAGTGTGCCATTCTGGAGCAGCACCTGAAAGAGGTTCTCACCATATATGGTGAAATACAATTATTTGAGATGCAACGCTTTATGCTGATGCCACACCTGTGCACCGGCAAAGCCATTGCAGTTCTGACTCCAACCAAGGAGATCACGAAGGACCTAACCCAGATCCCACACTCCACTTATATTAATATTGAAGGGCATACCACCCACCCTTTCTGGGTAACCATAGACAGTGCACCCCCCATCTGCACCCACTGTGATGCATTTGGCTATAAGGCACACACATGCCCCACCAAGGAGGGCAATACATTCCAAGAGCACCCCTCAGCGGCTATGGCCAGTGGGGAGGCTCACTATGATCCAACCACCATTACCAAAGAGGCCTTCCCATGGGGAGCACAAGGCTGCTACCTACTAGTAAAGCCTGTCTCCCCTCAAGAACGAAAAAAGGCCAAACAGGCCTGCAGGGCCGCGGCCAAGGAAGTGGCCAAAGTCGCCTCCGCTATCCCACACTCCCAACGCCAGGAGGACATCAAAACCTTTGTGGCGGAAGCAACTTGGGAATCTCTCAACCAATCATATTGGGAGGCCCATGCCAATTGGGCCACCCAATCTGAGGATCCGAAGGGCAACTTGATCTCACCAAACCTTTGCAACCAAGCCCCAATTGAAACTGACTTGGTCCCCAACATACCTGAAAAAAATCTTGACCTGAACGATGGTGCACTGAACTCATCCACACCGCAGAAAATCCGTTTGACAGCGGGGAAACAAAAAGTGAAGGCAAAAGCCAACGTGAACCTGTCTGCCAAAATTAACAAAGCTACTGATAGCGTTGCTGCAAACACCCACGCCACCGTGATGGCCCATAGGGATCCAGAGGAGGCTGGTGGGCCAGGGTGCCCACCCCCTCGCACCTAAGGTGCAATGGGGGAAGCCTTCACTTTAGGGACATCGAATATTGCTGGACTCAAGGCCTCGCCATCCCGAGCTAGGAAACTGATTTTTTTTACAAAAAAATTTACCCATGGACATCCTGGCCATCCAGGAATCCCACTGCCTGCGAGGTTCCAAGGACACTTGGAAAACCATGCTCCTCCCTTCCCTATCCTTCTGGTCAGAGCACTGTGGGGTGCTTGTTCAGGAAAATAATTTTTTTAAATTTTTATCATCTGAATCCTTCCTCAATGGCTGAGTCCTCATTGTTACATTTTTGTGGGCTGACGTAGTGTACACAATCATCAACATTTATGCCTTGACCTGTGCACAAGAGCGTCAGGAATTTTTCTCATTGGTCAAATCCCTTCCATTACCACCTGACCCTTTCATAGTTGGCGATATGAACAATTGGCTAAACACATCCACGGACTGTTGGCCTTCATCTACCACACCCTCCAGGGTCATGTAGAACTTCGCATTCTAAAGGCCACCCTTGGGTTATTAGACGCACTGCCGCAGCATGCTCCACTACTTGAGAACATGACGCGCCCCCACGTTCACGACGGCCAACTAAGGTCCACGTCCCGCATAGACCTTATCCTTGCGCCAGTGAACTTTTGATCTCATATTTCCCACTTCCACACATCAAAAATCGATTTCTCTAACCACCAGCTGGTCTTGATAACCTACCACTTACCCGTCACAGTGGCTAAAGCTCCATATTGGTGCAAACTCCGCCCACCCAAAATCGCGTCACCAGGATTTTCCACTTAGGTGGAATTAGCGACCTCAGCAAAAGAGTCTATTGCACCATTTTGCGCGGACCCAATTTCCACATGGGCATCCTTCAAAGAGGATACCATCTGCCACGCTCGCCACCTATCATCCCAACGCTCACAAGCTACATTGGCCATCATCTCACATGCTCTGGCAGAGTTGGCACACCTGGAGTCCAACATCCCAGCCATGGGCTACAGCCCTGCTTGGGGTAGGAAGTGGGCTGAAGCAGCTGCCCGCCTCAACGCACTTGAAAGGCAACACAAACATCAGGTTTGTGTTCAGTAAAAGGCCAAACACATTACAGAGGGCGGCATGTGCTCCACTTATTTTTTTAAAAAATTCTTTGCACCGCGCCAGAGCGTGGCCTGCACACAGGTGTGGAGGTCAGATAATTCTGTCACGGTAAACTGGTCAAAGTGGTGATCAAAATACAAAAATATTACTCCGAGTTGTACTGATCCAATTTAATTCAGCCAGCCAAAATGACGAAATTTCTCAACGGCGCTCACATCCACACCATTTCTAATACCCGTAGTTAATGAATTGGATTACTCCAGATGAACTCTGGTCCACCGTCCGCAGTGCACCAAATCAGAAATGCCCAGACCCAGATGGCATTCCATATGAGCTCTATAAGAAGTACTTCAAATATTTATCCCCACTGTTGCTTGCCTCTCTTAACCAGAGCCTTTTGGAAACGCGCCTCCTACCAGGAGGGCAAGAGGCCTTCACCATTATACTCTTCAAGAAAGGGGATAAGCTAGACCTAGCCAACTGGCGCCCCATTTCTTTAACTAACACGGATACAAAAATTTTAAATAAAATAATAGCTAACCGTCTAGAAATTGTAGCCTCTGTCACCATCTCCCCAGAACAATTTGATTCAAACCCAGAAGGTCAATTTTGGACAATGTGCACTCTGTGGCTAATGCATGCCAGTCCAAGTCCTCTGGGGCACTTGTATTTTTGGACCAACAGAAGGCCTATGATCGGTTAAACTGGGAATACCTCAGGGCCTGCCTCCACCAATTCCGCTTGCCCCCTCGCTTCATCAGCTGGGTGATACTGCTTATGAAATCTGCAACAATGGCAGTGCGTGGCCCTGGCTTCCTAACGAAAGTAGTCCGCCCTCAAAGAGGCTTGCGACAAGGGGACCCCCTTAGCCCACTCTTATACAACTTCAGCCTTGACCCACTACTGCGAAATGTGAATGCCCAACTCACTGGGGTCCACGTGCCAGGCCAAGCCCCAGTCAAGATAATGGCGTTCGCAGATGATTGTGTGGTTGGGGTGTCTAATAATCAAGATGCACGCGCTTGAAGCTCTCATCCAGGACTATTCCCGGGTAAGTATGCTGCACAGAACGCTTCCAAAACTGAAATCATCCTCCTTGGTCATTATCAAACCTGCTGGGCCCCAGCGACCAGTGCCCAGCCCGGCCCATCTGCTCGCACATGTGCTCGCCTTCCCTGCTCTCCCCACACCGCACCACTTGTGCTCCCCTTCGTGCCACGCCCTACCATAGGGCCTGTCCGCCATCTGGGCGTGTGGGTGGAGGCAGGCGGGTATGCCTCAGCAGTAATGGAAAGTCATATTCTAGACAACGTGATGAAGCGCATTGCCTCCCTCAGAGCCCACCCTACTTCCCTTACTGGCAGGGTTGTTTTAGCCAACTCTATGCTCCTCTCCAAAGTCTGGTTTGGAGCCCACGCCATCGCCTTCTCCCCGGGTTTTTTCAAATCTATGTATGCCCTTCTATAAGGGTGGCTATGGTCAGGCCGCCCACCGCCAGTGCGGCTTGAGGTAATGTTTGGCTCACGTCGTCATGGTGGCATGGGCCTGCTCGACTTTAAAGCCCATGTGGCCAAGATCCTGGGCACCTGGATTGCTGCCGTCACTGCCCCTACGCTCCCCTCCCAACACTGGTCCCGCACGGCCTGCTCCAACTTCTTTCGCGCCTTGGGCCTTAACGATGCATTAAACCCTCACTCATCAATGAAATATCTGGCTTCCTACCCATCGGCCACAGGTCCTCACGGTACTAAAGCCCACTACAAACGAATCCTCCTCTCCATGCAGAGCGCTGAGTGGAGAACTAGTATTAGTGGACACACAGCCCAGAGAGGCCGCCCCTCTCCCAGTTCACACAGGAGGTACAGGGGTTACCCATTCAAGACGGCTTGATCCCCACACAGCCCCAAGTCCTATCCAGGGTGGACTACCTGGACATGATGGACATCCCTTATTCCCTTGAGACCCAAAAAAATATCTGGAAATATGTACACCACCCTCTGTTGCAGCCTCAAATCCGCTCCCATGTGTGGCGCTGCCTGAGGCGGGTGTACCATATGTCTGAGCGCTCTAACGCTTTACACTCATCCTGCATCATGTGTGGCCAGTATGGAATGCTGTTCCACCGCCTGGAGAAGTGCCCTACCTCTAAAGTGATATGGCGCGAAGCTCAACGTCTGCTTGGCCAGGATCAAACACATCCCTTCAGTTTGTCAAGAGATATGTTTGCTATAGCCATGGTATCCCCTCTTCCATCCTCCCTCCATGCTCTGGTGGTCACAATCGCCATGTGGACTATCCACACGATTGTCTTGGATGCCATCGCAGGCTCCACCCCACCCTCCCAGAAGCTGTCCACAGATTCCGGTCTCATTTGGTGGACCACTTCCAGGCGTGGATGTTTTGGTACCTCCCACCGCGTTGACATCAGCTGGTCTACTCCTGGTTCCAAGTTTGGTTCATCAACTCGAACCCTTTCCTCCACATGTGTTCAATTGTGGCTACGACCCCTTTACACGCTCCCTCCTCTTCCCCATAGTGACGTTCCCGCTTGTAATAGGAGATAGCATCGCTTCTCTGGGGTGCCTTCCCTGTTACTAAGTTTCGTTTTCTTTCATTTTTACTTTCAGAAGTTTCCGTCCCCTGGTCGGCCTTCCCCACAATAAATCATAATAAAAAATAACGATTCAAATGAAATGCCCAAAATGGACGGATCAATTGAATCATATCTAACAAAATATCCAACCAGGTGGGCAGCGAATACTGCTATCACTCCATGGTGAATGGGGAGGGGGATTGGGGGGCTCATCTTTGGCCGCATCCTTCTCATTCCAGAGTAGGGTGCATGTTAAGGCAGATAGTAAGGGTGTGGGGGCATTGGTGGCATGGGGTTCAATATCCATGATGACTGGAACTTCTGAATAGTTGCCAGCCATCATTATACCAACGATGTATTTGCCCAAAGCATCTTCAGCTTTGGTGTGGGCATCCGGGAATTTAACAAATGTGGCGATGTTGGTTCAGGTTGTTTTTGCTTTCAGATTCTGTGCTACTGTTACCACGTTCTGGATGGCTTCAGTGACGTTTTTGTGTAAAATTTTCATTTTGATCTTACTTTATGCAGTAAGATTTATGAGGATTATGGGAGGTATAGTTCCTCCTGTGAGCGCAGCCACAGTTTTGGCAGCAGCTTTGTGAAGCGGATGGCAATCTGGTGTGGCAGCTGCTTCTACTGCAAGCTGGTGGTTGCTGTAGAACAGTTTGGCGTTAGGTTGTGGGACATATCTCTGAGGTGGGAATTTTGCATCCCATTATGTGTTACAGAGCCACTCGAGTTGCAGCATCAGTTCTTCAATGACATTACCTGATTCATCAGTTTCATCTGATAATTCCCATGGATTTTGAATTGGATTGGGGAATCATCGTATGGTTGAGGTTTATTCGATTTGTTTGCAGATGCATGGGATCAAACTGGGATCCAATCTGATGTTTGGTTGGATGTTTTATTTATGGCATTGGGGCAAGGTGGGTGCTGATTGGTGGCTGTAGGTGCAGCTGCAGCATCAGGCATTGGAGGAGGGGAAGGTAGGATCATACCTCATGTTGGAGTTGTCGTGGGGTGGGCGGTGGATTGGTGGGCATTGGGCAAACTTTTGGCATTGGCAGAAGTTTCTGAGTATGGGCATTTATGTTTCGAGTGGTCTAACTCAAAACAGGATGGACATATCGTCTGTCCGCCCTCAACGCAGGCCCATAACAGATGGCTGGGGGCAGATGGGATGGTGGCACGAGGGGGAATTGCCAAAGAAATTTTTGTAAATTCAGGGCTGATTGTGGCATATGCCCAAGGCCCAGCGAGGCGTGTGGCCCCATTTGGGACCACAAATTGTAAGATGGGGTTGCCACCGTAGGCTGCCAAACCTTCCATCAGCTCCTGGTGGAGCACTTTGGGGGGAGGTGGGTGGGAAAACCAGAAAACTGGACCACCAAGTTGGTGTCCATTGGGAGCTGGGTCCAAGTTGTTGGGAGGGGAATATTGTTAAAAATTAATGGCACCATTGCCATAGTGGCTGCATCAGCTTCACAGGGGAAGCCAAGATCAAAGTACCCCTTATAGGGGCGGAAGTCAATAAAACAGGCTGGTGTCATCACTGCCTGAGCCATTTTGATAATGGCTTGGTCGTCATAGGTGAAGAATTTCCCATATTTGAACCTAAGGCCAAAATGCATGTTGCTCTAGGGGAGCACCAGGGGGCAGCTGGGCACCGCTTGGGTTCAGGCGAGATGGGCATTGAGATCCTTGGAAGGGACGAATAATCCCAAGGGTTTGGAATGACTGGGTGAGTCAGTCTGAGCGCGTTTTCCTGTCAAACGGAAAATGGAGGGGGAGTTTTGCCGCTGCCCCATGCTGGGACAGTCAGCGGGGGATCTGACAACATCAGAGCAAGACTTTGGTGTGCGATTAAGTGTTTTCTTTTAATTTACCAAAATTAATTTGCTTGGAAAGTTACGCCAAGCAGAGAGGTTGGATGAAGATGTACCTTCGCTTAAAGTTGTTCAGTTTTTATAATCATATATCAGCCAGCTTCCCTTCACCTATTATCAAGCGTAATCCTTCTGCTTTAATGCCGAATCGTCTTATTTGGGGAACTATGCTAGTCCAGTTCACATTCCACCAAGTTGCCCTCAGCGGTTAAACATCCACCCTATACATGCTTATCGACCTAGGCCCAACTATCGCTCTAAACCTGTTTATGTTGACCACTTACAGCCCAACTCTCGCCATGGTTTGTTTCATATTGATCAGGGACGTGGACCCTATGGGGTCAGCTGTTTCAAATGCATCTGACAGGGGCATCTGGCACAATGGTGCCCTAATCAACTGGTCTATTTTGTAAAGCTGGACCAGTACACCCAGGGAAAAGTCAGAGCGGAATAGAGAACGGACTCTATATCTCCGCTATACCAGACGTCCCACATGAGTCAAATTAAAATGTGCAGCAGAAGTTCCCTTGCACCATAATTTAGTATTATATCAGCAGCCTGTTGGGGGTAATGTATTGACATGAGTGCGGTCTGCGGCTATGGCAGAAGAGGGGTCCCAGATGCAGGTTGAGCTGTATGCATGCCAAATGTTCAACCAAGTTTACCCTGTAAAGTTAGACCCCTCCTCAGATGCACCTTTTTTGCAAGCAATAAGAGCCGCTCTTCCAGTCAAAAACATTATCAAACAATACCTCAGAATTGGTAAAGGGATTGTGTGTTTCCTTGGAAACAGTGATTCCTTAGATGTCCATGTTATAAACAGTTGAGATGCATCTTACTCCAAATGTACTTACTGTGACCTGGTTGTAGCTAAGACCTGAGTCTGTGCCATCATAGATACCGGTGCTTCCATCAATATAGTCTCCACCAATTTGGTGGCTAGGTTGTCATTAAAACCAGATGTGGAACACCGGATAGTATATGACACTGCTGGAGCGGAAAATACAGTCTCTGAGAGAGCATACAGTGCGCTTCCCCTACATTTTGGTTCTATTGTAGTGGTAGCCCCAGCTATAGTGTTACCAAAGAGACATTATGATCTGCTAATCAGAACTGCTTTCTTGAGACACTATGGGCTGTCATTGACATGACGGATGAGACTTTTGAAGTATTGGGTCAGCGAATCCTAGTTCACTTCACCTCTAGCGGAGTGCCAAATGATCCAGTGCATATGGGAAATATCAATCTAGCTTATAGCAACGGAGTAATTCCATTGCGCTACCATCAGTTAAAGGCAAAACCTGGGTCCTTCATCAACAGATTTATGAGTATCAAGTGTTGCCGCTCTGAGCGGCCAGATATATATCTATTCCATCTGGGGATCAAGTTATATTGAACACTGAGTTGGTAGTTGAAACTCAAGATGGACTCTATGGAGAGGTTTTTGGGACATATCAGCAATCACGGTTTGGGCCCCACGCGGCCCCAGGCATTATAGTACAAGGTCAAGGGAAGATCAAAGTTTTATTTGAAAATCTACAAACAGTACCGCTGCAAATCCGCCGCCACCAATTAGTGGCATACTTACACTTATCCCCATTGGAGAGGTTCTTTTGGTTCATATATTTGGGTCGCTGGAGTAATTTGGTCTGCCTTTCAAACCACCACTCAAGGTAATGGCCGTTGTATCCCATGACGAGTTAATGGGGCTGTCATACCACAGAAGGATAGGGCAATCGCTTTATTTCAAAAATATTAAGGGATTTTCGCTGTTGTTGATATAATTTTAGTATGTGCGTGGGGGGTGATTCATAAGCTGGACACTGGAGATCATCCTCCCATCAGGTCAAGGACAATCTGCCAATCACAGGTGGCAGAAGAAGTAGCAACAGAGGAAATTGACAAGCTATTAGCTCAAGGGATGCTTGAACTATCCAAAAGTCTGTGGGCTTCACCCGTTCTGATTGTTAAAAAGAAGGACGGCACCAACCACTTAGTTTAGATTGCTAAAAGTTCAACAGCATCACCAAAAAAACACCTATCCCTTACCGTGGATTGATGAAACTTTGGATTGCTAGGAGGAGCTCAGTTCTTCTCAGCTATGGACCTGATCTCAGGCTACAGGCAAAATGAGTTGCCATTGGTGGAGCAGGAAAAGTGCGCTGTAATCACTTCCAAAGGTCTTTTCCAACCAACTCGGATGCTGCAAGGGATGTGTAACGCCCCAGCTACATTTCAATGAGCAATGGATACTATTCTGGGGGACCTAAAACTGAAATGTGTCCTTGTATACCTTGACAACATTAATGTTTTCTCTCAAACCTTCTCTTAACACCTTGACCATCTAGAAGCTGTATTCTGCCAGCTCGCTGAGGCCAACATCAAGATCAAACCCTGGAAATACCACTTCTTTAAGGACCAGCTGTAGTACCTGGGGTTTGTGGTTGATGCCACAGGGCTGCAACCTCAATCAGCCAAGGTGGAAGCTATATGTAAGATGACTCCACCCAATAGCAAGTGGGATATACAGGTCTTTTGGGAACGGTCAGATATTAATGGCGCTTCATCCCTAACTTCAGCTGTATTGGGGGCCCACTCTTTGAGTTATTAAGAAAGGACACTACGTTTGAATGGGCGGAATGTCAGCAACGCGATTTTGATACACTTTGAATGGCGTTAACCAGTGCGCCGGTGTTAGGCTATCCATTTTTGAAAAAGAGTTCACTATTCAGACGGATGCATCCCTTTCTGCTGTAGGGGCAGTCCTATCCCAAAAATACAAGGAAGTGAAGAGCACCTTGTAGCATACTGTAGTCATAGTTTGAACAGACATGAGCGCAATTACACTGTGACTGAGTGGGAGTGCTTAGAGGTGATCTACGCCTATAAGCAATTTTAGGTATATTTTCATGGTGTGAAATTCAAAGTTGTAACAGATCATGCCTCGCTACACTGGTTACAAAACCTTAAAGAACCGGAATGGCGTCTGGCCTGAGAGAGACTCTCAAATTTCAGGCATACAATTTCGAAATTCTTTATTGACATGGAGCAAAACACCAGAATGCTGATTGTTTATTGAGATTACCTACAATTGCAGTTACCATGGATCTGAGTGATATCCTGTTCGATAAGATGCTTAGTGGCAAGTATGACAATGAATTGCCCCCAGTCATTAAGGTATTGGACGTAATAAGGGCCAATACGTTCCAGAAAAAGGGGGAACTATATAAGCGGATAAGGGACACTACCCTTAATATCCCAAGACCTTCCACCCGCCCAACTATTATCATGAGTGCACACTGAGTGATAGGACATGGTGGTTTACGTAAGACCATGAATTATTGCGGCCTTGGTATTACTGGGAAAGCATGAACTTCGATATTCTTGATACTGTCTCCTCCTATCACCAGTGCCAAGTGGAAAAGCTGTTCTGCCAGAAGACTTTATACCGATTAGTGAAGCCGCACTTCGCCTGGCACACCGTTTTTATTGATGTTGTGGGTCCCTTACCAACAGGGGCAAACTGGTCCAAATATATCATGGTAGCAATAAACCACTTGACCAGGTGGGTTGAGGCATGACCAATACGTGATTTGAGAGCGCTAATAGTGGCCAAGTTTGTTGTGAAGTGTATAATTCAGTGACATAGTTGTCCCCAGTTCATCCTTACTGACAATGAGACAAACTTCACTTCACAAATTCTACTTAAGCTTAATGAGTTGATGGCCATCCGCAGGGTTCTAACAACTCCATATCACCCTGAGTCCAACGGAATAGTTGAACGGGTTAATGAACCCTGGTAACATACTCTGAAAGTTGGTAACTGATAGGCCCTCTGATTGGAGTACCTTCCTTTCTTCCACAGTGTTTGCCTACAACATTAACTACCATTCTGCCATGAGGAAAAGCCCATTCCTATTGCTTTATGGACGGCACCCCAATCTATCCTCTCTCCTATATGCCTGTGCAGAGGACACTGGCGGGTTGGATCTGTAACGCTATTTGACCATCCTAACAAATATGGTGATTAAATTACAAACCAAAGCATACTCGTTCAGCTTAGCTAAGAGAATCAAAAGCCAGGCTGCGATCAGGTATGGCAGAGTGGCCTAGCCCAGTTCAAAGATGGAGACATGGTCCATTTCCATGATCAACATGAGTTTGGTTGGAAACATAAGCTGGCCAGTATCTGGATTGGACCATTTGAAGTCATTTAGAAGACAGGTATAGATGCATTTACTATCAAGACCTGCTAGCAGTCGAATCATCAACTGAGTGCATGTGAAGTTCCTCCATGCATATAAGCAATAGGAGCTTTATCATCCAGTCAAGGGAGGGGTAATGTCATGATTTGATATGACTGGATGATAAGCCCTAGGTCGTTATGGCAGAACGGATGGAATCTGCCTAGATTTGGTATGAGTAATGATAACTTGAGCGCCTTAATATGAGGTGATATTGGGCTGTTGGGAAATCATCTCAGATTAGGTAATTGGGAAATTAACAAATAAAGAATCGATGAACCAATGAGATGTGGTGAATTAAATTACTAAGCCATAGAAGCCGTAGCATCTGAAGTTGCTACAATATAGGCTAGATGAGATGATCAAGGGAGGTTGTTATTAAGTAAGTTTAGAGTAAGCGTAATAGGAAGAATCCGCAATATTAAGTATATTAATAAAAGAGTTTGTGGGAGCAAGTACTCCATATTTATTTGAAAAGTTTATTCTGTTGTTTCGAGGGCAATGATCATCATATCATTGGTCCTGATTTCTCAGTGGGTCAAACCCTGTGCAAAATCTGCTGGCATATATATTATGTACGCGGACTTATAACAGAAGATATGAAGCTGAGGAGAGGACAGAAGAACTCTTCACCGACCAAGCAGGCAGTATGAGTCAATTTACACATATTGGAAGCTCTGGGGATGATTATGGCTCTACAAAATATTTGTTCTAAAATGTTTGCAGTGTTGTCAGCTAGAAAATTCTCATACTGCACCCAATCCTGAAGACATGCCAAGTTCCTCTATTTCTTCTGTGTCCTCCCCTTGCCATGATTGAAGTTGTGCCTCAAAAGCAGTCCCCCAGTTCACTCCAAGATGTCGTAGCCTCAAATAGGATAAGGATGTTTGCATTGACAAATTTTCCTCCATTCAATCAGGATGGAAGCATGCATGGGTTCCTTAAGCACCTTAAATTTGCTGTGGAGGGAGCTTTGGATAGCCATAAGTCAAACTGCTATTATCTACCTTGGATGTCAAGAGCGCTTATAAAGTTACATGTTACATGAAGGACATCTCAGTCACCTATCAGGAAGTTAAGGATACTGTGTTAATATTGTTTGGAGGTATAGAAAAATGGCTCAAGGGAAGGATGATTTTATTACAATTGGGTTTTGACGGAATGAGACTCTGATGGAGTTTACTGATCAATTCATTTCAGAAGTACATGTCTTAGTATGGGCGGGAACATTATCTGAGGATGACATTGGTATTGCAATGACTTCCAATAGTAAAAACACACCGTACGCTCAATAACGCAATGACACCAGTCTTGAAAGGCGACGCCCCTTTGCTAAAATTTTAATTACCTACGTCAACTAGCAGCAACATTCAGGACACCTAACCTGGAATGGAAGCCATCAATGACCATTGCTGGACCTCCTTCTTTGAGCGGCACACCCCAGTTGAAATTCAATCCACTGAACATTCTCTGGCCATCCTATAACATAAGCTTATTCTCAGCTGAATTATAATCCTTTGCCCAACACTCAGCCTGGACATTATAATGATACTTGGTGATGAGAACCCTTTGGAGTAACCTATTAAGCATTCAGTCATCTTGCACATATCGCATTCAACTGCCCTGTTAACGCCAAGTTCATGATGTACAGCTGAACCAGTATGAGCATGTAAAAGACTAAGCAGAGTAGATATTTGACCCTCTACTTCCGCTGTTTTGACTTCAGCTGTCCCACCTAATCTTAAAGAGTTTCTTTCCGCTTAGGCCCACAATCCCGCTGACATGATGCTATATCAGCAACCTGCTGATGATGTATATGTATTGACCCGTGCATAAGCCAAAAAGGACATATTGGAGGAGGGCCACCATGAGATTCTGAAGCCCTACGCCTGTCAAATATTGGAGCAAGCATCATCTGAAGAGCACAACCCTCATCAGATGTACTTTCACTAAAAGGGGCTAACAACACCATCCCAGTAAAAGTGATTATTAATGAGTACCCTAAGGTTAGATTGATCATTATGTGGTTTCTTGAGAAAAATGATTCCCTGGAAATATGTATTGAACAACCAAGGTTCTTCTTATTTAAATTTGTACATATTGTGATCTTTCTATTGCAAAAACAAAAGTTCATGCGATTATAGACACTGGTGCAATTGTTAACATAATATCAACCAAGTTTTTGGCTAAGTTATCACTGAAACCTGACGTTGAGCACTGGATGTTGTATGGAACAGATGAGGCGGAATGCTTTGTTTCAGAAGGGTCATATAGTGCACTGCCCTTGCAGTTTGGATCAATCGCTGTCTCTGTAGCAGTGATTGTGTTGCCAGATCATAACTACAAAATGCTGATAGGAGTAACCTTCATGTGCCATTTTGGTGAAGTAGTTGATATGATGGGGAGATGTTTGATTCCTGGGTGATTGGATCCTAGTTTACTTCACCTTGAGCAAGATGCCAAAGGATTTCACCCATGCCAAAAAGGTTAATCTCAAATACAGTGATGGCATAATCCCCATCCACTGCCAGTGCTTTAAAGTAAAACTAGGGTCTCCCTCACCAAATATTTAAGTATCAGGTGTTACCACTCCAATAATCGGCTGCTTTAACAATTTCTTCTGGCCACCAGTTATTGTGGGACAAAGCTGTAATTGAGAAACCAGAAGCTCTTTATGAGGAGGTCATAGTCCCCTATCAGCAATCCTGCTTTGAGACCCATGTGGCTCTGGGCATCATATTTCCTGGACTTGGGGAGGTCAAAGTGTTGTTAGTAAACTTACAGAAAGTACCACTGAAGTTCCGCAGACATCAGGTGATGATATATCTGCATTTGACCCCTGTCTTTGAGGTCCTTTGCTTCCACAAATTTGGTTCACTGGACAAGTTTGGACTTCTCACTGGACATTCAGCTGGCGTAATGGCAGTGGTTTCATGAGAAACTTTAGTGGGACTGTCAGATGATCAGACAGACTGGGTCCTGGCTTTATCTAAAAAATATGGGAGATCTTTCCATCCCATGATCACAATTTGGGATGCACTTGCAGCATCATTCATTGAGTGGACACAGGGTTCACCTTTCTATTTGGTCATGGCTTATCCACCACAGAAGAATTTGGAGGAGGTTGTTTCTGATGAAATATGGAAGCTAGTGTATCATGTTATGCTGGAGTCATTGAGATTACTTGGGGTCCGCCCATATTAATTGTTAAAAGGATGGCTCTATTTGAATAGTAATTAAGTATTAGAAACTGGACAGCAATATAAAGAAAGATTTTTACCCGCTGCCTTGAATTGATGATTCCTTAAACCTGTTTAGGTGGCGCTTGCTATTCATTGGCTACAGACCTATTATTAGGTTACTGGCAAATTGAGTTTTCTGTGTCAGAACAAAAGAAATATATTATAATATTTTAAAGGGTATCCATACCACTCATATGCCGCAGGGGCTATGTAATTCTTTGGTTATATTCTAATGGGCAATGGACACTATTCTGGTTGATCTCAAGCTGCCATGCATCCTTGAGTACCTCAATTACAATAGAATCTTCTTACGGACGTCTTTGGAGCATCTGGAACATTTGCAGGGGTATTCTTCTGGATTTCAGAGAGCTAACGCAAAGATTAAGCCCTGTAAATGCCACTTCTTCAAAGGCAACTGAATTATCTTGGATTAGTGGTGGACTCCATGGGACTTATACCACAACTGGCTAAGGTAGAAGCTATCAGGAAGATGGCCTGACCCAGTACCAAGTGAGATATTCAGGTGTTTTGGGCATGATTGGGTACTAGTGATGCTTTATTACCAATCTTGGTTGTATAAGGGTTCCACTCTCCAAGCTGCTGAAAAAGGATGCTACATTTGATTGGATGAAACGTTGTCAGAGCTCCTTCAGCACCCTCCAAATGGCGTTGATCAGCGCCATGATGTTTCACTATCTGAGCTTCAAGAAGGAGTTCATTGTCCATCTGGATGCCTTCCTTTCTGCCATTAGGGAGATATTATTGCAGCAGGATAATGATGTGGTAAAGCACCCCTCGCTTATTGCAGTCAAAGTTTAAACTGCTTTGAGCAGAATTACACCATGAAAGAGCAGGAGTGCTTAGTGGTAATCTACGCCTACAAACAATTTTGAGGTATTTTCATGGAGTAAAGTTTAATGTTGTGACTGACCATTTTTTCTTGTGTTGGTTGAAGAATCTTCAGTAGCTGGAGGGATGGCTCGCATGGTGGGCTCTCAAGCTTCAGGACTATGATTTTGAGATCATTAGTTGCCCTGGTGCAAAGCATAAGAATGCTGAATGGTTATCCCAGCTACTAAAAATCGCCATAATGGCGGATCTAGAAATTTTTTATCTATGAAAAGAAGATCATCAGCAAATATGCTGATGAATTATCAAGTTATTTAGGCATTGGATGGGATGGGGGCTGACACGTGCTGGAAAGATGGTGAGCTTTACAAGGGGATTAGTGGTGTTACGCTGAGTTTTCCAAAATCCTCTTCTTGGATGAAGATCATTTTGAGCGCTCACAAGGCGGTAGGTAATGAAGTAATACACAAGAGTGGGATTTCCAGTGACTGCATTATTTTTGGAGAGTATGCACTTTGACATCTTTAAAATGACCTCAAGCTGTTCCCAATGCCAAGTGGATAAGCCAATCTACCAGAAGGCTACCTATAAGCTGGTGAAACCCTGGTTTGCATGGCACATGTTGTCCATTGACGTTGTGGGGCCCTTGCTGATGAGCGTAAACTGCTCAAATTATATCCTAGTAGTAATAGTTTATTTGACAAGGTGGGCAGAGGCATGGGCAATAAGAGATATTGGGGAGGTCACCATTGTTAAATTTATAATGAAGTGGATAATCCAACGGCATGGCAGTCCACATTTCATGCTCACTGACAAAGGTTTTAATTTCAACTCACACATTCTCACTAATCTGATCAAATTAATGGCCATCCGCAGGGTTCTAACAACCCCATACCACCTTGAGTCTAATGGAATAGTTAAGTGGGTTAATGGAACCCTGGTGAGTGCATAAGAAGTTGGTAACTTAGAACATTGGACTGGAGTACCCTCCTTTCCGCCTCAGTCTTTGCCTACAAAATTAGCTATCACTATGAGACTGGAAACAGTCCCTTTAAGTTGCTTTATGGGAGTCACCCAACTCTGCCTGCACTACTTTACTACTTTGTAGAGGATACTGACGGAATAGATCTACAACGCTAATTGACAACTTTGACATCCACGCTTATCCAGCTCCAAACTGAAGCATACTCAACAAGCCTAGCTAAAAAAGACCAAAGATCACACTTCTATCAACTACAGTGTAGTGGACTTCTGCAGTTTGCAATAGAAGAGAGTGTCCTATTCCATGACCAGCGTGGGTTTGGATGGCGGAATAAGTTAGCTAGCATATTAATTGGCCCCTTTAAATAATAGAGAAAATGTGTGCCAATGCTTTTAAAATCAAGGAACCAGAGAGTGGTCAGATTATCAACTGTATGCACGCTAAGTCTCTTCGTGTATATAACCAATAGAGGGCGTGTAAAATTAAATAGTGATAATAATTGTTAGGATTTTAACCATATGAATCCTTCCAATAGTATGTAAATTAGGGGTTTTGGTTAGTTGGGTGTAATTAATAGCTAATCACCTAGTTTGATACTCTTTAATGTTATATATTTAATCAAGTTTAGGTTTGACAGAAGCTGCGTTCTCTGCCAAAATACCATCTGAAGGTCGTTGTGGGAAGTTTCCAGCAGAAAGCTGATTAATCTAATACAAATTGTCTGAAATGGTTCCATTGTCCAATTTGGAGCACCAGCAACTTATGCTGAGGATGCTCAAAGTCTTATTTAAATACAAACTTATATATGATTGACCAGTGATTAAAGCTGAGGATGGATTGACCTAATATTAATTCGGTGATCAGTGAGCAGATCTGGTGGGAATTGCTATGAGTATGAATTAATAGAGTTTCCAATCTGATAGAGTGTTGTGCCATCAAGAGGCTGATGGGTTTTCCAGTATTTAATTAACCAAAGAGTACTTAAGTGCAGTAGCCCTGAAAGTAGTATAAATAGTCGCTCATTCCCTCCTTAAAAATTTTTCTTTCGCCCATCTTTTCCTATTTGTTTGAAGTAGCAAGAGCTACTAGAGTAGGGAAGGTGGGACAGGGGATCCCCAATAGGCGCAGGTGATCATGCCTGGAGTGGCCGGCGCTGCCATCTTCCATACCTCCTCCTTATGAGGAACCAGTGGGAACCTGGTCAGCTGGCTACCAGTGGTGAGCTGCATAGCCACCAACCCTAGTGGGGTGCAGCGCGGGAGGTGCCATAGCTGGCCAAGAAGGGGGATGGACTCGCCAGGGCATGCCCAGATGGGTTGATGAAGGGTCATGAGGGTGGTGCAGCGCAGAAGTGCCTTAGCCGCCCAGGAAGGGGGCAGGACTTGCGGGGCACATGCTGAGGACGCCTGGGGCTAAAGGTGAAGCCATTGGTGGTTAGTTGGTAGGTTGGACGTAGGACTTATAGGGGTTGGTATGCCAATGAAGGCAAAAAGCAAAGGGCCGCCAGTCTTCATACTGGTTGTCCTGGCACACTAGCGGAGCCCAAGGTTGAATTTGCAACAATAATATTAAATTAAATTAAAATTAAATTAAATAATGAAAAAGAGGAGTGATAGCATAGCGGGTGGTTCCTGCTCCACTCTGGGTCAGGTTTTGATTAAAAACAGGTTTGAAACCACCACAGGCTAAAAAACTTGGCATGTTATATTTGTCCCAAGGTCAACCTGCCTCTTTTACTTTTTTTAAAATAAAAAAAAATAAAATACAATAAACAATAAAATAAATAATATATAATTACTAACTGATAAGGATAATAGTGCGCTTTTATATAAGGCAATGTTTGGGAGGGTACCACAGTGGTAGAGTATGGACTTTCTACCACTGCCTCCTGAGTTCAATCCTGGTAGATGAACTTTTGGTAGGGGATTATTATGAATGTGTTGGCGTTTCGCACCAGTGCCTGAACCAAGATAGCAAATAGCAAGGCATCTCATGGAGTTCCTAGCCTATCATACGCCACAAATGGAGGTTTTCTGGGTTTTATCTTCCTTTCCCATTACTTCAAATCCCCTTAATTGGTGCATTATCATCCCCAGGTTGGACCACCTCAAATAAAATTTTAATTCAAATTTAATATAAGGCAGTGTGAATAGAGTGTCTGCCATTTAGGGTTGCCTCACAATCAACTTTGCTACATTTGCTTCTTTTGGCTAGACTTGCACTTTTATCAGTGGGATGCATGCTTTTTATTCTTTCAATATTTTTGTAGGTGACTTGGCCTTGCTGGACCATTTGGGGATTGGAGGAGATGGTGGTGGCTGTGTCATAAGAGGAGAGAGGGTCAGTACCAGAATGTAAAATGCCAGCGGGAGGGGGAGATGTCTCCACAGAGAAACTGCTAGAGTGTCAGGGAGTGTCAAGTTAAGTTTAGACCTGCCTACCAGTCTGGATGCCCAAACACCCAAATGGTAAGCCTGAATGCTAGAGGCACTGCTGCTTGAATGACAAAAATTGAGTTGGAAGTGATTTCACCAACAAGTGCCAATAGGTCATAAATGCAAATAGAAACCCAGCAACAAACCAGGCTATCACAGCCCCAGTGCCCGTGGGTTTGGGAGCTAGGGAAAATGGGATCAGATTAGGCAGTTTGAATTTAAACATAATAAATAGAACGATTTTAAGAAATAAAATACTAAAAAAATGAAAAATTAGAAAATCAATTGTCAATTTTCTCGTTGTGTTATGACTGCTTAGACTAGACAATTGATTTGGGAAATAGCTTAGATAAGCTCAGGTTTGGGTCCCTCAAGATTAACCTAACCCAATGAACTTTGAGTGAGGGGGAAAACATTTTTTATCAAATTCAAAACTGTCTGCAGTGATCTGAGCTGCTGTTAGTTTGTCCAGAGATGCCCAAATTGCCATTTTCTTCAGTTACAATAAATAGAGCGATAGCATCTTACTTAATGGGCAGCAGGAATCTCTCAAGGCCACCCTACTTAGGAGTGGTTCCATGAAGTGTGGAAAAGGTTCAGGGCACCCAAACCACCTGCACCCAGTCACTCTGGAGCCCATTGATCCAAACTATAATTATTGGGAGGGGGTTGTGATACTTTCAGGCAGGGTTTCAAACTCGTGTCAGCATTTCCCAATGGCCCAATGCCATTGACAAGTTTTGCCAAAGATCTGACAATAGCTGCTATATTTATTAAAGGTACATGCCTGTCAGGCCTTGTTTCCAATGATTTAGGGCTCTTGTATATTGATGACAAAAGGCATGTTGCCCCTAACTTTATTCAGACATTTTGTTCCAAGAGAATGATGACTCCCCAAAAAGCTTGGCACAAATCCCCTTAATTTGTTGCGCTAATTTAGCTGAAGTTATTACTGGTTCAGGAGGCGGGATTCTCAAATGGAGAGCTATTACCCAACGCTCATCCTCCACATGGGTGAGGGCACCCTTTGAGATGAGAGGGATAGCTGCCCTTTTCAGACCCTTTTTGATGGAAAAGGGAACACCCCCCAATTCAAACGGAGGGGGCGTTCCCCTGGACTTACACTATCCTTCCCTTTTGCCAAAGGGGGGCACCACCACCATGGAATTGAGCGAGAGCCACATTCTTATGGGCCTTGGGCAACTCTATCGCCATTAGCATAATAATTTTAGGTGAGGACGAGGAGTATCTGGGTGGGAGGCATAGAAATCCTCAACGAGCTCTGAGCAGCTAGCGCATTCCCATGCACCAACCCAGCTGTTCTCATAGGCTGGATAGCCTTTCCATGCAACGAGATATTAGACTAATCAGCAGGATTTGTGGGAGGCCAGGATGCCCTCAACTTCAGCTTCCTCAGCTCCCTCAATTACAATGGTCTCAGGGTCCAATGGGATTGCCCCTTTGAAAGGGGACAGCTGAGACACATGGAAGACTGGGTGTTGCTTCCAATGGTGTGGCAATTTTAAACGGAAGGCACATTCCCCAAGTCCTCTTCCATCAAATGAGGACCTAAGCGTTTACTTGCAAACTTTCACGTGGACGCCTGCATCTGCAAGTGGCTTGTGTCAAGCATGACATATGACCTCACCTTTATCTCATGAGCTAGGAGACACTTTCTGATCTGCAAACTGTGTGTAATTTCTTATGCTCTAAATAAATTCTCCCAAACAAGGGACTTGGTGTCTCAAATAAGCTGAGCATGATTTGCTGCAGCTGGTACCTCTGGACAAAGGCATAGGCCAACCAATAATGAGGGATCATACTCCAAGGTTGCTTCATATGGGGAGAAGCCAGTGGACGCATGCGTTCCATTATTGTATACAAACTGGGTGATGGGTAGGTCTTCTACCCAGATATCCTGAGCGGCTGAAGCGTAGCACTGCAGGTACTTCTCTAAGATCTATTTGACTCATTCTGTTTTAAATCTTACTGTGGATGGTACGCGGTGGAGTGGTAGGGCGTAATCTTCAAGATTGCCAAGAGCTCATTCCAAAACCGTGCTATAAATTGGGCCCCACGATCACTGATAATATCCTGTGGGAGTCCAAACATAGAAAACACATGACACACAAATAGGCGGGCAGTTTCTTCAGAGGTAATAGCAGAGGAGCACAGGATAAACTGAAATAATTCTATAAAGCAATCTACAACCATTATAACTGATGTAAACCCCTTTGAGCTGGATATCTTAACAATAAAGTCCATGAACACCAATGTCCGAGGACCCTCTGCCTGCTGCAAGGGGTGCAAAAGTACATTCTTGCCCAACCGGTCCAATTTAGCCCACGTGCAAGTCACACAATCCACAACCAGGCTGGAATATCTTTTGACAAGCCAGGCCGGTTATAGGTACACTTAAGCAAGTCAATGCACTTCTTGTTCCCTTGGTGACTAACTGCTGGGTGATCATGATATGCTTTAATGTCTTTAGCTTGTAAAAGAGGAGGGACCCACACCTGCAACCTAAGCTGGATAATCTCCTCAGCTAAAGAATATGAGAAATGCTTGGAAGCAGGGAGGGACAGCCGCTCCATAAGGTCCACCCCTTCTGCACATGCCAACTGCGCAGCTAAGATCCATGACACCAAAGGTGCATCCATTGCTAAGTCAACTGCTGAAACCATGGGAGGTACAATGGACAAGATTTGAGTGGGTGGAACAACAGTGATGAGATCTGCTTCCTTTGAATTAGTTGGGCAAATTGCGGGATTGTGGCTGAGAAAATTAGGAAGGATGTTCAGGATCCCTCCAGAAACTCATATCTGAAGTTAAAGCTGCACAGGTCCCAGTAGGTTTATCCTGACGGCGCACCAACTTCTGTGGCTTGCGGAAATATAGTAGCACTTGGTGGTCAGTTTGCAGAGTTAACTTGTGCTGAACACCCTGTAAGAGATATCGCCGGTGGGTCAAGGCCCATGTCACAGCTGCCAACTCCTTGTCATAAATGTCCCAGGATTGCTCAGTTGAAGAAAACTTACGAGAATAGTAAATGACCAAGTGTTCCAATCCTTCATGCTCCTGTAGCAAGACAGCCCCTACCGCAGTGGAGGAAGCATTGCATGCTACAATATAGGGTTTGTAAGGATCTGCATGCTTGAGAATTGGTGGTGACAAGAACACCTCTTTTATAGAAACAAATTCCTGCTGGCACTTAGGCTTCCAGCGGAAAGGCACGTTTTTGACAGTAAGCAGATACAGTGGTGCGTCCAACTGTGAGAGTGCAGGGGAAAATTTCTAAAAAAAGATAATGGTGCCCAAGGAGCTTCTTGATTGCTTCAGGGTTGTTGGAGTTGGCCACTCGCGGATGGCGTCCAATTTTCTAGGTGGGATGCCATAACCATCTTTCAAGACAAGATTACTCAAGAAGGTAACTTCTTCCTGATAAAAATCGCATTTTGACAGCTTGACAAACAAGCCAGCCTTATGCAGTACCGCCAATACAGCCTCCAGATCCTTTTCGTGTTGTTTTGGTGAGGGGAAATGTATTAGAATACTATCAATATATGCGACTTCACAGGAGAATTGAAGATCCCCTATCACACTATTGACCATTCTCTAAAATGATACAGGCGCATTTTTCAGCCCAAAGGGCATCACTCAAAATTTAAATATGCTCATTTTGCTTAGATAGTGGCAAGCCATTCCTGACCTTCCATCACCTGAGTTTGATTAAAAGTATTCACAAGATCAAGTTTTGAGAACACCCACAACTTGGCTATCGCCTGTCCTATGGTCTACTCCAATGGAAGTGGGTAGGTGTCATGGACCATTATCTTATTGAGGTGCCTGTAATCCACACAGGGACGAAGTGACCTATCTGCCTTTTTGGCAAAGACAATGGGGGAAGCAACTGAAGATGTCTCCTGGAACAACCAGCCTTTCTTGAGAATGTCAACCAGCAGTTAATTAAGGGCCACATCCTCCTCCGCCATATGTGGTTACAGTAGACAGTTATGTTAACAACTGCACCGTTGTCCAAAAATTCAAATCAAATTCCGTATGAGGTGGAAGGCGGTTATCCTTGTCATAGTCAAAGATGCTCTGATAGCCCATCAATTCAGCGGGAAAATCTGGCGGAAGCCCAACAGGGGAAACAAGGGTTGTAATGGAACCATGACCACAAGTTTTAGTGAGAGTATCCAGCAATGGAAACTCGCCCTCCACTTGATTGTTGGAGAAGGACAGCATTTTTCTCTCCAGGTGGATTCTCACATGCTGCCAATGGCACCAACCCAAACCCAAAATCATATGGAACACAAGGTTGAGCATCTCAGAGAAGCAATCACAAAAACTAAACTGGTGGACTGATAAAGGCATGGGACGCCGTACTCTGAAGTAGGTTTGGGTGGCTGATGGTGCAACCAACACTAATGGCTCCACGTCTAGTATAGATCAAGCTGCTGGTTCAACTTTATACTCATGAGGTTACCCGCTTTTCTGTTTATTGCAGATGAAGTCATGTCTGTTGATAAGGAAGAGATTACAACTAGATCAGGTAAAATAACAAGTTTTGCGGTAGAAGCAGAACTGGTGTGGCAAAGGGGTTGAATCGTTTTCTCTACAGACTGGACCACCAACAATTTATAAGCTGGTGTGCTAGAACATATTAACATAGGTGGGGGGTCAGTATCAATTTTTAGAATCAATACTGATCCTGATTTGGAGCTGGAATAGAAACTGAGGCCATGTTGACAACTTCCAGTATGAAGATCCCATTTTAAGGGTGGACTGGTTAGTTTGTAGAATGCACTGGGGCAATGCAGTCATAGAAAAATTCCTTTGCAACCCTCTGGGAGAAGCATAAAAGATTGGCAATTTAACAGTGTTGGGATTTTTTCCCATATTCCCAGCCTGCTATATTACCAGGAATCACTAGGAGATAATTCCCTAATGCAAGGTGAACTGGAATTTGGTTGACCCAAATTTCGGAGTAGCTATGTTTGGGTGATTTTTGGATATTTGCCTGGTCATATCCATTGGGATCAATATGGATGAATGCTTAAGATCTTGTCAGGTGGAGTTGCTGACTAGATAGGGGCATCTGATAGTGATGAACTATAAGGTGTACCACTTGGGATCAGTCAGGTTTCATCACGACTGATTGGGAATGTAAGTAGTAAGTTGCGAGGTGAGTGATGCCACCTGCAACTAGCGAATTGATTAGTTGGTTTATGACCTTCCTTAATGGGTTATAAGTCCCATTACCTAAGCAGGTCACTAGCTAAATATGGTTGGTGCACTTGGATCAAGAGGAAAACGTTAGGGACACGTTTTCCAACTCTTTCTGTTTAGGTCTCAAGGATGTCTGTTGGGATTTTCCCTGGGTTAGGTGTAAGCCTTGTCCAGGGGAAGGATCAACATCCCCCTTCAAGGGGTGTAAATCTTAAATGGATTATTATATTTGAAAATAAGAGTCAAATCTACAAGTATATCAAACTCAGGGCTTGGTATAAATTACCCCAAATTTGAGGAAATGGTACATTCCCTTCCCTTAGGACATGTGATCTGGGATATCACTTGACCTGGTCACAAGGGTGGTGAGATCTGAGTATGGACTAAAATAATGGGCAATCCAGAAGGCTAGGAGAAACCCTACTTGGATGGGGCCACAATGATCCTTGGGGCATGTGTCCCCAAATACCCTATAAATATCCCTGAATATTATTCTAATAAAACACTTCCATTCATTATATTTATTTTATCTTATATTTTATTAAGTTTAATTTATCAAAATGAATGGAGTCTCATCCATTGTCACATCCAGAGCCACCCCTGTCCTCTTGGCTGATGCCAGCCCCTTGCAGTCAGCCTACTTGTTGGGCTCCCCTGCATCAGCACCAGTGAGCACATCTTGGGGAAACCTGACAATGACCAACTATGGAATCCTAGCCAGGATTGGGAAGACCATCACTACCAAGATGAGGATGGGCGATTAATAGCAACAGCTGCCATTTCATTGAAGAGGTCAACTGAGGGTTAGATGACCAAATCCACACTATAAATTCCCTAGAATTCATTTAAAATAAAAAATAGAGTTTATAACAGAGTTATACAGTTCTATAGTTTTCATTTGGGATATAGTTTAAGTAGTAAACTTTATCAGCTTTCAATTGTTCTATTTTTCTCAAGGATATTATTGCTGTGTTCAATAATTGGGGGACTCCTTAAGGAAAAGAGTAAATATCTGATTGGGGATATAGAGAAGAAGGAGAAAAATAGGGGATTGTTGACAACTGTGTGTTGAACTGAAGAAACTGTCACCAGGGAATCTCAGAGAAGATTGGGTTGGACATTACAAGGGAACAAATCCCTATATCAAGACATCTTAAGTATTTTTAGTGGGAATACTGGCCAAGCGTTGGTCTGAGATCTAAGAGTTCCACTCAACTACAGATAATAGTCATCATACTATTATCAACCAATTATATTAAATACTATACAATGTGGACAGATTGCATAAGAACTGAATCTGTGCAGTAATAAGTATATTGAGGTTATTTTCCAATAATAACAAGAACCAATAAATTTTTACATACAGACAAATTACAGAAGGTGGGACACCAACTGTACATTTTTCTGATAAAAGATGACCAATGCTGCACTATCTTGATGAGAAGGGTGGAAATGGCGGAAGATAATGGATGTTTGATTATATCAGGTAAGTGGCAAGTTAAATTTAGACTGGTCTGCCAGTCTGGATGCCCAAACACCCAAATGATAAGCCCAAATACCAGAGGCACTGCTGCTTGAATGATATTAACTTGAGTTGGAAGAGCTTTTTCCAACAAAAGCCAATAAGTCATAAATGTGAATAGAAACCCAGCAACAAACCAGGCTATCACAGCCCCAGTGCCCGTGGGTTTGGGAGCTAGGGAAAATGGGATCAGATTAGGCAGTTTGAATTTCATCATAATAAAAAGAACGATTTTAATAAATGGGATTAAAAAATAAAAAAGTATTAAATCAACCATCAATTTTCTCACTGTTAAGGCTGCTTAGACTAGATAATTGATTTGAGGAATAGCTTAGACAAGCTCAAGATCAGGGCCCTTGAGATTTGCCTAACCCAATGAACTTTGAGTGAGGAGAAAAATAAATTATTTTTATCAAATTCAAAATTGTCTGCAGCGTGCTGAGTTGCTGTCAGTTTGTCCATGGACGCCTAAATTGCCAATTTTTTCAGTTACAATGACTAGAGCAACAGCATCTCACTCAATGGGAAGTGGGAATCTCCCAAGGCCACCCCACTTAGGGGTGTTCCATAAAGTCGGAAACAATTTCAGGATGCCCAACTCACCTGCACCTAGTCACTCCAGGGCCTATTGGTCCAAACTAAAACTATTGGGAGGTGGTTGTGATACTTTCAGGGAGGGTTTCAAACTCATGTAAGCATTTCCCAATGGCCTAATGCCATTGGCAAGCTTTGCTAAAGATCTGACATTAGATGCTTTATTCATTGAAGGTACACGCCCATTAGGCCTTGTTTCCAATGATTTAAGGCTCTTGGATTTTGATGATAAAGGCTCATTGCACTCAACTTTATTCAGACCTTTGCCACAAGAGAATGATGACTCTCCAAAAGCTTGGCACAAATCCTCTTAATTTGTTATATTAATTTAGCTGAAGTTTTACTGGAACAGGAGGTGGGATTCTCAAAGGGAGAGCTGTTACCCAACTCTCATCCACCACATGGGTGAGGTCACCTTGTGAGATGAGAGGGATAGCTGCCTTTCTTGGACCCTTTTTTGATGAGAAAGGGAACACCCCCAATCAAAATAGAGGGGCGCTCCCCCAGACTTAGAGAAGGTTGGGCTAAAACCTTAGGGTAAGAGTTGGGGAGGTGGCAAAGCAGCCAGGTGATCAAAAATGGATGTACTCAAGGGCCACCAGGAGCAAGGCCTGCAACCACATATGCTAGTGGTATCAGAACAACAGGGAGTATGTGACAAAGGGGGGAAATAGACAGAGTGGGAAGCGAATGATAATTTAGGTTCTGGCTCTAGGGCAAAAAGGATGCACTGAGAACTGGACAGTCCATGAGGATATTGTTTAGTCTTGGATAGGCATGTGGAAAAAAGTAGATGTAGAGTATGCCACCTGATGGGCCCACTACAGCGCCGCTAAATGGTGCCCCATCACTGAACTTAACTTGCTAGTTGGGGAAAAGAGAACTGTGATCCCAATGAGCACCATTATGTTGAGGTACCAGATCAGTTTATTAGCATCCAGAGCTTGAGATATGGCAGAAACCCCAGAAAGCATGCAGTTCAGCTGGTCATTCTGAAAGTTTACCCCCTGCAAGCAGAAGTGGTTCTGAGCACAGGAAAAGTACCCCAATCAGATAACTAGCACCCATTGCATGAAGCATAACATCCAATGGACTGATAGTCCCTCTGGATAGGGCTTTTCAATAGGTGGTAGCAATAGATGGCTGAAGCTATCTGCCAGGAGCCACGCTGCTTCATAAAATGAAGGGACTCTACTCCACTCTCCATCCCATTGCAACTGCACCATAAGATCACTAAAATGGCATGCAAAAATATCAGATAACCAACAAACTTGGAGATGAGCTCCTCCAGAGCCAAGATAGTAGTGGCATATACCTTTGACACCCCATCATCACTATGAGTATTAGGAAACTCAAGTAACAGAACTTGGTCAGGGTTGGCCACACCTATGTTGTACCATACCTTAAGGAAATTCATGGGGCTCAGGGTCTCAGTTTTATCTGTGAATATGAACACACTATGGAAATGATAGTTGAAGCTTCACCAAAGAAATAGCATCTAGTCAAGGGGGTAATATCAGGAAATTTGAAATGACTGGATGATAAGCCTAACTTATTGATGACATATTATCAGTTATCTATTAAAATAAATTTTAGAGTATTTAATAAGTTAATATGATTCAATATGGGTCAACAATAAGTTATTTGACCTCAGCTGAATAATGGAATTCTGCTGGATCCTTCAATGATGATGCAAGTACAAAGAAAATTGGAGAAGCTGAGTAGTTGAGAAAATGGGATGAAAAGTGGCCAAATAGATGAGTTAAGAGAAATAAAGAATGGAGGAGGAGGTTATTAGTTGGTAGCATTTAGTGGATTTATGGTATAAAATCTTAAGTTTAGAACATTAGTGGACTCTTCCATTAGTAATAAAATTTTTGTTTCTGAAGCTTTCTGCTTCATTTTCTATTTGTTATAATATTCTAAGTAACAGCAATCTCCATATTACTTTTCTGTTGCATCAGTGATAATTTGATCCTATGAAACCCTTCAAAGGATTACATACCATCCCACTAAATTTTTACAGCTATCAACAATAATTTAACCTATTCTTAACTGGTTTAATTGGTTCAATACACTAAGCTTGATAATGGCAATCTACAATTTTTAATTTGATGTATTTATTTGGCTGATTTCTTTTGTTTTAACTAAATACTAAACTTAATAATAGCCATCTACATTACTTAATTCAATCTATTTATTTAGATGCTTTAGTTTGTTCAATTATCACATACTAAACTTAATAACGCTATCTTCAATACTTAATTTTATTGGGACCATCTAGTACTAAAAAAATACTTAATTTTATTTATCTATTTAGTTGATTTAATTGGTTCACCTAAATACTAAACTTACTAATATTTTATTTAACCAAGGTAAGCTGACCAGAGGATGGACATAACCAAAACTCAAAACCTAAAATAAATCCTCACTGAAATAAAATGAATGAACTGCCAAAAATGAGCGTATGACACAAATACCGCAAAATCAACCTACCAGGTGGGATAATGGAAGCTGCTTATCCCATCATGGCGGAAGGGGGAGAAGGGATCAGGGGGCTCATCCTCAGCCTCTACTTCATCCCAAAGCAGAGCATGAGCTATGGTGGAGAGCAGGGGCATCGGAGCAGTGGGATATGGAGATATATTTCTGATGATCAGGGTGGTAGGAATACAGCTGTTATATATAAAGATTCTGATATAATTTTCCAAAGCTAATTCAGCTTTCATGTGTGCATCAGGTAGTTTTTTGAACGTGGTAATATTGGTGTGGGTAATCTTTGATTTAAGATTCTGCACTACCTCTGCCATGTGCTGGATGGCATCATTAGCTTTTTTATGAGCTTCAATCAACATATTTAATATACCTTATTGGCTTTGGAGGTTATTAGGAGGAGGGATTCCTCCTGTGAGCATTGCCACTAATTTGGTGGCACTTTGTGGAGAGGGTGATAATCTGGCATAGTCATTGCTTCAACAGCCAGCTGGTGGTCACTGTGGAACATTTTGCAATTTTATTGAGGGCATATATGCAAGGGGGTAGTTCATCACCTTGGTCAATATACATAAACTGCTCAATTTGTATATTGCAGTCCTCAATTATATTCCTGGATTCATTGATTTCAGCCAATAGATTCCAAGGATTTTGGTTGACTTGAATTAGGAAGTCAGCATATTTCTGAGGTTTGGTTGGTTTGTTGGAGAATACTTAGGATTGAACTGGGGTCCAATCTTATACTTGATTGGATAGAGCATTTGTGGCATTGGGGTGAGGAGGTTGATTGGTGGCTGTTGGCACAGCTGCAGCAACAGGCTTTGGAGGATAGGGTGGTAGGATCATACCCTATACCAAATCTGGCGTGGGGTGGGCAGCAGATTGGAGGCCAGTGGATAAGAAATCAATGCCATCAGAAGCAGCTAGGGATGGGCACTTATGTTTCAAGTGGTCCAACTCAAAACAGGATGGATAGATTATCTGTCCACACTTGACGCAGGCTCAGAATGGATGGTAAGGGGCAGATAGGATAACAGCATGAGGGGTAATTGACAGGGCAATTTTATTTAGTTTGGGCTAATTGTTGCATATGCCCAAGGCTCAGTGAGGCATGTGGCCCCATTTGGGACCACAATTTGTAAGATGGAGTTGGAGCCTGTAACGCACTGGCTCCTTTCAGTGAGCCACAAATGAATTGAGAATCAAGTCCCAAGTCAATGGCCAAAGGGCAGACAAGGTCTCTGAGACCATTCTCCTAGTGTGTGTGCTAAAGGAGCTATGGATAAATACCCCTTGGAGGACAGTTGTGAGTATGCTTACCCCCAGCAACATGCCCTGACTCCAAGACAAGGTGTATAGGGAGGCGATAGCCTTCCCAATCTCACTCTCAAAGTCCAACTCTTGTTTGTATAGGCCAAACATGGCCGCAGTTAGACTAAATAATTAATATAAACCTGGGAAGACAGTAATAAAATAGATAAGGCTTAGAAACGGCTTTATTTGATATATTTAGGCAAGTTGATAGAAAATGGAACTAGAGAACCTCACATTCTCAAGTCCTATCTCTTATAGCTCTCTTCTGCAAGCATAGATTAAGCTCATTCACCATGCCTGATATTATGTCTTTTGAAACATGCCATAAGCAAACCCCAATTGTTTTAGGCTGGATTGAATTCCATAGTGGCTGAACCACCATACCCAAGAATCGTTCTAATTCTGATTTAAATCCACCTTTAACCTAGTTACCACCCACTTCAAAACCATTTGGTTTGACCCCAGGCCTGATGAAACATCTAACTGTCATCCTTCCCTAGTCTTAGTTTCAACCTTGGGGTCTAGCCAAGACTAATTCTCTCTCACTCCCTCTATCTTCCACACCAGCTTGTCCTGTCTTATCAAAGATCAGGGCAATGTGATGTTGAGGATAAACTTCAACCGTCACATCACCCCCCTAGACAAGAAGAATTCTCAGATCTTCCCAGGACACTGGGCGCAATCTCTGGACGTCTGCCATGTAGCCTCCTCAACTGGATGACCTTTCCACTGGACCAAAAATGACCTACGACCCTGCACCACCTTTGTGTCCAGGATCTCCTCCACCTCATACTCCTCAGGCCCCCTTTCAGCTGGAAACAGAGGAGAGGCCTTCTCAGGTGGCTGCCCTAAGAATGTTTTGAGCTGTGACACATGCAACACTGGATGAGCCCGTGACCCCTCTGGCAACTTCAGCTCAAACGCCACCTTGTTCACCGCCCTCACTATTTGATATGGGCCCAACGCCACTGGCCCCAACTTCTGGCTCCTCACAGGTATGGCATAGTTCTGAGCATTTACAAGACCCAATCACCCTTCTTGAAAACGCTCCCCTCTGACCGATGCCTATCTGCTTTCCTCTTCTGAGCTGCAACTGCTGCCTCTAAATTCCTTCTCAGGAGCCTCAAGGTATCCTGAGTCTCACGTGACAGCTCATCTGCTGCTGGATTCTGACCCTGCTCCTGAGGCCCCATACCCTCTGGGTGCTGACCATGGTTTGCAAAAAATGGGGTCATTCCTGTGGAAGAATGCTTGTGGTTGTTATATGCAAATTGCGCCAACTTCACCCAACTCACCCAATCATCCTGCCGCCCTGAGACATAGCATCTCAAATACTGTTCCAATATTTGATTTACCCTCTCAGTTTGGCCATCTGATTGGGGATGGTAAGCTGATGAATGGGAGGCCTTTATCTTCAAGTTTCCTAACAGATGTAACCAGAACTGAGATGTGAACTGTGGACCTCAGTCTGACACAATCTCCTCTGGTACCCCATGTCAGGTAAAAGACCTCATTCATAAAGATCTGACCTGCTACCTTTGCAGAGATGGTTGACCAACAAGGGAAAAACTCTGCATACTTTGTCAGGTGATCCACCACAACCATGTCCATCCCCTGGGACTTGGGCAACCCTGTGATAAAGTCCACACTCACAGAGGCCCATGGCCTAGACGGAATCTGAAGCGGCTTCAATTTTCCTCCTGGCGCCATATGGTGGGACTTTGACCTGGCACACACCACACATCGCTCCACATACTTTTGTACTGCAGCACCCACTCCCCTCCATGAATACTGTTGACAAACTAAATCCAGTGTCTTCTCCCTTCCTGGATGTCCAGCCAAAGGATGATCATGGTTAGCTGCTAACACCTCCTGCTGCAAACTCATCACTGGAACCCAGATCCTTCCTTCATGCTGGATAAGACCTCCCCAGACTGAAAACCCCACATGTTTCTTGCTCGCCTCCCCTTCTCTTGTCTCATCCAAGATCTGCTGGCCAAACTCACTCCTCCGCTGGACAGTCTGAATTCTTCCTGAGATTCCCTCTCTCCAACTTTGGATCAGTGCAAACAAACTCAATGGCAACATTGTAGCGGTGTTAAACTTCCTCAACTCCTCCTCAGAGAACACCAACCCTGAATCATGACTCAGCAAATCTGGCAAGATATTCTGTTTTCCTGGCTTATACTCAATCCTTAAGTCATACTGAACCAAATCTAAGTGCCTCTGGGCCTGTCTCTGATTCATCAGATGTGGGGACTTATAATATTCTAAGGCTCGATGATCAGTCTGGATCACAACTGGATGCCTGGCGTACAACAGGTGGTGTTACCACTCCCCTAGTGCCGCCACTATTACCAAAAGTTCCTTGTCATAGACTGAGTAATTTGTCTCAGCAGGCGCCATCTTCCTGCTGAAGTAACAGACAGGGAGCTCAACCCCATCTTTACCCTCCTGCAATAGCACCTCTCCAAGTGCAAAGTTTGATGCATCTGTCTCTACTACAAACGGTCTGTTGGGGTCAGGATGGGCTAGAACTGGGGCTGTCAACAGACTGGTCTTCACCTCGCTGGAAAGCCTTTTCCTCAGTCTCCCCCCAAACAAAAGGTACATTCCCAGTCAACTTGTCAGTGGCACGGCCCACTCAGCAAATTCTTGGAGAACCTCCTTACAAAATTTACTACTCCCAAAAAACTCTGCACTTCAGTCTGATTCCTGGGGGCCTTCCATCCCTTCACTGCTCGCAGTTTATCAGAACATATCACTAACCCCCCTGGAAAACCACACTCCCCAGGAAAGACACTGAATCCTTATTAAACTCACACTTGGATGGCTTCAACTTCAAGCCTTCATGGCTTACCACCTCCAGAACACTCCTTAAATCCCTCATGTAATCTTGCATTGACCTGGAAAATATCATAATATCATCCATATAGTCAACGCAACACCTACCCACCAAATCCCCCAACGCACAATCAATCATGCGTTGGAAAACTGCGGGGGCATTATGCAGCCCAAATGACATAACCCAATACTCAAAATTCCCCAAGTGACACTTGAATGTGGTATACTTCTGGTGCTCTGGCTGCACTGGAATCTGATTGAACGCGTCAACCAGATTCAATTTAGTGAACACCACATACCCTGAGATCATAGGTAGAATGTCTTCCAGGAGTGGCATTGGATAAGGATCAGGCTCTGTCACCGCATTGAGGCGCCAGAAATCTACACAAGGATGTAGCTCCCCACTCGCCTTTGGCACCAGCAACACTGGTGAAACCACAGACGATTCGGATGGCACAATCAAACCCAAACCTAGCATCTTATGGACATATTCATCAAGAGCCTCCCAAGCACAGGGATTCAATGGATAAACTGGACATCCCCTTGGCAACTCAGAGCCCTCTTTGAACCGGAAACTAAATGCAAAGTCCCCTGTAGATGGGAAGGGTGCCTCACCCTTGGGTTCAAACACTGATGCAAACTCCTGGTACTCCTCTGGCAAACCCTCCAATGTCGAGACTGAAGATATTCCCCCATTCATTTCATTGATGACCCCTGGGACTGGAACTCCCACTCCCACACATCTGAGCCTTAAGATGACAAGAGCACTTTCCCCTTCATCATATCAAATTGCGGATGTAATTGATGCCACCACCTCATCCCTAGTATCACTGGGTGAGGCAAATGAGCCACAGCATGAAATTCTTCTTTAAACTCATCTGAGCCTTGTCTTAACAGGATCTTGGCCTGCACCTTTCAGACTGCAGTCCTCTTGGTGGCATCAGCCAATAACACAAATCCATCCTCCTGCAATGGCAATCCACATCTTCTTTCCCACTCCTCATCCACATAATTCATATCAGCCCCAGTGTCCACCAGGGCCAGAACCTTTCCACACTCCTTCTTTCTAGAACCTTCCCACACTTCTACGGGTAAAAATAAATAAGAATAAAATAAAGAAAGCGATTTATTCTTGGACACTGGCTTCTTGCGGAAGTTATAAGGAGCATTTTTCTTCTTCTTTGGGGCCTCAGGGACTTGAGCGGGGGCCTCAACCATTGCTGCCCCCAGCAATTCGCCGCCCTCCCAAGACTCCCCCTGACCCTTTCCTTCCTCCTCCACATACCTGAACCCCTTTTGACTGGACACAGGCTCTGAACTTGCTCATCTCATTGCCTCCTTCCCATGGAAACCACTTGAGAACCGCATCAACTCCTGGTGAGCCTGGGCCAAGGCCACCTGCCGCTCCACTTGCAAGGCCAAGGCCACCTCTTCCTTCAAAGTAGCTGCAGGACGCACTGGTGCCATCGCCAATAACAAATCAGCCTGCAAATTCTGACGGAACATGCAAGGAAGCTGGGACTCAGATGCCTTGTCTGCTTTAGCCAGTGCTTAGAACATCCGACCATTTTCCTCTACAGACTTCCTCCCCTGACTGCACTGTAGTAAAGCTGACCAAGCTGAATCTTGTGACTCATCTGGACATGCTGCTCGGTCAATCAAGTCCAAAAACTCCTCTGCTGAGTCAGGCAGCCCCGCCTGCTGCTCCAAAAGTTAATGTACCCAGTTTGAAAGCTTCATGGGCAAGGTCATCAAAACTTGCTTCAACTGTAAAGCAAACGAGTTCTCACCCCCTGAAGCCTTTGTCAACCACCCTTGGAACTGTACCTGACTAAATGTCTGATGGATCAGCTCCAACTCCTCTGAGCTTAGCATTGATGTAATCTTCCCTCCAGTCTTCACTGATCCTACCACTTTCCCACCACACTGGGACACACATTCAAGAACCTGGTATACCTCATGAAGCAGAAACACTGTGGAGAATATCATCATTAGAAGCGTCGCGGTATGGTGATACCACACAGGGAACACAACTGCTTTTGGCTCCTCTTTTGCTTGCCACCACAATGACAGGAAAGTAAATGAGTTCCATTTAATGTAACACACTGTCTCCTTCCAGTGAGCCATTAATGGATTGAGAATCAGGGCCCAAGTCAATGACCAAAGGGCAGACAAGGTCCCTGAGACCATTCTCCTAGTGTGTGTGCTACAGGAGCCATGGATAAACACCCCTTGGAGGACAATTGTGAGTATACTTACCCCCAGCAACATGCCCTGACTCCAAGACAAGGTGTATAGGGAGGTGATAGCCTTCCCAATCTCACTCTCAAAGTCCAACTCCTGTTTGTATAGGCCAAACATGGCCGCAGTTAGACTAAATAATCAATATAAACCTGGGAAGACAGTAATAAAATAGATGAGGCTTAGGAATGGCTTTATTTGATATATTTAGGCAAGTTGATAGAAAATGGAACTAGAGAACCTCACATTCTCAAGTCCTATCTCTTATAACTCTCTGCTGCAAGCATAGATTAAGCTCATTCACCATGCCTGATATTATGTCTTTTGAAACATGCTATAAGCAAACCCCAATTGTTTTAGGCTGGATTGAATTCCATAGTGGCTGAACCACCATACCCAAGAATCATTCTAATTCTGATTCAAATCCACCTTTAACCTAGTTACCACCCACTTCAAAACCATTTGGTTTGACCCCAGGCCTGATGAAACATCTAACTGTCATCCTTCCCTAGCCTTAGTCTCAACTTGGGGTCTAGCCAAGACTAATGCTCTCTCACTCCCTCTATCTTCCACATCAGCTTGTCCTGTCTTATCAAAGATCAGGGCAATGTGATATTGAGGATAGATTTCAACTATCACAGAGCCATAGGCTTCCAAACCTTCTATCAGCTCCTGGTAGAGCACTTCAGGGGGAGGTGGGTGGGCAAACTAGTAAACTGAACCACCAAAGTGGTACCCACTGGGAGCTGGGTCCAAATTATAGGGAGAGGGGTACTCTGGAAAACCAGGGGCACAGTTGCTGCAGTGGCAGCATTAGCTTCACATGTGAAGCCAAGATCAAAATACCCCTTATAGGGGCAGAAGTCAATGAAACTGGAAGGATGCATCACCACCTGGGCCATTTCAATAATGGCTTGGTTGTGGTAGAGGAAAAGTTTCCCATAGTCAACCCTAAGGCTGAAATGCATGTTGCTCCAGGAGAGCACTAGGAGGCAATGGGGCACTGCTTGGGTATAAATGAGGTGGGCATCAAGATCCTTGGGAGGAATGAATTATCCCAGGTGTTTAGTTTTATTGGGTGAGCCAGTCCAAGTGTATTTTCTTGTCATATAGAAAATGGCAAGGGGAGTTTTGCTGCTGCCCCACACTGGGGCAGCCAATGGGGAATCCAAGGATATAAGAGCAAAACTATGGCAGATGATTGAGATTACTTTTTTATCCATATAGTTTGCTCGGAAAGTTATGCCAAGCAGAAAGAGTACACTAAACTTACTAATAGCCATCAACAATATTAACTTTAATTATTTAATTAGTTGGTTTAATTGTTTCAATCAATAATAAACTTACTAATGGCATCCTCAATACTTGATTTAATCTATTTATCTACTTTATTTAATTGGTTCGATTATCACATACTAAACTTACTGTTGTCATCTATAATACTAAATACTATAGGCTCAGAATGCTATGCCATCATTCCATACCTTAGATTTTGATTTTATTCCCAGTTACAAGATATATTTACCGTCCCTGGTCAGCTTACCTCGAATAAATCGAATGATACAAGATATATCTATTTAAAACACGTTCACTGACGTACTGATACTGACTGACTGACATCTGAAACCTTCGAGTCTGATAGGTTCAACCTATTTGGGTGAGTGGATGAGAATTGGCAAATAATATCTAACAATTCGCCAAATTACTCACCCAAAACTAAACAAAAATCAGTATTAGAGTTTTAAGTAGATTAAGTAAAGTTAGAATAATCATTCACCAGCCACGAGGGCAACAGCAAGGCTGTTAATCCGAGTGGCTCGAGAGTGACACTGGCATAGCCTATGGGCTGTCAGTGTGAGCTTATCATCTGATGAACTTTAAATACCATAGCGAAGCACGTGAATTTTGATGTTAGATTTATATAATTTTAAAAACCTGCCTAATTTGGTTCCCCTAATTAATAAAATAATTTTGGCAAGTAGAATTTGATTTAGTAGTTTGGAAGATGTCACATACTCAATGATTTTAGTATAAAGAGATGTTTCGGGTAGCAGTTTGGAGTTATTTGATTGATTCGATAGGTTTATTTTGTTTGGCCGAGTGGCTGATGGCTTTTGGTCGAATCAACTGAACACAGTTTAGTTTTGAGGGTGATTAGTTATTAGTTGATTTGATAAGTTCAGTTAGGTTTAGCTGAGTGGTTGGTGGTTTTGGTTGCTTCGATTGAGCAATTGGATTTGGCTGAGTGGTTTTGTTTATCATAATATAAAATCTAAATTAATAAATTGAAAATCTGAAATTCTATAGACACCGTAGCGAAGCACGGGTAATGAATGCTAGTACACGTTAAAATTAACTCGGAACCTATCCGCATGATCTTGTGATATTTTTCGATGTAGATACTTTTGAGCAAAACGAATTTTTTTCATATGGGACTAAATTGAGGATATTTGTAGTCATCTTCATCGATAGGCGGGTAATTTAATCGATTTGAAATATCCGATGGCTTCAAGTTGGAGCCGGAACCTTGGTTGAGTTTCGGTTAATCGGTATTTAGAAAAATCTAATGGAAGATTGACAGATAATCTCAGAGGATCAGCGAGTAACCATCGCGGTTTAGCACGTGATCGTATAACGCACGGTAGATTGGGTTGGGTTCCTTGGACGAAGGGTAAACATTACTTTATTGGTTGGTGGGGGTGGTTGAAGTGGGGAGTTGATATTAATGATATGGGCCCACTTTATTTATGCTTGATATTGCTATCCGACGGTATTCTCAAATTAGATGACGAGACTAAATTATGATTTCTGTACGATGAGGTGAGACTGAGCCAATAAGAACCATTGAAGCGTCGGAGAAAATCGAGATGTCTGGAACTACTGATGGAGATTAGTATCGACAGTCTGTTGAACTCTGCGTGATGAGATGGGGTTATAAAACCATAGTAACGAGCCAGCGTCAACAGTTCTTTTGGTACCATGGTTTACGGCAACATTTATGATGATCTCAAGGCTGAAGCCAAGATCGACTACGACCGCACCAAGATTTACCGTAATCTCTCGGTCGCAGAGTTGTACGAGCATGCTCTCACCTTCGAGCCTGGCACCGTGTTGTCCTCCACGGGGGCCATCGTCACCAAATCCGGCGCCAAGACCGGGCGCTCGCCCAACGACAAGCGTATCGTAGATGAGACCGAATCGGCACACGACATTTGGGTGAGCGTTTTTCCTATTTGCTCATCTTTAGTGGGGTCCTGTAAATACCAAAATGACGGAGGATGTATTCCGCATCAACCATGAGCGAGCCGTAGATTATCTAAATACACGCTCGCGGCTGTACGTGTTCGATGGGTTTGCTGGGTGGGACCCGGAGCATCGCATCAAGATCCGTGTCGTGTGCGCCCGCGCGTACCATGCCCTGTTTATGCGCAACATGTTGATCCGCCCCTCGGAGGAAGAGTTGGAAAACTATGGCCACCCCGACTTCACTATCTTCAACGCCGGCCAGTTCCCCGCCAACCGTTACACCACCGGTATGACCTCGGCCACCTCGATCGCCATCAGCTTCAAACGCCAAGAGATGATCATCTTGGGCACCGAATACGCCGGCGAGATGAAGAAGGGGATCTTTACGGTGATGCACTACCTCATGCCCAAGGCCGGGGTACTCTCGCTCCATTCTTCCGCCAATTATGGCAAGGATGGTGATACCTCCCTGTTCTTCGGGCTTTCGGGCACTGGCAAGACGACCCTCTCCGCGGACCCTCTCGCCTGTTGATTGGGGACGATGAGCATTGCTGGAGCGACCAAGGCGTGTTTAACATTGAAGGGGGTTGTTATGCTAAGTGTATTGGGCTCTCGGGCGAGAAGGAGCCGGAGATCTTTAACGCGATCCGCTTCGGCGCGGTTCTCGAGAACGTGGTCTACGACAAGATGCGCGTGGTGGATTACGACGACGACAGCATTACGGAAAACACCCGGTGCGCCTACCCCATCGAACACATCCCGAACGCCAAGATCCCCTGCGTTGGCGGCCACCCCAAGAATATCGTGCTGCTGACGTGCGACGCCTTCGGAGTGTTGCCGCCCGTCGCCAAACTCACTAGCTCCCAGGCCATGTACCACTTCATTTCCGGCTACACCGCGAAGATTGCTGGCACCGAGGAGGGCGTGACTGAGCCCCAGGCTACCTTCTCGGCCTGCTTCGGCCAGCCCTTCCTGGTTTGGCACCCCGTCAAGTACGCCTCCATGCTGGCGGAGAAGATCCAGCAGCACCGCAGCTGCGTGTGGCTTGTCAACACCGGCTGGAACGGCGGCGCGTACGGCACCGGTAAACGCATCTCGCTCAAGTACTCGCGCGCCATCATCGACGCCATCCACAGCGGCGAGCTGAAGGATACCGAGTTTGAGGACTACCCCATTTTCAACCTCAAGATCCCCAAAAAGGTCGCCGGCGTCCCCGAGGAGGTGCTCAACCCCGCCAAGGCCTGGATGGGGACCTCCGAAGCCTACGACGCTACCCTCCGAAAGCTCGGCTCCCTCTTTATTGAAAACTTCAAGCAGTACGAGTCCCAAGCCACTCCCGAGATCTTGGCCGCCTCCCCGCAACTTTAGGTTTTTTGGGCCCAGCTTACCTTCACCTCCGCTTTCTTCTTGTCCTTTTAGCTGGGCCGGTAATTTTGGTATAAACTGTTTAAGCTTGATGCCGCTCTTTTCAGCTTCTCAGGCTTATGTTTTTTAAACTTTCCCTTTGGTTTGCGCTTCGCTTACTAGATGATGGGTGGGTTCGATGTCTGCTATTTTAATGCAGTTGGCGTTCAGCTCTTAGGCTAATGGCGAACTGGTTTGTAGGCGTATCTGATGTCTTCACTTCTATTGGTTTGCACGGTTGAACCTTATACCTCTCATACTAGCCAGCGGTTGCCTTTCAATTTATGCCTGTTGGAACTCTGGCGGCGCTAGGTGCCCGCTGTGCTATTTGCACAGGATTTCAACAATTTACCATTTGTGGAGGATTAAACTTGCGACAGCTGATTAAAAGTAAAATAGGGTGAATTTTATAACCACAAAACGAAAGAGATTGTCAAATAATTTTTATTAATAATACCAACTTAGGGATCTGAAAGAGAGAACCTTTATTACATTGATCTTGCTTGGTATTTACACAAATTTAAAGCTTAGTAGAGGGAGGTGGTAGAATCTGAATTAGGCAGAGAATATCCCAATTTGACTAAATGATGATTTAGCCTATCACTGCTTGTGAGAACTATATCACCTTGATAAAGCTTAGAATTTAGATGTGAGATTGACTTTTGGAATGCATAATTTGGGGGAGCATTTTAATATAATCCCACCAATCCGCCATCTGGCACTTATGAGTAGCTCAGCTGAATACCAAAGTTCCTAAGCGGTGATTGAATGGTAAAATATTTTCACTTCCCTGAACCCCACTTAGGTCTATAAAATGGGGTGCTTTTCCATAGGAAGTTGAGCTAATTTCAAGCTGGCAAGAGGGAGGATGGCAAGGTCAGTTTGCTGATTTTGCTATGGGTTCAAAACAACCCCATCACCTCAGAATGACCTATTTAGTGGAATAGGGTGAGTAGAACCATTACTCTGATTAGTAGAGTAGGATTCTATAATGAACTAGTCCCCAATTTTATATTAAAAAGTTGGAGGAGTCAACACTGAGATATCCTTATTACCTAGTCAAACTACTGATTATCTGATATTATCCCCTTCAAAAATGTTGGGGGGTGAATAGGGCTGTAGGAACTGTCCATGTACTCAGTTGATAGTTACCCCAGAAGCAAGAGACTTGATGGAATACTTATCCCCTCTCTTGTAAGTGCTAACAAAGGGTCCTTCCCAGATGGACCCAAGCTTCTTGCTTCTGGGAGTGATTCAGTCATGGTAATACAACACTAAATCAGAGACTTTAAAAGAGGATAAGGGGGTCTGAGCTCATTCACAGCTGGATTCTCTTTGATGAAAGTCTTTGTTAGGTTAGTCATAGCATCTGATTGTAGTTGAATGATATACTAGGCCAACCTCCTATGGCCTTGTCAGGATCATCAGTCTTTGCAGTAAAGACATTTTTAGCTAAGAATGCAGTTACCCCTGGTTCTCTACCATATAAAATGTGGAAGGGAGACATCTTAAGAATCCAGTGATAACATATCTGGTATGTTATAAGGGCACTGGTAAAGAACTGATCCCATTGGAGAGGGTTAAATGTGGCTATTTTCTGTAGGATGGACACTAAAGTTCCATTCTCTCTTTCTATAGTACCATTTGAAGTAGTATTATAGAGATCTGAGAAGAGTTGCTGCACTCCCATGAAAGTAACCAGGATCTTGCCTACTCTAGAGATGATGTTTTTCTCATTGTCACAGAGCAGGGCATAGGCAACCATGGCAGGTGAAGATGGACTGATGGAGAAAAGTAGCATTATCTTTAGCAGTTTGGGATGGGAGAGCCACAGCTTCAATCTATTTTTTAAGTGGTCAATTCCAACTAGTATGTATTGATTCCTGACTGGTAGTCTGGGGAGGGGCCCACCAAATCTAAACTTACCATGTGGAATGATTGCTGAGTGGTGGTAGGTTGATATTGATATTTAGTGTTGAATTTTGGTGTCTTCTTCAGAGGGCTGGTTCTTCTTTTTGGGTGGGATGTGGTTTTGAGCATCTATTGTGTGAGGACAATAGACAAGATGGTGAATTTAAATTTATGATATAGCTTTTTTTTAACACTTCAATTGTATACTCAGTCATTTCACTTGGACGATGGCACGCTGCCCTGATCCTACTGATCCCAAGTGAAAATTGACTTTAATATAAAATAAAGTAATAATGCAAAAAGTTTATAAGATAAATTATAAACTTAATCCAGAAGTTAAAGGATATCTTTATTAGTGTAATTGCAAGGGTTATTTATAGGGTTCAATGTTAACCACATCTTACCCATGACACCTTACTTTTCAGTGACCCTTGGCCACATAAAAAGTTTGTAATGTCGTCTACAAATACTTTGACTCAGGGCATCATGCTCAGCCTCAGAGTCAGAGTAAACACCATCATCATCCTTGAGATGGCATTTTGTCATATCTTCAAAATAGCTGAACCAATTCACTTTCACATGCAATTGGCAGCACATACCAAGGTGATTCATATCACTAATTAGTAATTAATTTGATTGAAAACTCAACCAACATTAGTAAACTAATTTTGACATAGACCAACAAAGCTCACATGCCCGAGTCATTAAATCAAAACTTAAATTTAAGTTTGACCTAACCAACAAAGCCCTCAAGCCTATGTCATCATAGTCAAATATAATTAAGTGAAATTGCTAGGCCACAAATTCAAGTTCAGATATACTTAGGATATCTTTGGTTTATAATAAGTGACAATTTAGATCCAGTCAACCATTCAACACTTCCCCCTCCTTGAATGGATATAAGCAGCAAAAACTCTTCTTCCTTGGTCACACTGTCTAATTCTTTGTGTTCCTCAAAGTTCAAATGTTATCTTGATAGCCTTTCCTAAGCTGACAGGGCCAGCGTGCCTGGTGCCAAGCTTCCTTGGGTTTGGCGCATCTCCAATTCTGTTGCAGGCTTCTCCAGTTTGGTTGCACTCTCCTCCCCCTACCAAAGAGGGGATACCTAGTTCTAATGCCAGCGAGGCATCAAATCTATGAAATAAACTCTATGGCTTGCAATTATTATTATTTTCTTTTTTACTTTTTACTTTTTATTTTTTATTATTATTACTTTTTTCTTTCTCTTTTTATTATTATTATTTATGATATGGATGAAGGAACTTAGCATGTACTTGATTCACAACCCAGCCGCCTTGATACTTAATGGTATATACATTTTCAGACAATTTCTCCAATATAATAAATGAACCCTTCTGAAGTAAGGCTAACTTGTGCGCGCGTAGCCTGCGTTATAAGTGTCACAATATACTACTAAATCTCTTTCCTTGAACTTAGTCATTCCCCCATGCCCAATGGCTGGAATATTTTCAAGTATTTGTTGCACATAGGGTTTAGAGGCTTCTTTAGAGGCTTCAGGTGTGACAACCTTACTTTGGGAGCGAGTTACCACATGTACATTTGAGGAATCTTCATTTGATACTAAAATAAAATTGTTTTCATTGTTAAGCAAGGCCCCGTGGCCATTGTTTGCTTGTCAATCAGGTGGGATTGGTGTTGCAGGCACAATAGAGCATCCCTCATCTATTGTGCTTGTTCTTTTCCCTCCTCCTGCACAGTATTGGAAAGGACTATATCGAAATTTTGCTGATGGCATCAGGAAGCATAGTGACCTTTACGATTGCAATTAAAGCAAGTAATTTCACTCACTGGCTGTGAGGTGTTAATCTTCTTATTGGTTTCAAAGGACTTTCCAGCAAAGGCAGTGGTTCCTGATCTGTAACCAGTATTAGGAGGGCCATATTTTTTTGAGCATCTGCGTAAATAGTCAACCAATTCAGATGTCACAAGGTTTTGCACAAAAGCAGGCAATAGAGTGTTTGATAGATTAGGTAAGGTTCTACTGCATGCTCTAGTGCTATCTTAACATCGAAATTGACCATAGCCCACACACCTAAGAGAACTTGAGCTTCACAATAGAATTGATCTGCAAATTTGTCAATTGCTTCATCTTTCTTAAAGCTGATATTCATAAATTTGGATTTTCTGGTCAACATCCGTTCTGGACCTCCAAATTCATGAAGCACGGCCTCCTTGACTTCAGCATATGTTGGATTTTCATTAATGTGAGGCATAATCAACTCAATGCTCCACTCATCCAAGCAGTTAATAATGGTGGCTGCTTTGTTACAGTCGCTGGCCCCATGCATGGCCATTTCAAAGCATTTGATGAAGGTGGTAATACTTCCATTCTTGTCAAAGGCTGGCAGGTTTGCTGGTTTGAAATTATCGCTTCCCCAATCCTGGTTATCATGATTAATATTTTGTTGACCAGAACCAGGCGTACTAGGGCGTTGGGGCATTATATCCTGGTTTGAGGTGTTAGTGTTGACCAAAGCAATCATATTGCTAGGTAGTTGTCAACGTGGCCCAGCGTCCATTTTGGTAGCTATTTCTGAAGCTTCATCCTCATAATATTCAGAAGAATTTTCAATTGAGTGGGTTGTAGCACACTGACAACACCCATCAGCCAGAGTTCAAATTTGCTCGCTGATTTCATTTTTCCAATTGACATGATTTCATTTTTCCAATTGACATGATTTCAAGTTTTTAATTTTAATTTTGCAATTTCCTTATTCAGGCTAGTAGCTTGTAGTTGAAAGGTGGAAATCTCCTGGTCCTTTTCTTTCATTGCCTTCTTGACTGGTTCAATTCTTCATGGAGATTATTGTTTGACTCATTAATAGCATTAACATCATCATTGAGATTTTAGATCTGTAGATTAAGATAATCAATAGAGTCTTTAGTTTTTGCCCGTTGAGCCTCAATTTGGGTTTGCCAGTAATTGATTTGTTTTGGTGTATTCATCCTTCATCTGCAAAACTTGGGCACTCAAACGTCAAAAATGATCACCATCTGCGGTCCCAGCCATGAGAGCTGTCAAGAGAGTGTCTGTAACTCTCTCGTTCCCAGCAAGGTGATGTGGGATGCAAACCCACATTGCTAGGGAACTAGCCATTAGAAGAATGTGTAGGAAGGCACCTCAAACGGTGCCAGTGCAAAGGGTACCCCAGGCAAGGGTGTAAAGAGCAACATATAATACCAGGTAAGTAAGGAACATCACCACTTGAGTGGACCCCAGAGGGGCGTCCATAATCAAGTGTAGCTTGGCATCAGGGGGCTTGGGTGCCTCGATCTGGAGGGGACCTGGGCGGCCCACAGGTGCCCCTAGGATTTTGGTAAATTGCGAGATAAGGTAGTGGCCCACATTGTTGGAGACCTCCCCAAAGAGGTCCACCAAGTTTGCCCAAGGAACCATTGATAAAAAACGTAAAATAATGGGGGTTTTATTTTAAAAAGTCGACCAACAAGAGATGTTGGTTGCAAAAGCATATTTAAAGTGAACTGGGGAAATTCAGGTTCTGCGGAAGTGCGCCCAAGCTTTGATGCTCCAATAAACAGATGCTTCCATCCATTTTAGTAAAATACACCAAAAGTGCCTTCACTTGAGTAATTGATTGAAGTTGTATTTTACCTGAGCTCAAAATTTCATAACTTGAGTGGGACTCAAACCCTTGCTCTCCAATAAACCAAATCAAACCGTCATCATATACAACATAAATCGTTCATTTTAGTGCCTGGGCCAAGATCAGAGGCTGGGCGTTTTGCACCCCCTTAGTATCAACCTGGGCATGCTTGGCTTGCACCCAGCGTTGATCTAAGGTGTGCTTCAGGCCAGGGAGAGCCTGAAGTTTCACCTTCTGGGCTTCCTGTCGCCCAGCCTTATCTCTAGCATCAGTTCCTACTATAATGTCATCCAACCATGACATTACCCTCTCCTCCTTCTTGGGCTCCACCCTCCCTCCAGGGGCGTTTGCTAAGGAGAAGTTCTCATGTGCTGGCGGCAACTTCATAGCAGCAACGGCTGGCTTAGGCTGAGATCCTGCAGCCTCAGGGAAACGATTATGAAAAGATTTAATCAGGTCTTGGGCATGTACACAATCCTGTGCTGGCACCCAACTGTTCTCTGCTGCATCAAACCCTTTCCAAGATACCAAGTACTACAGGCGTCTCTTAACCCGGCGGGAGGCTACTATTTCCTCCACTTCCCATTCTGGTGCCCCATCCACAAGATAAGCCTCAGGAGTCACAGGAGGAGGGCCCTCAAACAGGGTCAACTTGCTTTCATGAAAGATGGAGAAGATCCAAAACGCGAAGGGAAGATCCAACTGGTATGAGGCATGTCCCACCTTTCTAACTACATGGTAAGGACCAATCCTCTTTGGACCCAGCTTTTTGCATGGCTGCTTGATAGGGATGTTGCGAGCATCAAGCATCACGAGATCCCCTTCCTTGTATGTGGGACCCACTTGGCGCTTTCCATTGGCATTCTCCTTATACACGAGCATAGCCGCCTCCAAACTTGTGGACACCCCTTGATGGACCTTCTTGAGAGTCTTAGCAAAGTCCAGCACCGCTTCCACTTTGGAACCACAGCTGGGCTCCATGTTAAAAGCAGGGTTAAAGCCATGGTTAGCAAAAAAAGGTGAACACTTGATTGATGAATGAAAAGTGTTGTTGTAGCTAAACTGGGACATAGGAAGGTGAGGAACCCAATCTTAATGGTCTGCGGTGGTGTAACAACGCAGAAATTGTTCCAAAAACTGGTTTACTCGCTCAGTCTGCCCATCAGATTGGGGTGATAAGCAGTTGAACGGCAGGGGAGGATCTAAAGAGTTCTACACAACTCCCAAAACATGGAGGTGAACTGGGGTCCCCAGTCACTAATGATTTCTTGAGGAACCCCATGAAGCGCAAATACATGGGCGACAAAGAGCCTGGTCATTTCAGTGGCAGTTATCGTTGTTCTGCAAGGAATAAAGTGGGCGAACTTTATAAAACGGTCCACCACCACCATGATTGCATCATACCCATCTGAAACGGGTAACTCCACAATGAAATCCACTGATAGGGAAGTCCAGGGCCCTTCAGCCTTTTGGACTGGTATCAGCAACCCTTCTAAAGGTTGCCAATTGGGTTTCATTTGATTGCAGATCAGGCACTCTTTACAATACCGCCCTACCTGAACAGGCAAGCCCTTCCAATTGTAAGTACGTCGTATCAACTCCAAGGTCTTTGCTTTTCCAGGATGACCAACGGTGATTCCATCATGATGGTCCTGGATGATCTCCAGGCGTAGTGGTCTAGCAGGAACCCATAGGCGCCCCTGAAACCACACCATCTCATCCTTCATGTGATAACCCCTGGATAAGTCCTCCTGATTCAAAGCGCTCTTAGTGAGAACAACAGCATATTCAGCTGATAACGGCTGAGAAAGAACTACCTTCCTAAACAGGCTATATTCTGCTGCATTTTCCAAAGGCATGAGCGCTGGCATATGTACCGTGGACTTGGGAAGTTGAGGAAGAATCATACTTGGTGGAACCATCAACTGGTTGTTGTAAATCTCTACCTCCTTTGGATTGGGAGCCAAAGCAGGGTTACGGCTCAAAGCATCCGCCAAACCATTCTCCTTGCCCTTGGTGAACTCATAGGAAAATGTAAATAGGGCAAGGGTCTCATGCCAACGGGTCTGACGTGGTGTTAAAACATGTAGAGCATGGTAGTACAACAGGGCTCAGTGGTCAGTGCATACCTGGAATGGTTGGGAAGAGCCATGTAAATGGTGACGCCAATAAATTAGCGCCTCCACCACTGCTAATAACTCCTTGTTATATACGGCGTAGTTTAACTCATGCAGAGACATTTTCCTAGAAAAATATCCCATGGGATGCTCAGACCCATCTTCACCCACCTGTAACAGGGCAGCCGCAATGGCAAAGTTGGAAGCATCTGAGGACACAACGAACTCCTTTGCAGGATCAACGTGGCGAAGGATGGATGTGGATAACAAGGTGCACTTCACCGCCTGGAACGCATCCTCCAAAATGGGGGACCACTGAAGCACCTTGGCCCCGCTAGCCTTATATAAGGGAGCTGCCACCTCAGAGAGATTGGGTGTGAACTTCTTGAGGAACGTACACATCCCCAAAAAGCTCCTCAGTTCCTTGACAGAGGTGGGGGTAGGCCACTCACAAATAGCCTTCTCCTTGTCTGGAGTTATCATATGGCCCTGGTCAAAAACGACGTTGCCCAGAAAAGTAACCTGGGACTTGAAGAATTCTCATTTACTAATCTTGAGGGTAAGGCAAGCGGCCCTCAATCTCTCCACTACTTTTCGAAGGTGTACTGTATGTGTCTTATGATTGGGGGAAAACACCAGAATGTCATCCATGTAGGCAACCGCACATACCCCCAACAAGTCTCCCACCGCAGCATCAATGCGGCGTTGAAAGATGGCAGGGGCATTCTTAAGCCCAAAGGGCATAACCTGGAACTGGAAAATTCCTTTTCTGGTGCGAAATGTGGTTAACCATTCCTGGCTCTTCTTTATCCAGATTTGATTGAATGCATTGAGGCAGTCCAGCTTGGAGCAGACCTTCGCCTTCTCCACATAGCGCACAATCTGGGAATCTAAAGGGATGGGATGGAGGTTGGGTACAGTCACATTGTTTAAATTTCCATGATTGACACATGGATGTAAAGTTCCATCAGCCTTCTCCACAAAGAGCAGTGGGTAGCAAACAGGGGAGGTACGCTGAAAGATGGCACCTTTGGCCAACTGCTCCTTCACCCATACATCTAAAACCTCTTCCTCCTGGACAGTCAATGGGTATATGGGAGGAGAAATACGCACTAGATCCACAGTAAGTTTAAAATTACAATCAAACTCGGAATGTTCTGGTAGCGTACTAGCTGAAGCTGCATTAAAAGAAGATACCAACTCCTCCAAACAAGAAGGTAAGGAAAGTCCCATGGTGGGCTTCAGCAAAGGGGCAAGATATGGGCTGGGAACATTGGGCCAATGGGGTAATTTGCCTTGGCTGTTCTCCTCAGACAGAGGAACAATCAACTAGTGACCATTTGTCAAGGACAAGGATAGAGTGTTTTCTTTTAAATTTGTTCTGACGTCAAACTTCCGCCACTACTCAACACCCAAAATGATGGGAAACAAGAGGTTTTTGATAGCTTGAAACTGGTCAGACAATAGATAAGAACCTACCTGGAAATTGACTGACTCCATAATGTTCAGTGTGGAAATACCTTGAGATGCCCTACCCCTAACCATACCACCTGGTGAGTAACTCAACTCAAGGTAGTCAGCAAGGTTTTGGTCAATAAAATTATTTGAAGCACCAGTATCCACCAAAATAGTTGTGCTGAACTTTCCATAAGAGGATGTAAGGGTAGCAGTCAACAAGAAGTATCCAGAATAGGATTTATTTAACGCAGAAAATGCCATCAACTCACCAGAAAATTCTTCCTCTGGCTTGAACAAGCCATCAGGGTATGTTTTGGAATCATAGAAGGGGGAGGGATAGTGGGTCACTCTTACTACTGAGGCCACATATACCACCACACCTTCTGCAGGTGCATACACACCTTTATATCTATAATATAGTTCCTTTTCCACTTCCTGAGAGCCCCTAATCATGGTAGGGGTCAAACGAGGGTTCTCAGGAGTAATCTGATGTACTGAGATGGGGTCCTCATCTAGACCATAAGAGCAAATAAACAGTTTGGTTTGAGATAAATCGTTTGTGTTATAAAACGCGTTTTCTGGTTCTAACAAACCCATACTCCCTCCTAGGGTTTGGTGTGCATCGCTATCCAGGGCCATCACCCCCAAGCCTAGAGCCTATGCCGTGGCATGCATCTCAGAAATGTGTTGGGGAGAGAAAATGATAACGGAATCCTTTTTTCGCTAAATTCAGATTTGGACCCTCCGATGTTCCCAATTTCTGCAGAGATGGGGAGAAAATCAGTGGGAAGCATCTCACGATGCAAGAAAAATCACTAGTTGAGGAAGCGCTATTTATAGGGATGACCATGGGTGACATCATTGCAGCAGAATCATCTGAAACCTTTACTTCATTCCTGGGGCTAGACCCCTGTACAGTTCCAAATTTAGAAGAAGTAGAAGGATTAGAAGAATAAGATTCCCTCATTTCCAGAGGCGCGCGTGACTTTTCAGCTTCCATATTTATATGATTTGATCTGATGATGGCCAAATTACCTGGCCCCTTCTGGGTTGGGGCGGAGAAACTACCCCAAAGGGTTTCAACAAGATGATTGAATTTGGAAGGAGGCGACCACCAAATTGGGGAGTTTTGCATTGATATGTCCAAGGTTGAATGGAGATTTGACGTTTTAATTTCATCAGTTAATGGCAAAGACTGGGCTTTTTTGCAGAATTCACTCAAGTATACTTTCATCGGATGACCTGCTTGACGCAGAGAAAAGAACTCAAAGAAGGAATGGAGGGATGCTTCATCAGGTCAATTATGCTCCAAGACCTGTTCCAAACCCCTATTGCCTGCTACAAGAGTGGCTGTGTGCGGAGTACCACAAATACCCAGTCACCCGCCTTGGGAGACAACTGGGACAACAGATCCACTCCTTGCAAAAGTGGATGTGAACTAGATAAATTGTTTTTTCCTAAAGCGGGTTTTGGCTCAATAGAAGCTAAGGCCTGATAAATTCCTGAGTAAATCTTGGGAGAAAGGTGGGGAATCATGATATTAGGATTGCAAAAAGTCTGAGACCACCAGGTATGAGCAGGAAGGGTGGGCACTTCCCAATTGGTAGTTGCAAGAATAACGCTGAGACGCACCAATACAAAACCAAATGAGAAAACTGTGGTGAGCACCATCATGGCAGTGACAAATGGCCAGCGCACCCAATTTACTAATAATGAAAGTCCCACATGGATAATTCTTATGCACATATAATTAAAGGTTGGTCGACTAATGTCAAGAGAGTGTCTGTAACTCTCTTGTTCCCAGCAAGGTGATGTGGGATGCAAACCCACATTGCTAGGGAACTAGCTGTTAGAAGAATGGGCAGGAAGGCACCTCGAACAGTGCCAGTGCAAAGGGTACATCAGGCAAGGGTGTAAAGAGCAACATATAATACCAGGTAAGTAAGGAACATCACCACTTGAGTGGACCCTCAGAGGGGCGTCCATAATCAAGTGTAGCTTGGCATCAGGGGGCTTGGGTGCCTCGATCTGGAGGGGACCTGGGCGGCCCACAGGTGCCCCTAGGATTTTGGTAAATTGCGAGATAAGGTAGTGGCCCACATGGTTGGAGACCTCCCCAAAGAGGTCCACCACCAAGTTTGCCCAAGGAACCATTGATAAAAAACGTAAAATAATGGGGGTTTTATTTTAAAAAGTCGACCAACAAGAAATGTTGGTTGCAAAAGCATATTTAAATTGAACTGGGGAAATTCAGGTTCTGCGGAAGTGCGCCCAAGCCTTGATGCTCCAATAAACAGATGCTTCCATCCATTTAGTAAAATACACTGAAAGTGCCTTCACTCAAGTAATCGATTGAAGTTGTATTTTACCTGAGCTCAAAATTCCATAACTTGAGTGGGACTCAAACCCTTGCTCTCCAATTAACCAAATCAAACCATCATCGTTTACAACATAAATTGTTTGTTTTAGTGCCTGGGCTGAGATCAGAGGCTGGGCGTTTTTCACCCCCCTTAGTATCAACCTGGGCATGCTTGGCTTGCACCCAGCGTTGAACTAAGGTGTGCTTCAGGTCAGGGAGAGCCTGGAAGTTTCACCTTCTGGGCTTCCTGTTGCCCAGCCTTATCTCTAGCATCAGTTCCTACTATAATGTCATCCAACCATGACAAGCGCCACTTGTTGAATTTTGGTGTCTGCTTCAGAGGGCTGGTTCTTCTTTTTGGGTGGGATGTGGTTTCAAGCGTCTATTGTGTGAGGACAATAGACAGGATGGTGAATTTAAATTTATGATATAGCTTTTTGGCAACACTTCAATTGTATACCCGGTCATTTCACTTGGATGATGGCACGCTGCCCTGATCCTACTGATCCCAGGTGAAAATTGACTTTGATATAAAATAAAGTAATAATGCAAAAAGTTTATAAGATAAATTATAAACTTAGTCCAGAAGTTAAAGGATATCTTTATTAGTGTAATTGCAAGGGTTATTTATAGGGTTTGATGTAAACCACATCTTACCCATGGTGCCTTACTTTTCAGTGACCCTTGGCCACGTAAAAAGTTTGTAATGACGTCTACAAATACTTTGACTCAAGGCATCATGCTCAGCCTCAGAGTCAGAGTAAACACCATCATCATCATTGAGATGGCGTTTCATCATATCTTCAAAATAGCTGAACTGATTCACTTTCATGTGCAATTGGCAGCACATACCAAGGCGATTCATATCACTAATTAGTAATTAATTCAATTGAAAACTCGACCAACATTAAAAACTAATTTTGACATAGACCAACAAAGCCCACGTGCCCAAGTCATTAAATCAAAATTTAAATTTAAGTTTGACCTAACCAACAGAGCTCTTGAGCCCGTGTCATCATAGTCAAATATAATTAAGTGAAATTTCTAGGCCACAAAGTCAAGTTCAGATATACTTAGGATATCTTTGGTTTATAATAAGCGACAATTTAGATCCAGTCAACCATTCAACATTTAGTCTTGAGACTTTGTTGCTTTTTGCAGATTGATCAGGCCTCCAAGACGTTGATAATGGATTCCATAATTCCCTCACATTAGACTAGTCTTTAATCCTCTCATAAGTTTTCTTCATTCCATCATGCCCAATGGCAGAGTGGACCTCCAGGATAGCAGGGACTTGCTTGGAGAGCTGAAGATAAAGCAGAGTTGTTTCCTACGTTTTGTATAATTTCCCACTCTTTACTATAGTATTGCAGGTGTGTCTTACTAACATTTTCTTCACATAATCATCTTCATCGTCCCAAGCGTCAGGGGTCATGAGGAGGTCATGTGACCTCTCAGCTTCACTATTATCTAAATGAAGAACAGGTATGCAGGTCAACTCATCAACATTAATATGTTGGGTTCCAGACCGGTGTTCAATCTTCATATCATAGTGTTGAAGCTTTGAGGCCCAATAAGACAGCCATCCCATAGGATCATTCATATTTTATAACTATCTGAGGGAGACATGGTCAGTAATCACAGTAAAGGTTCCATACAAAAAGGGCTGCAAGTATTTAAAGGCTAATAAGACTGCTAGGCACTCCTTATCAGTGACGCTGTAGTTACGTTCATCCTTGGATAGCATCTTACTGAAATATGACACAGGATGATCCACGCCAACTTTATCCAATTGGGCCAAGATGGCTCCAACAGCTTAGTCAGAAGCACGGTAAACAAAGAAGGGTTTACCATAGTCATAATGGCGTAGGATGGGGGCTTTTGGAGCAATCTCTTTAGCGTTTCAAACGTGGCCTTTTGTTCAGCAACCCAATGGAAAGGGGTGTTTTTTGCTGATAAGCTGATGAGGGGCTCGCTGAGCTGAGAACTTGGGAATGAACTGGTGGTAATACATTACCTTACAAAGGAAGACATGTATATCTCTCAGGTTTTGGGGAGGTGGCATTTTGAATATTGCTTCCACCTTATATTGCAGGGGTTAAATTATCACCTGTGAGATGGCATGGCTGAGGAAATCAAGTTTCTTATGAAAAAAGTGAACTTTGAAGGTATCAATTTGATGTTGGACACATTTAGGCGTTAAAAACTCCTTTTAGGTGGGTGAGATGTTCAATGAAAGTTTTAGAAAGATAGTGATATCATCAATATAGACAATTACACAGCTTAGCTTAAGATCCCACAAGATGTGATAAATGTCTTGTTGGAATGATGCAGGAGCATTTACAACCCTTGAGGTAGGAGGGTGGGCTGAAATAAGTCTTCACTGCAAATGAACGCACATTTCTCATGATTTTGGGGAGAAAGGTCCATCTGCCAGTATCCTCTGGCCAAATCCATGGCAGAAAATAATTTTGAGCCAGAGAGTTATTCACGAGCATCATTGATACAGGGGATAGGGTAGCTGTCTTTCTTAGTGAGGTTGTTCAAATTCCAGTAGTCCATAACTACCCAATGGCCTCCATTTTTCTTTTGATGAGCAAGAGAGGGGACGCCAGAAGGGCTTTGGTATGGTATTAGTAAACCAAGAGTCTAGCTACTTCTTGAGCCTCATCTTCATCTGTTGCTCTTCTAACTTTGACTTACATTAAGGTTTAGATAGGATAATATTAGCATCGCAAACACCAATTGTGTGGCTCCAATCCTTCATGTGCCCAGATCATGATCAGAATTAGAGAAGATATCACTGTAGGCTTCTAAAAAGTAGTGAACTTCATCAAACTCAGCTGGAGTTAATTCATCCAAGATACAAACTTCAGGAAGAGCATATAGCAGTTTGTCAGTGGGTAGACCCATCTCTAACATAGACCTGGACAGTGAATTTTCTCTATATCATCAAGGGGAATGAGCTGACCTCTCTATCTCCTGATATTTTTTCACAATACAGTCCTTCTTATTAAGGTTTTCCAGCAGAATATTAATAGCTGCTGGTAAGCAGGATCTAGTATTTCAGGAAGTACTCAGGGATCTAGGTGGCTTACTCCATCAATAGTTTTAGGTGTTATTGAATTTTTAGGGTTTCACAGCTCGTTCACAAATATTAACCCCTAAAATGATAAATGCACAGGTTTGTTTTATGCAATCTCCGCGTTGTATGATGATATATATATATGATTAATAATAGTATGAAGGCTATTATCCATGTTTGAATAGATCACTAGTTTCTGGTCTAACGCTTGACTGGTATTCCTCCTCAAAATACTCTAGATGTCCTCAGTAGGTATTTATTCCCTTATCTGCCAAACTTGATCTATGCTCAGATCTTAGTTTACAGCCTTTCTTCTGGTGACATAAAGTTGTCAGCAATTCCCATCTCAGCTCAATTTCTCTTTTCAGGATCCTCAATTCTTACTCTTTACCCTATTAAAAAGTCTTTAATTAAATCACACATTAATAATTTCAAAAAAGATGAATAGAACTAATAATGAATTATGCTAAAGTCTGTTTGATACCATTTTTTATTACGTGAATTCTCAAGGGAATTTATAAGGGAAATTCAGAACCCAACCCTTGGTTAGCGCCTCAGCAATGAAATGGCAGCCTTTGGCATTAAATTACCCTTTTTCAACTCATCAGAGATGGTTCTCCATCATGGTTAGGATTCCGTCATAAGACATCTTTATGACCTAAATGAAAAGAGTTAGAAACGTGTCCCTAACGTTTTCTACACAATTTAACAAACCAATCATATTTGGCAAGCAAACTTCTTAGGTAATGGGACTTGTTACGCATTAAGGCAGGTCACAAACCAACCGATCAATTCACTAGTTGCAGGCAGCATCACTAATCTTGCAACTTGCAACTTGCTCCTTAAATCCTAATCATTCAGCGATGAAACCTGATTGATCCCAATCAGTACACCTGATAGTTAATCATCAATCAACTATCATATGCCACCATTTTGTCAGCAACTCTTCCCAAAAGATCTTAAGCATTCACCTGGATTGATCCTCAATGGATCTGAACCAGTCAAATTACCTAAAATCCTCCAGCATTTTTAACCAAAATCAGGGTCAACTGATATCCAATTCACTTGCTATAGGGAATTATCCCCTAGAGACCCATGGTAATCTAGACAGCTGAAAAGTGGGCAAAAATCCCAACTAGTGTAATAGTCAGTTCTGGGGGATCTATAAAGTGATCTTGGTGTCAATCACCCGTTGCTCCTTAGACTTAATTAAGATCTCCTACGAGGCATAGAAAGGAATTCCTTTATAGGCATCCACTGACTCAGGCAACACTTTTGTATTTTGCTTCAGATGTGGTGTATTGAAGCGATAGGGCATATGAGGGTTACTCAAACAGGCAAGAGTATTCTTTTTTATTTGGTACTTTATTGATTAGAACCAGAGGCACCTCATAGTTAGGCATGGAGATGTATCCCTGTTTCAGGTAGATGATTCCATTGCACTCAATCATAAATTGAGTGCCAACAAGCAGGTCATGATGATTGTTCTCCAGAGCCACAGCAGATGCTGACAAGACGAGCTTGCCAAATCTAAGGGGTAAAGAGGAGTATGCCGATAGTGCAAGTACTGTTGGGACCAGTAGTTCCATACTATGGAGAATAGTATAAATTGAACGCCAACTTAATTTTACTGATAAGTTGAGAGAAAATTACATTGACCAGGGAACCAGTGTCTATGGTGGCCATTACATGCACCTTGTTTATGACTACTTTCACCTTAGGGACAACCCCACCAAAGTTAGAGCGAGAGCTAAAACTTCCTTAAGACGGAAATTAGAGGCAAGTTTATTAGTGACTTCATGGTAGTTATCCTTAATGGATTAGAGAGTATGAATATGCACAATGAGGTGGATTATCAAGGCAAGGAGCTAGTCCGCATCACTAGCAATATCAATAACCTCAAGGCACCTCAGAACTTGGTTAAGTTAGTGTTGTTGGGTATTTCAGCCTTGTTTTCTCAATCAGGAGTTTAGCCAATCTGGTATTCCTACTTCATCTGGGGGCTCCAAGGACATAGCGTTTAACGGCCTTATAACCCCTTCAGATTTGTCATTTGAGGGGTTGTCTATGCAAATCAAGGGAGCAATAAGAGAAGCTTGAGATGGGCACTTCAAGTTAACCTATCTTATTAAAACCTGCCTTTAAAATGTGCTTTTCCTGGTTGCAGGGGATACCCCTAGAGTGCATAGTTTCCAGCTTCTCCGGGGGAAGGCAATATAGTTTCAATGCGTTTGTGTGGGAGCACTTTGTTGGCGGAATTAGGTTCTCAGACCTACAGGATGAAGGAGGTATGTTTTAAATTGCATTGAAGGCGCAGGTTTAAAGGGCTGGGCAGGCACAGGTGGGCGTATGGGTGCTACCGCGGCTCCCATCCTGTGGCCTATGGTCAGAAGGTCCTCAATGGTTAAACTTTAAAGCTAGCTACAGCTCCTGAGATAGTATCAGCTTTATAATACCTCACAACATCTAGGACCGGCTCTTTTATGTCAAAAACTTTCCTGAAGTTGCGCTTCACAGAGATAATATGCCTGTCTAAGAAAGGATGAAGACTCAAGTCCAGTAGAATAGCAGCAACAGCGTCATTAAGAGTTAGCGTTTTAAAGGTTAACAGCATCTGGGTTCTAAGTAAAACCCCTCAAAAAAGGCAGTAACAGTCACCCTATTCTCATGTTAAGAGCCAAAAAAAGCCTGTTTACTCCTTTCACACTATGCATTGATCTGTCTTCCTGAATAAGCGCCTCCTTGACTGCCGTCAAAGTAATAGGAGTATATATATGGCACTATTACCTCTTAAGAAATTCAACTTAAGTGAGGGGAGGATAGGCTGGATTTTCTGTTGTTCAGTCGCGCCTTCCAGGGCAGATTAATAGATATATATAAATGTGGCAATGCTACCTTCACCAGAGTAAACTTTTCTTTAAAGGGAGTTTTAAAAAAACCACAATGGGTGCCCAAGTAGAGAGGAAGAGGGCGCTGTTCAAGCTTTTTAAGGCATGATAAGGAACTAGCTAGTTGCTGTTTAAGGGAAAATTAATTAGGTCATTTTACAGAGGGAATGGGGGGAGGGTTAATATCTTGACCGCCCTCCATTATGTTGAAAGTTGTGGTGTACAGGGACCCTGTAGTGAGCACCACTTGTTGGAATCTTGGCGGTGCTAGGTGCTTGCAGGTGCTATCTGAACAGAATCTCAACAATTACCACTTGTGGAGGATTAAAGTTGTGACAGCTGATTAAAAGTAGTATAGGGGGGATTATATAACCACAAAGAGAAATAGTTAATGAAATAATTTCATTAATAATAACTTAGGGATAAGGAATAGAACCCTTATTACATTAATCTTGCTTATTATTTACACTAATTTGAAGTTTATAAAGTGAGGCAATAGAATACTAATTAGGCAGAGAAATCCCACTTAAGCCAAAATGACAGTTTAGTTTATCACTTCTCTTAAGAACTATATCATCTTGATAAAGCTTAGAATTTAGATGTGAGATTGACTTTTGGAATGACAAATTTGGGAGATTTTAGTATAATCCCGCCAAGCAGCCATCTGGCTACATATGAGTAGCTCAAACAAATACTGAAGTTCCTAAGTGGTGATTGGATGGTAAAATATTTTCACTCCCTAAACATCCTTCAGATCTAAAAAAAATAGGTTGCTTTTCCTAAAGAAGTTGAGCTAATTATAAGCTGGCAAGAGGGATGATGGCAATGTCAATTTGCTTATTTTGCCGTGGGCTTGAAACAACCCCATCACCTCAGAATGACATACTCAACAGAATAGGGGTAGTAGAACCATCTCTCTGGTTAGTAGATTCCACCATAAACTTGTCCCCAATTTTATATTAAATTTTGGAGGAATTGACACCAAAACATGATTACTACCTAGTTGAACTAATGGTTGTCTGACAATTCCATAAAGATGTAGTAGATTGTACAAACTAGTTGAGCAAAGCTCTAGGGTTTTACAATAACTGAGTAAAGGCTAAATAATTACCCTCAGCACAGTGGGAGGCCATATGAAATAAAGTTGGAAATAGATGATATATCAAGCTTTATATTCACCCCCTTTGAGAATTATATCAAACTGAGCACATTGGACCTTTTTAGACTTTGATTGGCTCAGTCACCATGAATTCAGTGGATTCCCTTTAGCCAGTTTTCTCCCATGATCCCTTTGCTCCTCAACCCTTTTCAAATTTGTGCACCAACATTGACAGTTCATTCATGAATGAGAGTAGGAAACTTATACATTACAATATCATCAATCATATGGGCTATTCTATTGACGTATGGGTTAGGTGAAGCGCCCTTGCAAGTTCAAACTATCTTGTGTATCTTTGTCGCTTAGTGGGTGATGAGCAAATTGGTTTGAAATGTTTGTCTAGTGGCGTGTATAATATGTAAACCTTTGGTTGAGAGAGCCCATCTAGCTAAATTATGCTTTGTGCGCAAAGATCAGCTTTTAACCCATTTGGGTTGGTACCCACTTCTGATTGACTAGCTCATCTGCAAGGGATAATTTAAGCCAATTTGTTTTTATAGGTAGTGTGGATGGGCTATAAAACGCTGCAGCGTTGGTTATGGTATGAAGTTGCTTACCCATCTTGTTATATTTTGGACCACATCTAAAAGTTTTGGGTATGGTCCCACAAGATCCATTCAATTTAAAATCTAATCATCAAGGAGTTAGGTTGAAACCTACTCAGGATGATCTTCAGCTACGACCAATGTTAGTGAACTTTGAGTTGGGGTTGCATCCAACTATGGATGGTGTGAGGTTGCTTATTTAATAGCCTCTAATGGATACGCATCAGGTTATAACCAGTTTAAAGTTTACTAGGCATCATGCTAGCCCATTTGTAAGCTTTTACATAGTACCTGATGGGCATTATCTCCGTGCGACTCTCCCAGTTACCAGATGCAAAAGTGGAATACTTTTAGTTTGAGTGGGTTAGAGCTTTAAATAAGTACACATATTTGACTCAACTATGTGATATGTCACAAAAGCTCTCAATAAGACATAATTGGATGGCGCGATTACCTTTTCTAAACAGCTGTGACCAAATTTTTACCCCTTGCTTTACCCAGCACTGACTGGTAAAGTTTAAACCAACGGGTCCTATAGATTAGGCTGGCGCTTGATATGAATCAGCCTTTGGCCCTTGCTTACTTAATTTGGGTAGCCAACTTGCCATGGAAGGTTTTAATTGCACACCAATTAAACTTCATGCGACTTTCTGAAGTGTATGATTATCCTCACTGCGTAGAACTTTTATTGTTACCTTATTTAGCATTGATGGCTGGATGGAACTGTTCATTGCCCCGCTGGGAATATTCCTAGTGACACTCTTTGACATCTTAAATATGTCAGCTAACACAAGGCCCAACGGATACTTTGACCAAACTCGCCTTTGGTGTTATAGAAACCAAGGCATCCTTCTAAATGAGTGTCCTGATCTTTAAAATCCTAAACTGGTTATTGGTGATCTCTTCACTTAACTTAATATAAGTGAAAACAAAGGATAAAACTTGATATTCTGTGGTATAAGGCTTTCTATTAAATAAATTAAATCTTTAAACTTCTTGTATATGTATATTTTATTTGAAAAGGCCAACCATGAGATGGACACTTCTGATATGTAAAAATAATTAATAATTAATATATGCTAGAGGGACTTTTCTTTCTCGTTGCAATCACTATTGCAACCTATTCAATTCAAGACTGAAACTATTTTGATAATCTCACAGAGAAGATTAGTCTGCGCCCATGTCAGGGAGCAGTTGGGCAAGCAAGGTAAGAGGAGCAGGTGGAAGGCCCACGGCCTCCAACGTTTGAAAACGCCCCAGAGAATCTGGCAGAATAGACAAAAATCTTAAAAAACCGGCGGTCACAATTTCCCCAGAGATACTCACATGGCAAGCAAGATGCAACCAGTACATCAACATGCCACACTCCCAGCCACTTTCGTCAGTGGAATTTGGAGTCCGTGTGTATCTGGACATCCAAAAAACGGCCTTGTGGGAAAAATTTTGTGAAGATGTACACAAAGTTTTCCCAACCGCGGTGTACGTTGCACCTCACTCCATGTCACGCAGTTGGCTGGACCTAGGTTTCAAAAGCAAAAAAAGCAGCAGACGAGGCTGCAGTGGTGCACATAGTGGTTGACCTCCCCAAAGGGCAACAGGTCGTCAAAACCAAATGCACCAGATGGACAAAATCAAACCAAATTTTCCTCACGTTTGACTTTTTGCCTACTATGGTAAAATATGAAATTTTGGAACAACACCTAAAAGATGGTCTCGCCATATTTGGCGAAATACAATCTTTTGAAATGCAACGCTTCACGCTGATGCCACACCTGTGCACTGGCAAAGCCATCAAAGTTCTGACCCCAACTGAGGAGATCACGAAGGACCTAACCCAGATCCCGCACTCCACTTTTATTGATATTGCAGGGCATACCACCCACCTGTTCCAGGTGACTGTGGACAGTGCGCCCCCCATTTGCACCCACTGTGACGCGTTTGGCCATAAGGCGCATGCATGCCCCATCAAGGAGGGCATCACATTCCAAGAGCACCCCTCAGCGGCCATGGCCAGTGGAGAGGCACACTATGAACCAACCGTAAGCACCAAGGAGGCTTTCCCGTGGGGAGCACAAGGCTGCTACCTATTGGTAAAGCCTATCTCTTTGCAGGAGCAGAAGAAGGCCAAGCAGGCCCATAGGGCCGCGGCCAAGGAAGTGGCCAAAGCCACCACCACTATCCCACACTCACAATGCCAGGAGGACATGGAGACAATCACAGCAGAAGCAACTCAGGAATCCATCATCCAATCAGATTGGGAAGCCCATGCCGAGTGGGCCACTCAATCTGAGGATCCAATGGAAGATTCAATCTCACCCAATTGTTGCACCCAAGCTCTGGTCAAAACCAACTTGGGACCTATCCCAACTGAAAAATTTTTTTGACCTGCTTGACGGTGCACCGAAATCATCCGCACTGCAAAAAATTAGTCCGACATCGGGAAAACAAAAAGCAAAGGCCAAAGCCAATGTGACTCTTTCTGCAAAAATCAACAAAAACTCTGATAGAGTTGCTGCTAACACCCGCGCTGCTGTGAAAGCCCGTGGGGACCAAGAAGAGGCTGGTGGGCCCGGGGCCCACCCCCTCACACCTAAGGTGCGATGGGGGAAACCTTCACTCTAGGGATGTTGAATATCGCTGGACTCAAGGCCTCCCTGTCCCAGGCTAGGAAACTGAGTTTTTTACAACACAATTTACCCGTGGATATCCTGGCCATCCAGGAGTCCCACTGTCCACGAGGTTCCAAGGAAGCTTGGAAAACGATGCTCCTCCTATCCCTATCCTTTTGGTCAAAGCACTGTGGGGTGCTAATTTGGAAAAATAATTTCTTAAAATTCACATCCTCAGAAACATTCCTAAATGGCTGAGTGCTCACTTTCACCTTCTCATGGGCCAACGTAGCACACACAATTGTCAACATCTATGCCCCAAACGGTGCAAATAAGCATCGGGAATTTTTCTCATCAGTCAAATCCCTCCTGCTACCCCCTGATTCTTTCCTAGTCGGCAACATGAACTGTTGGCTAACCTCACCAATGGACCAGTGGCCCCCTCACCCCACGCCCCACAAAAACATAGAACTACGCGTTCTAAAGGCCACCCTTAGGTTAAAGGATGCGCTGCCACAACATGCCCCGCTGCTCAAAAACATGACACGTCCCCATATCCACAATGGCCAATTAAGGTCCATGACCTGCATTGACCTTATTCTAACACCGGCGAAATTCCAACCCCACATCTCCCACTTCAAAACAGCGAAAATGGAATTCTCTGACCACCGTCTGGTCTTGATAACATACCACCTACCTGTCACAGTTGCAAAGGCCCCACATTGGTGCAAAATCCACCCCCGAGCTCGCGTCACCAGGATTTTCCACGTGGGTGGAAGAGGCAACTTTGTCAAAATCATTTGTTGCACCATTTTGCGCGGACCCCATTTCCACATGGGCAACTTTCAAAGAGGACACCATCTGCCACTATCGCCATCTCTCCTCCAGATGCTCATGAGCCACATCAGTGGTTATCTCGCGTGCTCTGGCAGAATTGGTCCACTTGGAGTCAACATTCCAGCTACAGGATACAGCCCTGCATGGGGCCAGAAGTTGGAGGAGGCAGCCGCCCACCTCAACGCACTCGAAAGGCAACACAAACATCAGGTTTGTGTCCAATACAGGGCCACACACATCACTAAAGGCGACAAGTGCACCGCATATTTTTTTAAAAGAATTTTTGCACCACGCCAGAGCGTGGCCTGCACACAGGTGCAAAGATCAGATAATTCCATTGTGGACACACCAGCCAAAGTGGCAATCAAAAAGAAAAAATATTACTTTAAGTCATACCGAGCTGAACCAATTCAGCCAGCTGAAGTGGCGGAATTTCTTGACTGAGCTCATATCTGCACCATTTTCTGATACCTGGAAATAATGAATTTAATTACTACAAACAAATTATAGACAGCCATTCGCGGTGCACCAAACCAAAAATGCCCAGGCCCAGATGGCATTCCATATGAGTTCTACAAAAATCATTTCAAATATATATCCTCATTGCTGCTCGCCTCACTTAACCAAAGCCTGTTGGAAACGCGCCTCCTACCAGGAGGACATGAGGCCTTCACTGTCACACTTTCAAGAAAGGGGATAAGCTAGACTTAGCCAACTGGCGCCCCATTTCTCTAACAAACACAGAAACCAAAACTTTAACAAAAATCATGGCTAACCGTTTAGGGACTGTAGCATCTGCCACCTTCTCCCCAGAACAATTCGGTTTCATCCCCAGAAGGTCGATTTGGGATAACGTGCACTCTGTGGCTAATGTATGTCAGTCCACAGCCTCTGGGGCACTTGTATTCTTGGACCAACAAAAGGCCTATGATAGAGTAAACTGGGAATACCTTAGGGCCTGCCTCCATCAATTCCGCCTACCCCCTCGCTTCATCAACTGGGTAATGCTGCTCACAGAATCTGCAACAATGGCAGTGCGTGGCCCAGGCTTCCTAATGGAAGTAGTCCACCCTCAAAGAGGCTTGCGACAAGGGGACCCCCTCAGCCCACTCTTATACAACTTCAGCCTTGACCCACTACTGCGAAATGTGAATGCCCAACTCACTGGGGTCCATGTGCCAGGCCAAACCCCAGTCAAGATGATGGCATTTGCAGATGACTGCGTGGTGGGGGTGTCTAATAACAAAGATGCACGCGCGCTTGAAGCCCTCATCCAGGAATATTCCCAGGTAAGCAACGTGACACTGAACGCCTCCAAAACTGAAATCATCCTCCTTGGTCAGTTTCAAAACTGCTGGGCCCCTGCAATTAGTTCCCAACCCAGCCCATCTGCTCGCCCATGCCCACGCCTTACTAACTCAACACACACCACCCCACTGGTCCTCCCCTTCGTGCCACGTCCTACCATAGGACTGGTGCGCCATCTGGGCGTGTGGATGGAGGCAGGCGGATATGCGTCAGCAGTAATGGAGTGCCGTATACTGGACAACGTGATGAAGCGAATCGCCTCTCTCAGAGCCCACCCTACTACCCTCACTGGCAGGGTTGTTCTAGCCAACTCTATGCTCCTATCCAAAGTCTGGTTCGGAGCCCACGCCATCCCCTTCTCCCCAAGCTTCTTCAAATCCCTGTATGCCTTGCTGCAAGGATGGCTTTGGTCAGGCCGCCCTCCACCAGTACGGCTAGAGGTCATGTTTGGCCCTCATCATCAAGGTGGAATGGCCTGCTTAACTTTAAAGCCCATGCTGCCAAGATCCTGGGCACCTGGATCGCGGCTGTCACCGCTCCTACACTCCCATCCCAACACTGGTCCCGCGTGGCCCACTCCAACTTCTCCTGAGCCTTGGGCCTCAACAATCCATCAAACCCCCACTCCCTGATGAAATACCTCGCATCACACACATCGGACACAGGTCCTCATGGGACTAAAACCCACTACAAACGAATCCTACTCTCCATGCGAAGCGCAGAGTGGAAAATTCATATTAGCGGACATACAACCTGAAGAGGCCGCCCCTCTCCTCAGTTCACACAAGAGGTACAGGGGCTACCCATCCATGATGGCGTGGTCCCCATTCGGCCCCATTTCCTATCCAGGGTGGACTACCTGGACATGATGGACATCCCTTATTCCACTGAGACCCAAAAAACTATCTGGAAATACGCACACCATCCTCTGTTGCAGCCTCAAGTCCGCTCCCATGTGTGGCGCTGCCTGAGGCAGGTGTATTGTACAGCTGAGCGCTCTAATGCTTTACACTCATCCTGTGTCATGTGTGGCCATTATGGAACGCTGTTTCACCGCCTGGAGAAGTGCCCTACCTCTAAAGTGATATGGCGCGAAGTTCAACGTCTGCTGGGCCAGGATCAAACGCATCCCTTCAGTCTGTCAAGAGATATGTTTGCTCTATCAATGGCCTCCTCCCTTCACCCCTCCCTCTGTGCTCTGGTGGTTGCAATCGCCATGTGGACCATCCACACGATCGTCTTAGATGCCATCGCAGGCTCCACCCCCACCATCCCAGAAACTGTCCACAGATTCCGGTCTCATTTGGTGGACCACTTCCAAGCATGGATGTTTGGATATCTCCCACCGTGTCGCCGACAGCTGGTCTCCTCCTGGTTCCCAGTCTGGTTCATCAAATCAGACCCCTTCCTCCACACGTGCTCAATAGTGGCTACGGCCCCTTCACACGTTTCCTCCCCCTCCCCATAAGTGGCGTTCCCGCTGGCAACAAGAGATAGCATCGCTTCTCTGGGGTGCCTCCCCTGGTACTAAGTTTGTCTTTCCTGAGTCATATTTGGAAGTGTCCGTCCCATGGTCAGCCTTCCCCGCAATAAATTTAAATTTAAATATACGCTAGAGGCACCCCAGAGAAGCTAATGCTGTCTCCTGTTGCCAGCGGGAACGCCACTTAAAGGAAGAGGGCTATTGTGAGTAGAGACTTGTGCCACTATTAAGCACATATGAAGGAAAGAGTCTGAATTGATGAACCATACTGGAAACTAGGATAAGACCAACTGTCATTGATGGGATGGTAGATAATCAAACAACCATGTTTGAAAGCGGTCCATAAGGTGTAACCGGAATCGGCGTACAGCTTCCTGGAGGGTGGGAGTATAGCCTGAAATGGCATCCAACACAACCATGTGGATAGTCCACATAGCAATTGCCACCACTAAGGCTCGTGGGAAGGTTGTATAGGGGAATTCAAGGACAAGGCGAAAACCTTCTTAGAGAGGCTGAAGGTCTGTGTTTTCCCCTGGAAAGAGTGACGCTGAACCTCATGCCAGATCGCTTTTGAAGGAGGGCAATCTTCCAGGCGGTAAACCAAAGTACCATATTGGCCACACACAACACATGAAGAGTGTGATGCGTTGGATTGCTCTGTGTATGGTATACCCATTTCAAGCAGCGCCATACATAGGAACGAACTTGTGGTTGTAAAAGAGGGTGATGGGTAAACTTCCAGATGGCTTTTTGGGTTTTTAGGGAGTATGGGATGTCCAACATGTCCCCATAATCCACTCTGGCCATGATAGGGAACCTCCTGGGTATCAAGTTTTCAGAACGGCTTGCCCTTATACTTCCTGTTGAATTGGGGAGTAGGACGAGCCCTCTGCGAGGTATATCCGCTGATACTGATTCTCCATTCTGCACTTCTCATATTAAGTAGAATCCTTTAAAATGGGCGGTGGTCCCATGCGGGCCTGCTGCAGATAGGTGAGTTGCCATATATGTAAGAGAGTTAGGGTTAATGGGGTTATGGAGGCCAAGGGCGCGGGAGAAAGTTGGATTATGCCGCGTATGACCAGTGTTGGGGTGGGAGTGTGGGTTTGGTGACTGCAGCGATCCAGGTGCCAAGTATTTTGGTGGCATGGTCCTCGAAGTTGATCCGACCCATACCATCACTATGGCAAGGGCCAAACATGGCATCCAGGCGCACTGGCGATGGGCAGCCTAACCAAAGCCACCATTGTAGGAGGTCATATAAAAATGTGTAGTACGAGGGTGAAAAGGCGATATCATGGCTACAAACCAGACTTTGGACAGGAGCATAGAGTTGTCAAGAACAACTTGGCCTGGGATGGTATTCTGGTGGGCTCTAAGGGAAGCCATGCGCTTTGCAACATTGTCAGGATGTGGTGCTCCATTACCAATGAGGCATACCCTCTTGCCTCAAGACACTCTCTAAATGGCGTACTGGACTATCAGTGGGCCTTGGCATGAAAGGGAGTACAAGCGGGGAAGTATGGGCTGGGAGGGGCAAGCAAACCTGTGAGCTAGCTGCTGAAGCAGGGAGGTAACGGGGTGCTGGTGACCAGTGGGCATGGTAATGGCTGAGGAGAATAATTTTGGTTTTGGAGGTGTTAAGTGCGGCGTTACTTGCCCTGGAGTAATCCTGGATAGTAGCCTCCTAAGCGCATGCATCTTGGTTGTTAGACACCCATCCACACAATAATCAGCAAATGCCAACATCTTAACTGTTGCTTGGCCTTGCACATGGACACCAGTAAGGCGGGAATTCACATTGCATAAAAGTGGGTCAAGGCTGAAGTTATATAAGAGTGGGCTCAAAAAGTCCCTTGGAAGGGGCCCCTTTGAGGGCGAACTAAGTCAGTGAGGAATCCAGGGCCTCGCACAGCCATTGTGGCAGATTCCGTAAGAAACATCACCCAATTAATGAACCAGCGGGGAGGTGGAACTTGTGGAGGAAGTCTTTGAAGTAATCTCAATTTACTCTATCATAAACCTTCTGCTGTTCTAAAAGAAGTGCCCCAGTAGCCATGGATTGGCAGACGTTTGTTACAGTGTGAATGTTGTCCCATATAGAACGCTTGTGCATGAAACCAAATTGCTCAGAGAATTGATATTAGAGGCAACTTCCCTAGGCGGTTGGCCAGAATTTTAGTAATTAACTTATTATCTGTATTAGTAAGTGAAATGCGCGCCAGTTGGACAAGTCCAGCTTGTACCCTTTTTTTAAATTTTAAATTTTAAATTTATTGCGGGGAAGGCTGACCATGGGACGGACACTTCTGAATATGACTCAGAAGAGACAAAACTTAGTACCAGGGGAGGCACCCCAGAGAAGCGATGCTATCTCTTGTTGCCAGCGGGAACGCCACTTATGGGGAGGGGGAGGAAACGTGTGAAGGGGACATAGCCACAATTGAGCACGTCTGGAGGAAGGGGTCTGATTTGATGAACCAGACTGGGAACCAGGAAGAGACCAGTTGTCGGTGACGCGGTGGGAGGTATCCAAACATCCACACTTGAAAGTGGTCCACCAAATGGGACCGGAATCTGTGGACCGCTTCTGGGAGGGTGGGGTGGAGCCTGCGATGGCATCTAAGACGACCATGTGGATGGTCCACATGGCGATTGCAACCACCAGAGCACGGAGGGAGGGTGGAAGGGAGGAGGCCATTGATAGAGCAAACATATATCTTGACAGACTGAAGGGATGCGTTTGATCCTGGCCCAGAAGACGTTGAACTTCGCGCCATATCACTTTAGGGGTAGGGCACTTCTCCAGGCGGTGAAACAGCGTTCCATACTGGCCACACACGACACAGGATGAGTGTAAAGCTTTAGAGCGCTCAGCTGTATGATACACCCGCCTCAGGCAGCGCCACACATGGGAGCGGACTTGAGGTTGCAACAGAGGATGGTGTACATATTTCCAGATATTTTTTTGGGTTTCAATGGAGTAAGGGATGTCCATCATGTCCAGGTATTCCACCCTGGATAGGACATGGGGTTGAATGGGGATCACGTCATCATGGATGGGTAGCCCCTGTACCTCTTGTGTGAACTGAGGAGAGGGGCAGCCTCTTTGGGTTATATGTCCGCTAATATGAATTCTCCACTCAGCGCTCCACATGGAGAGAAGGATTCGTTTGTAGTGGGTTTTAGTCCCGTGAGGACCTGTGGCCGATGTGTGTGATGCGAGGTATTTCATCAGGGAGTGGGGGTTTGATGGATTGTTGAGGCCTAAGGCGCGGGAGAAGTTGGAGTGGGCTGCGTGGGACCAGTGTTGGGAGGGGAGTGTAGGGGTGGTGACGGCCGCAATCCAGGTACCCAGGATCTTGGCGGCATGGGCTTTGAAGTCAAGCAGGCCCATGCCACCATGAAGTTGAGGGCCAAACATGACCTCTAGCCGCACTGGTGGAAGGCGGCCCGACCAAAGCCATCCTTGCAGCAAGGCGTACAAGGATTTGTAGAAGCTTGGGGAGAAGGGGATGGCATGGGCTCCAAACCAGACTTTGGAGATGAGCATGGAGTTGGCTAAAACAATCCTGCCAGTAAGGGAAGTAGGGTGGGCTCTGAGATAGGCGATTCGCTTCGTCACGTTATCCAGAATATGGCACTCCATTACTGCTGACGCGAATCCACCTGCCTCCATCTACACGCCCAGATGGCGCACCAGTCCTATGGTAGGACGTGGCACGAAGGGGAGCACCAGTGGGGCGGTGTGTTTTGAATTAGCAGGGCGAGGATGTGGGCGAGCAGATGGGCCAGGTTGGGAACTAATTGCTGGGGTCCAGCAGTTATGAAACCAACCAAGGAGGATGATTTCGGTTTTGGAAGTGTTCAGTGCCGCGTTGCTTACCCGGGGATACTCCTGGATGAGAGCTTCAAGCGCGCGTGCATCTTGATTATTAGACACCCCCACACACAATCATCTTTGAACGCCATTATCTTGATTGGGGCTTGGCCTGGAACGTGGACCCAAGTGAGTTGGGCATTCACATTTCGCAGTAGTGGGTCAAGGCTGAAATTGTATAAGAGTGGGCTGAGGGGGTCCCCTTGTCGCAAGCCTCTTTGAGGGTGGACTACTTCCATTAGGAAGCCTGGGCCACGCACTGCCATTGTTGCAGATTCTATGAGCAGCATTACCCAGTTGATGAAGCGAGGGGGTAGGCGGAATTGATGGAGGCAGGCCCTAAGGTATTCCCAGTTTACTCTATCATAGGCCTTTTGTTGGTCCAAGAATACAAGTGCCCCAGAGGCTGTGGACTGACATACATTAGCCACAGAGTGCACGTTATCCCAAATCGACCTTCTGGGGATGAAACCGAATTGTTCTGGGGAGAAGGTGGCAGATGCTACAGTCCCCTAAACGGTTAGCCATGATTTTTGTTAAAGTTTTGGTTTCAGTGTTTGTTAGAGAAATGGGGCGCCAGTTGGCTAAGTCTAGCTTATCCCCTTTCTTGAAAGTGTGACAGTGAAGGCCTCATGTCCTCCTGGTAGGAGGCGCATTTCCATCAGGCTTTGGTTAAGTGAGGTGAGCAGCAATGAGGATATATATTTGAAATATTTTTTGTAGAACTCATATGGAATGCAATCTGGGCCTGGGCATTTTCAGTTTGGTGCACCGCGAATGGCTGTCCATAATTTGTTCGGAGTAATTAAATTCATTATTTCTGGGTATCAGAAAATGGAGCGGATATGGGCTCAGTCAAGTAATTCTGCCACTTTGGCTGGCTGAATTGGGTCGGAGCAGTACAACTTGGAGTAATACTGTTGCATTTTGATTGCCACTTTGGCCGGTGTATCCGCAATGGAATTACTAAATCTTTGCACCTGTGTGCAGGCCACACTCTGGCGTGGTGCAAAATTTTTTTAAAGAAGTGTGCGGTGCACTTGTCACCTTTTGTGATGCGTGTGGCCCTGTACTGAACACAAACCTGATGTTTGTGTTGTCTTTTGAGTGCGTTGAGGTGAGCAGCTGCCTCCGCCCACTTCCATCCCCATACAGAGCTGTATCCTGTAACTGGGATGTTGGACTCCAAGTGTGCCAAATCTGCCAGAGCGCGCGAGGTAACCGCTGATGTGGCTCTAGAGCATCTGGAGGAGAGATGGCGGGAGTGGCAGATGGTGTCATCTTTGAAAGTTGCTCATGTGGAAATGGGGTCCGCGCAAAATGGTGCAACAAACTTTTTTGCCATAGTTGCCTCTTCTACCCACATGGAAAATCCTGGCGACCCAAGCTTGGGGGGGCGGATTTTGTACCAATGTGGGGCCTTAGCAGCTGTGACAGGTAGGTGGTAGGTTAGTGAGACCAGTCAATGGTTGGAAAATTCCAATTTTGTTGTCTTGAAGTGGGAGATGTGGGATTGGAATTTCGCCGGTGTTAGAATAATGTCAATGCAGGTCATGGACCTTAATTGGCCGTTGTGGACGTGGGGCCATGTCATGTTTTTGAGCAGTGGGGCATGCCGCGGCAGCGCATCCATTAACCTGAGGATGGCCTTTAGAACGCGTAGTTCTATGTGACCCTGGGGGGCGTGGGGTGAAGAAGGCCACTGGTCTGTTGGTGTGTTTAGCCAACAGTTCATGTCACTGATTATGAAGGAGTCTGTGGGTAGTGGGAGGGATTTGACCAATGAGAAAAATTCCTGACGCTCGTGTGCACCATTTGGGGCATAGATGTTGATGATTGTGTGTGCTACGTTGGCCCATGAGAAGGTGACAACAAGCACTTGGCCATTTAGGAATGTTTCTGAGGATAAAAATTTGAAAAATTATTTTTCCAAATTAGCACCCCACAGTGCATCAACCAAAAGGATAGGGATGGGAGGAGCATTGCTTTCCAAGCTTCCTCAGAACTTCGTGGACAGTGGGACTCCTGGATGGCCAGGATATCCACGGGTAAATTGTGTTGTAAAAACTCAGTTTCCTAGCCTGGGACGGGGAGGCCTTGAGTCTGGCGATATTCAACGTCCCTATGGTGAAGGTTTCCCCCATCGCACCTTAGGTGTGAGGGGGTGGGCACCCGGGCCCACCATCCTCTTCTGGATCCCCGTGGGCCTTCACTGCAGCGCAGGTGTTAGCAGCAACGCTATTGGAGTTTTTGTTGATTTTTGCAGAAAGAGTCACATTGGCTTTAGCCTTCACTTTTTGTTTTCCCAACGTCGGACAAATCTTTTGCGGTGCAGATAGGTTTGGTGCACCGTCAAGCGGGGCAAAAAATTTTTTTGGTTGGGATAGGTCCCAAGTCAGTTTTGACCGGAGCTTGGGTGCAACGATTGGGTTAGATCAAATCTCCCATTGGATCCTTGGATTGAGTGGCCCACTCAGCATGGGCTTCCCAATCTGATTGGATGATGGATTCCCAAGTTGCTTCTGCTGCGAAGGTCTCCATGTCCTCCTGGCATTGTGAGTGTGGGATAGTGGTGGTGGCTTTGGCCACTTCCTTGGCCGTGGCCCTACGGGCCTGCTTGGCCTTCTTCCACTCTTGTGGGGAGTTAGGCTTTACCAGTAGGTAGCAGCCTTGTGCTTCCCACGGGAAGGCCTCCTTGGTGCTTGCGGTTGGTTTGTAGTGCGCTTTTTCCGCTGTCCATGGCCACTGAGGGGTGCTCTTGGAATGTGACGCCTTCCTTGATGGGGCATGCATGTGCCTTATGGCTGAATGCATCACAGTGGGTGCAGATGGGGGGCGCGCTGTCCACGGTCACCCAGAATGGGTGGGTGGTATGCCCTGTGATATCAATAAAAGTGGAGTGCAGGATCTGGGTTAGGTCCTTCGCGATCTCCTCAGTTGGGGTCAGTACTGCGATGGCTTTGCTGGTGCACAGGTGTGGCATCAGCGTGAAGTGTTGCATTTTGAAAGATTGTATTTCGCCATATATGGTGAGACCATCTTTCAGGTGTTGTTCCAAATTGTCACGTTTTACCGTAGTAGGCAAAAAGTTGAACGTGAGGAAAATTTAGTTTGATTTTATCCATCTGGTGCATTTAGTTTTGATGACCCGTTGCCCTTTGAGGAGGTTGATCACTACGCGCACCACTGCAGCCTCGTCTGCTGCCATTTTGCTTTCGAAACCTAGGTCCAGCCAACCGTGTGACATGGTGTGAGGTGCAATGTACACCGCGGTTGGGAAAATTGTGTGTACATCTTCACAAAATTTTTCCCATAAGGCCGTTTTTTGGATGTCCAGAAACACGCGGACTCCAAATTCCACCAACGAAAGTGGCTGGGAGTTTGGCGTGTTGATGTACTGGTTGCATCATGCTTTCCATGTGAGTATCTCCGGGGAAATAGTGACTACCAGTTTCTTAGTATTTTTGTCAATTCCGCCGGATTCTCTGGGGCGTTTTTGAACGTTGGAGGCCGCAGGCCTTCCACCTGCTCCTCTTACCTTGCTTGCCAAACTGCTCCCTGACATGGGCGCAGACTAATCTCCTCTGTGAGATTATCAAACTAGATTCAGTCTAGCTTATAACCTTTTTTGTACAGCGTAATTGTGAACGCTTCCTGGCCCCCAGGAAGGAGGCGCGTTTCTAACAAACACTATTCATTGAGGCAAGCAACAAAGATGAGAAATAGTTCAAATATCTCTTATAGAACTTATAAGGAATCCCATCTTTGTAATGGGCGGGTTTGCGCCAATACACAATGAATGAATTGGGCAGTAAGAGCCATGTTACTGACCATACCAGTGACAGGCCTGAAGAAGCCCATCCCTGAAACCAACCGCCATTCATCGTCATTTCCACGTATTCTCATACCACTGTTCCCATGACGTTGCACATCAACAGCAAAGTCTGGGACCAGGAAAGGTCCAAGAATGATGGCAACTCCACACTGAGCTCACTGGTTGAGCTCATGATTTTGATCTGATCCACTTAATATTTCTAATAAAATAGTATTTTCTTTTAGCAAGCAAGTTTTTCCTTTGTTGAATTTCCATTTTCCTCATAGAAGACGCAACTGCCCTTCAGGGCTATGACATCACCCCTAAATAGTGCCCTGCTAGTATGGAATAATCTCCTCCTCAGCTAAGCTCTTTTGAGCACCATCCAACACATCATTAGCAAAGATTCCCCATCCCACCAGATCATCCTATGCCATGCATAAGCCTGACATCATTCCGCGGATGTGATTTGGGTTTGGGATGGCGAATTTTCCCAGCTCTGACCTTTCCAAGTTTGATGCCCTTTGGATCAGGGCCATGTTCAGATTGAACACCACCCAATCTGAAGCAATTAATGGATCAGATGCCTCCTGATCTGTTACAGTCTGGACCTAAGCATTTCCTGTGCGATGCACCATGAAGGCATACCAAAGTTCACCAAGGAATTAAATTCATCAACTTCAGATAGCAGGAAATGGTGTGGATATGTGCACTTTTGAGAAATTTATCAACTTTGTCTGGTTTAACTGGATCAAAGCAATACAATTTGGAGTTGTATTTTTGATCTAATATTGCCACTTCAGCTGGAGTATCTGCGACAGAGTGGTCCAGCCGTTACACCTGTATGCAGGCCAAGCTCTGTCAGAGTGGAAAGTCTTTAGAAAAAATGGCTGGAACATTTGTATCCCACTGTTATATTTTTTGCCTTATACTGAATACAAACGCAACGTTTATGTTGTCTTCCAGTGCGTTGAGATGAGCAGACACTTCTGCCCACTTATGGCCCTAAGATGGGCTGTAGCCTGCAGCTGGGACGTTAGACTACAGGTGGTTCACTTCTGCAAGCATGCACTTAATGACTGCTGATGCAGCCTGAGAGCAATGTGATGAGAGGTGGCATTCCTGGCAGATGGTGTTCACTTTAAAGGTTGACCAGGTAGTAAGTTGGTCCGCACAGAATGATGTGGCAAAATCAAGGGCTTAAGTTTTGGTGTCCACCCATGAAGAAAATCTGGGTGACATGATCTCAGATGGACAAAATTTGCACCACTTTGGAGCCTGTGCCGCTGAGTGCAACAAAGAGAAGGAAATCAACACCAACCTGTGGTCAGAAAAGTTGATTTTTGTCACTATAAAGTGTGCAACCTGAGACCAAAAGTTCAACGGGGCAAGAATAAGGTCATTATGGGACATAGACCTCAGCTGACCGTTGTGCACTTGGGGATGGGACATGTTGGGGAGCAATGGCGCATGTTTAGGTAGGGTATCAAACAGCCCCAAAGTGGCTTTTAGAATGTGAAGTTCTATGTGCCCCTGCGGGTGGGGGGAGGCACAGAAGGCCAGTGGTTGATGGCCAGGTTTGCCCAGCAATTCATGTTGCCCACCACAAATGGGTCAGGAAGAAGTGGGAGGTAAGTAACAGCTGAGAGGAAGTTCTGGTGAGCCCTTGCACAGGTTAGGGCATAAATATTACCAATAGCGTGCACTTTGTCATCTCATAAAAAGGACACTGCAAGCACACAACCATTGTGGTACAAATTTTTAGAAATAATTAAAAATTATGGGGCACATGTATAAGCACCCCACAGTGCGGTGACCAAAAGGAAAGGGAGGGGAGGAGCATGCTTGCACATGTTTCCTCAGAACCATATAGATAATAGGTTTCCTGAATGCCCAGGATGTCCACAGGTAAATTATTTTTAAGAAAAAACTCAGTTTCCTAGCCCAGGATGGTGAGGCCTTGAGTCCAGCAGTGTTCAATGTCCCTATTGTGAAGGCTCCCCCATCGCACCTTAGGTGCTATGGGAAGGGCCCTCTTGGCCTTCCTTTACCCCTTACAAAAGCAGAAGGATTTACTAAAAAATGCAGATCATACACCTTATTTGCGTTCTTGAGGACTTTCTTTGCAGAGGGTGTAGAAGTAGGTTTTCTGGCGTTTGCCAATTTGTTACAAATTTTTAAATTGCTGTGCTCCTGTGGTGCATCATTGGAGGTTGTCAGAAATTCAGGAAGGAAATGGGTGGTAGAATCAGTTTTAATTAAGGCTTGGTAATATTGCTTGGGTAAATTTGACTCACCCATTGGGTCCTCAGGTTGGTTGTCCCAATCTGATTGGTGAACAGATTCATGAGCTGCTTCAGCAGCAAAGGACTCAATGTCATTCTAGGTCTGGGAAGGTAGGATCAAGGATGTGGCTGTGGCTGCTTCCTTGGCTGCAGCTCTATGGGTCTGCTTGGCCTTTTTGCGTTATTGCGGGGACACAGGTTTGACCTGAATGTAACACCCCTGCACGCCCCAATGAAGGTGGTATCAGTGTCAATAGCCAGTTCATAATGGGAGTTTGCACTGCCCATTGCGTCAGGTAGGATTTCGTTTAATGTGATGCCCTCCTTGGCAGGGCATGTGTGGGCCTTATGGCCAAAAGTGTGACAAAAGGTGCTGATAGGGGGCGCGCTATTCACTGTGCCGTGGAACGGGTGTGATTACTGCCCATCAACAAACAAACTGTGGTGGGGGGATTTGGGTCAAATCTTCTGCTATGTCTGTGGATGAGATGATTAAAGCAATTGCTTTGCCCATGCACAGTTCTGGCATAAGCGTAAAGCGTTGCATTTCAAAGGAGTGAAGTTCCCCATAGCTTTTTTGCCCCTCCATGAGGTGGAGCTCTAGCACTGTGTGCTTTATCGTTGTGGGGAAAAAGTTGAAGGTTACAAAAATTTGGTTTGACTTGATTCATCAAGTGCACTTTGTCTTGTTTACTAGTTGACCATCTGGGAGGTCTACCACCACATGCACCCGTGCAACTTTGTCTTCTTCTTGTTTATTTTCAGCCCAAGATCCAACCAACTGCAGGTCATGGAGTGCAGTGCTACATATACTTTGGATGGGAAATGGTGATGCACATCATCACAGAACTTTTCCCAAAGCGCCATTTAATTAATATCCAGGAAAACTTGAACCATGTGAACCACTGATGACAGGGGCTGGGAATGTAGAGTATTTATGAGCTGGTTGCATTTTGCTTGCCAGGCTAAAATCTCTGGAGAAATATTCACTGCTAATTTTTTATCTTTATCTAGGCCGCCGGTGTCACCAGGGCGGTTGCAAACTTTGGATGGTTCAGAGCGCGGTCCTGTGCCCTCTACTTTGCTAGCCCAACTGCTACCCAACATTGGGTGCACACTAATCTCATTAAAGAGATTAAACTTACCTAGTCTTGAATCAAATTTGTTGCAATTAGTGATTTCAATGAGAGAGATAAGTTGTAATTAAACTTCTTGTAAAAATTCTGGATATAAACTATATGTAAATTAACAATAAATGGGAGTGTGGTATGACAATACTGTAGGGGCTTCATAAACCTCTGGTCAGTCTCCTATTGATCCCCACATTGGTGGCAGTATCCAGTTGTCTTGATGCTTAAATTCCGCAAGTTCCATCTTGTGGTAGATATCCCTTACCAGGATGTTTAGAGGCCCCTTTTCTGTACCTGATTTTTTATTTTTGGGGCTACAATACTGCTTCTAGTTATTTCTCCTTTTACTAATTTAGTAACATGCTGATTGGGTCAGAATTTATACAATGGTGCTGCTCTGATGCGCCTCACTTAGTTTTCAACCTCCCTTTAATATTGGTTGACTACCCTTTCAGGTAATATTGAGATATAAGATTTAGTTGCTTCCATCAGTGTAACTTGGTTCAGATGGTTGTTCAGTCATTTATTTTTCATTATCCATTTCAGCTGGTATTACTCTATCATCATTTAATCATAAATTATTTCACCCCAAAGATATGAAAGGGGGTTAAATTTCATGGTTGCCAGCAAAGTTACCAACTTCATATTGTAAACCTCTTCACCCATCAGTGATCAAATTATTGCATGTGTTGTCATTTCAACCGACTAGTAAATCTCTTGGGATGTCATTATCTATAAAAGGGGTTCATCTCCCTTATCCACGTTTTGATCTTCTGTATACAAATTTTGAGGTGGTTGTATAACGGTGGGGTTGTCATGGATCAGGCTAATAATCATAAGATGGTACTGGCACTCAGGATGAGTTACTACCTAAAGCAAAAGCCAGATTACCGCTAATACAGCCATATATATTGTAGGATATAAAGAATAAGGCAACCATGAGCACTATCCAGGAAATCCTAAAATTGGGAATGGTGGCTAGTAAATGACTGGCGAACTTTTTAATTTTACAAATGAAATTGAATTTAGAGAATTAGTTTTAGACAAAGAATCAAAAAAACAAAATGGACTGGCAGAAAAACCTGCTGGGGACCATTGCCTTACAAGATCACTGAATATGGAACTAAAATCAGGTGCATTACTGTTAAAAATAACTTCACAATTTGGTCATAGAAGATTAACACCCTAAATTGTTACTGATATCAATTTCAGATCTGACCTGCCCAGCTTGATTGATATCAAATTTCTTGGTAAGAATTTTATTTTTCTGCGGTTGCTCTTAGCATAATGATAACTCCTCTAGCAGATAGCAGGTTTTACCCATGACCAGGCCAAGTAAGGTAGTCTAATTTAGTATCAAAAAGGTTTAAATTCTCATACCTGTCAGTGACGTGATGTAAGTCCTGAGGAGAACATCCAGCACCTCAAGCATGAGGAAATTATATTATGCATAAAAAAGAGAAAGAAGGTGGCTGTCCCTCTCGTTTCCCAGGGTAATTTTGCCCATTTGGTGAATGAGAGGTAGGTGATGGCCTACCCTTAAGCTTGCCCCCTTACTCCCTATCTCACCGTCCAAGAGTTGGTGCAGTGAATTGGGGGGGTGTTTGGAGGTGGTGGCAGTAAAAAGTCACCACCTGCAGGAAGGTTGTGGTCATTCCGCTCACTCAATAGTCTCAGGCCCCAATGAGGGATCTTCTAACATTGATAATTCAACACCTAATATAGTTAAGCCATCCACAGTATGCTCAGTCTCGAAAAACAATCAATATAGTTCCTTTCTTCCAGAAAAGGTGAGCCTAACCCTGACAGGTTCAGGAACATTTATCATTTTAAAATTTAATGGGGTCTCCCATATGAAGCCTTGTCATGGGCTCACCCAGTCACCTGCCAGATGAAGTTTCACCAATCCACCAAATAAATTCACGATGAGAGGGAAAATTTTATGACAGAATTTTAGCGAAAGTCAGCTGATCAGGATGATATTGATCTGGCATTATGAAGATTCTAATATGTCATTTTGCCAGAATCAAATGGGATTGCATACCCTTTATCAATGTGAATTTATGTATTCCCCAAGCCCCAGCACTTAATACAACCATCCCCCACAGTTACTGTTGTCAGTGAATTTTCTACTTTTCATTTTAATAAAAAAAATCTCGCTCAGATTTCCCCACTCTAAATCACACCCTTTTTTCTGTTAAGCTGCTGCCTGATAGATGCCATGTTTACCAGTCTACATAGTGACTGTGCCATAGTGGCCATAATACAATGCTTCTGCTGTCCCTATTTAAGTGGGGATACCATTATAGTAGCCTCTTGGGGTTATCCCCCATTTTATATGACGTATGGCTCAGGATGTGACCTTGCTTTTGGAGATAATTTCTCACCAGTAGCAAAGTTTCATGACCTTTCCACACGGTCAGCAACCCATGTCGTAGGAGCGGATTTGGGGCTCCCTGTGAGCCCTAAAGAAATAACTGTGGCAGAATCTGCAGCCACCACTTTTTCAATAATGTGGTCATTAGTAGGTATGCCAATAATGGTAGTTATCAGTCAGCATCCCTCAATTGTTTTACTCTCCACAAGATATCAGGTCATATGGATGGCTATGCCTCTAGAATTTTATTTTAGTTCTGGGTTTAACTCACCCCAACTGGCAGTACAGTCTCTACTTTAATAGCAAGCTTTATGCCATAACTAAATGACAACTTGTTTCCATCTCAACTCTTCTGCTAGAGGTAGCTGATGCAATGGTACCATTATACCACATGAACCTACAAAAAGTGATGAGTTTAGTATTTTTGTATGGTCAGTTGGTGCATTTGCAGGCGTTTCCATACAGTATTAGTGGAGTTCCTGACCCAATATTTCCTCACACATAATTAAGTCCCTATTTCATCCCACCTCAGGGTTGGGTTCATCCATCCCTTCCATGGGAATAGAAACCAGGTTTAGGACTCCTTGGCGAAGTTACAGGTGTGATTTTGGACAATATGGCGGCTTCCACCTCCATTACAGATTCCTATCGGAGTGTAGCTCTCTTGGACGCAGTAAATAGTATGCCAATCATTGGGTGCATAGGATTTTGCGCTCAGCCAATCAAGCAGAAGTTTATACTCCCTTGATTATGTTGGTGTCATCTGTGGTTTAATCCAGTGTTACAATTGGCTCAACTTCTATGGTTTTTCACGTTGGGTGTGGAGGCGTCCAATCTGACCTTGTTCAGAAAAGCTTTCCAGGATCTTGTTTCTGGGATAGGACTTTCATTGGAAGTTTTAATAATGGTATTCCGTGCCACCTTTAGTCTGGTTTCTGAAAACCATTCCACCTGGGACACTCCGTTGGGTTAGTTGTAGCAGTAGAGTTGGGTGGCCATCTCCATCAACACCTTGCTTCAGTATGCGTCAGGTGGGGTAGAAGGTGCATCAAAACAGTTCCCCATTGAAGCAGTTTTGAGCGCTATATTGAATAACAAAGCAGCATTCTCTTTGTCTCTACCCAGTGGTCCTGTTCTAGCCTGGCTCCTGGGGGCATGTGTCATGGTTAAATGACATCATAGTGGGGACCAACTATAAGGATAAGGCTGGGTGACAGGAGGCCCAGAAGGTGAAGCTTCAGGCCCTCCCTAACCTCAGGCACACACTAGAACAACGCTGGGTTTAAGCTAAATATGCTCAGGTTGATATAAGTGAAGTGCCAAATGCCCAGCCCCTTTTGTCAGCCCAGGCGTTAAAACAAACGAAATATTCAATTAACAATAATGGCACTATTTGGTTGATTAAAGAACAGGGGTTCAAAACCCGTTTCATTTATGAAACAATGCATTTGGGTCAGATCCAACTTTAATCAATTACTTGAGTGAAATCAGTTTCAGCGTATTCATCAATTTGGATGGTAGTGTTTGCCTATTGGTGGGTCAGTGCTTGGACCCACTTCAGTGAACCCCATATTTCCCCAACGTGATTTGATTCTGTTTCCCATGACCAACACTCCTTATTGGTCGACTTTCCTAATAAACCTGTCCCGTATTCCTGTTTTTCATTATGTTATCTTTAGCAACCTGTGCGTGGACCTCTTTGAGGAGGTCTCACGCTACGTTAACCACTTATTATAAATGCAATTAAAATTTCAACTTGTGCACCATTGGGTCTCCCAGGTTCCCTCCAACCTGGGACGTTTACCCCTTTTCTCTTTGTGCACCGCATCATTTTTGGTGGGTTGTTTGCATCATGATCGCACTTTTCTTCATAAGTAATTATTGCTTCAGCACCCTCCGCTGGGCTCTAGTCACTTTCAAATTAACAGCTAGTTCCCTGGCATTGGCTTTGTGCACTGAGCACTACCACGCTGAAAACAGGTGAGTTATAAACACTCTCCTTACATTAGTCAACCAACCATCAAGATTTATGTGCATGAACTTTTTCCGTGTGGGACTTTTCTGTGGTGTAAATGGTGGGCAACAGCTGTGGGCTTTGGCTGTGGTCATCTGCACCACTGTTTTCTCTTTTTCCCAAAGGTTGGAGCAACTCGGCATTATTATGGTTGCCTCCAACTGGAAAGTACCCACCCTTCATGCTCATACCTGGTGGATATGGACACTTTGAGGTCTGAAAGTTGTGATTCCCCAACTTTCCACCAGAGTTACTAATTTCAATTTTAATAAATGGGTTTTATTTTGACAGCGCTTTCTGATGATGCTGGCAGAATTGGCGCAGATAGTCTTGGGGGTGATGGCCATGGATAACGTTGGGAATTCCATTGCTGGTATGGGAATAGGGTTGTTCATGTCTAAAAACGCGTTTTATAATATAAAACACTATGTATACCTCTGAACTATATTTGCTCTCATGGCTCAGAGAAGGAACATATTTCTGTGTACCAAATCACCCCAGAAAATCCCCGTTTGACCTCTTCCTTGATTCTCAGCACTCAGGAAGTTGAAAAAGGAACTGCGCTTACAATATGAAAATGTTTATGCCCCTGCTGAAGATATGGTGGGCTATGTGGCCTCAGTAGTAAGAGTGGTTAAGTATCCCTCTCCATTCTTCGATTCAAAATCATATCAAGGTGACATGTTAATGCCAAATGAAGAGTGTGGTGGTGATTTACTGGCATTTTCAGCTTTAAATAAAGATCATTCCAGGTATTTTCTATGGAATGCTATCCTTTCCTCCCCTTTAGGTAAACTCAGAACCACTATTCTGGTGGATACTAGCGCCACTGAAATCTTTATGGACCAGTGCCTAGCCGACTATCTTGGGCTGAGTTACTTGCCAGGTGGTATGGTGAGGGGAATGGGCGTCCCAAGGTATTCCAACTCTGAAGATCATTGGGACAGTGAACTATCAGGTTGGCAAGTACCACTTGTCAGATCAATTCCAAGCTATAAAAAACCTCTTGTACCCTATCATTTTGAGTGTGGAGTGGTGGTGGAAGTTTGACTTTAGAATCAACTTGAAAGAGAATAATATATTCTTAACAGTAAAGAATGGCCGCCCACTAGTTGTTCCTTTGTCTGAGGCTGACGCTCAGGGCGACTTGCCCCACTGGCCCCACCTTCACACCATTAGCCTTGCCTCTATGCTGAATCCCACTGTGGTGATTCCCCTACCTTCTTATTTTGGAGGGTTTGGAATCTTCCTTTGATGCAGCTTTATCAGACGCACTACCTGATTATTCCGATTATGACTGTGATTTCAAACTCACTGTGGATCTGGTGCGTATTTCTTCTCCCATTTACTCCTTGACCATCCGGGAGAAAGAGGCGTTAGATGTGTGGGTGAAGGAGCAGTTATCCAAAGGCACGATTTTTAGCGGACCTCCCTATTTGCTCCCCTCTTCTCTTTGCTGAGAAGGCTGATGGTACTCTACGCCCATGCGTAGACTATGGGAACCTCAACAACTTTACTGAACCAGACCTCCATCCCATCCCTTTGGATTCACAGATTGCGCTATGTGGAGAAAGCGAAGGTCTTCTCCAAGTTGGATTGCCTCAATGTGTTCAATCAGATTCGTATTAAAAAGGGACAAGAGTGGTTAACTGCATTCCGCACCAGAAAAGGGATCTTCCAGTTTTGGGTCATGCCCTTTAGGCTTAAGTTGCCCCTGCTATCTTTCAACGCCGCATTGATGCAGCGTTGGGGGACCTGTTAAGGGTATGTGCGGTTACCTACATGGATGATATCCTGGTGTTTTCCCCTGATCCAGAGTCCCATGCAGTTCACCTTCGGCAAGTGGTGGAGCGATTAAAGGAAGCCAGTCTTACGTTAAAAAACCAAAGTGTAAATTCTTCAAGTCCCAGGTCACTTTTCTGGGCAACGTCATGTTTGACCAGGGACACATGATAACTCCCCACAAGGATAAGGCTATCTGTGAATGGCCTACCTCCACCTTGGTCAAGGAATTGAGGAGCTTTTTGGGGACATGTACGTTCCTCAAGAAGTTCACTCCCCATCTGTCTGAGGTGGCAGCTCCTTTATATAAGGACAGAGGTGCCAAGGTGCTTCAGTGGTCCCCCCAATTTATAGGATGCTTTCCAAGCAGTGAAGTGCACCCTGTTGTCCACGACTGTCCTTCTCCATGTTGACCCTTCAAAGGAGTTCATTGTTTCCACTGATGCTCCAACTTCGCCATAGTGGCCGCCTTGTTACAAGTAGGCGAAGATGGGATAAAGCATCCGGTGGTATATTTTTATAGGAAAATTTCTCTGCCTGAGTTGAATTACACCGTTTATGACAAAGAGTTACTAGCAGTGGTGGAGGCGCTGACATATTGGCGTCACCACTTGCATGGCTCTACCCAACCGTTCCATGTACATACAGATCACCATGCCTTGCTGTACTCTCACGCCTCTCATGTCTTAACCCCACAGCAGACCTGATTTTATGAAACCCTTGCCCAATTTGCTTTTTCTTATGAATTCAACAAGGGCAAGGATAATGTTTTGGCAGATGCTTTAAGCCGCAACCCTGCTTTAGCGCCCAATCCCAAGGAGGTAGAAGTGCACAACACACAGGTTATGATTCCTCCAAGTAAAATTCTGTCGCTACTTCCCTCTCTCCTGGCCAATGGGCCAGCGCTTGCACCTCTGGAAAACGCGGAGGAATATGGTATGTTAAGAAAGGTAGTCCTTTCTCAGCCACTAGCAGCTGAATATACTATGGTACTCGCTAAGTGCGATTTGAATCAAGAGGACCTATCCAGGGGTTATCACGTAAAGGATGAGATGGTGTGGTTTCAGGGGCGCCTATGGGTTCCTGCTGGACCACTACGCCTGGAAATCATCCAGGACCATCATGATGGAATCACCATTGGTCATCATGGGAAAGCAAAGACCTTGGAGTTGATATGACGCACTTACAATTGGAAGGGCTTTCCTTCTCAGGTGGGGCGGTACTGTAAGGAATGTTTAGTCTGCAACCAAATGGAACCCAATCGGCAACCTTTAGCAGGGTTGCTGGTACCAGTCCAAAAGGCTGAAGGGCCCTGGACTTTCCTATCAGTGGATTTCATTGTGGAGCTACCCGTTTCAGATGGGTATAATGCAATCATGGTGGTGGTGGACCGTTTTACAAAGTTCGCCCACTTTATTCCTTGCAGAACTACAATAACCGCAGCTGAGATGGCTAGGCTCTTTGTCACTCATGTGTTTGCGCTCCATCAGTTCCCCAAGAGATTATCAGTGACTGGGGACTCCAGTTTACCCTCATGTTTTGGGAAAAGTTGTGTAAGACTCTCTAGATTTTCCCCTGACGTTCAACTGCCTATCAAGCCCCAATCAGATGGGCAGACATAGTGATGAACCAGTGCTTGGAGCAGTTCCTGCGGTGTTACACCGCCGCGGATCATTCAGATTGGGTTTCTCACCTCCCTATGGCCCAATTTAGCTACAAAAACACTTTGCATTCTTCTATCAGTTGTTCCCCTTTTTTCGCCAACCATGGCTTTAACCTCGCCTTTAACATGGAGCTCAGCTGTGGCTCTAAGGTTGAAGCGGTAGTGGACTTTGCCAAGACTATCAAGAAGGTTTACCAAAGGGTTTCCACAAGTTTGGAGGTGGCAATGCAAGTGTATAAGGAGAACGCTGATGGTAAATGCCGAGTGAGTCCAGCGTATAAGGAAGGGGATCTTGTAATGCTTGATGCTCATAACATCCCTATTAAGCAGCTATGCAAGAAGCTGGGACTAAAGATGATTGGCCCCTACCGCGTTTTTAGAAAGGTGGGCCATGCCTCATACCATCTAGATCTCCCCCTTCATTTTGAATCTTATCTGTGTTTCATGAGAGCAAACTGACGTTGTTTGAGGGCCCCCACCAGAGACTTCTGAGGCCTATCTCATAGACGGGGCTCCAGATTGGGAAGTGGAGGAAATAGTAGCCTCCCGCCGTGTTAAGAGAAGTCTTAAGTACCTGGTTGTCTGGAAAGGGTTTTGACGCTGCAGAAAGCAGTTGGGTTCCAGCATGCGGCTTTGTGCATGCCCAAGATCTGATTAAAGCCTTCCACAAGCGTTTCCCCCAGGCTGCTGGATCTCAACCTAAACTGACCGTTGCCGCCATGAAGTTGGCCCCTGCCCACAAGAACTTTTCCCTTGTGCAAGCTCCTGGAGGGGGGGTTGAGCCCTGTCGGGAGGAGAGGGTAATGTCATGGTTAAATGACATCATATTGGGGACCAACCCTAGGGATAAGGCTGGGCGACAGGAGGCTCAGAAGGTGAAGCTTCAGGCCCTCCCTGACCTCAGCACACATTAGATCAACGCTGGGTACAAACTAAATATGCACAAGTTGGTATTAGTGAAGTGCTGAACACCCAGCCCCTTTCATCGTCCCAGTCATTAAAATGAGTGGTATATTCAATTAAAAATGATGGTACTATTCAGTTGATTGAGTAATGGGGGTTCAAAACCCATTCCATTTACAAAACAACGCGTTCAGGTCAGATCTAACTTCAATCAATTACTTGAGTTAAGTCAGTTTCGGCATTTTCTACCAATTTGGATGGTAGTGTTTGCCTATTGGTGGGTCAGTGCTTGAGCCCACTTCAGCAAACCCCATATTTCCCTGACATAGATCAATTCTGTTTCCCATGACCAAAACTCCTTTTTGGTCGACTTTCCTAATAAACCTGTCCTGTTTTTCCCATTTTCCATTATGTCATCTCTAGCAAACCTGTGCGCAGACCTCTTTGAGGAGGTCTCACGCTACATTAACCACTTTATTATAAGTGCAATTATAATTTCAACTTGTGCACCGTTGGGTCACCCCAGATTCCCTCCAACCTGGGACGTTTATCCCTTTTCCCATTGTGCCTCGCGTCATTTTTGGTGGGTTGTTTGCTTTCTTGATTGCACTTTTCTTTAATAATAATTAAGCTTCAGCACCCTCCACTGGGCTCTAGTCACTTTTGAATTAACAGCTAGTTCCCTGGCGTTGGCTTTGTGCACTGAGCACTACCACGCTGGGAACAGGAGAGTTATAGATACTCTCCTTACAGCGTGTCTTGGTTCCAGAGAATTCTCCAGTCTCTCCCCATCCATTTGCTTCTCCTTCCCCTTCCCTGGAACCGTTTGGTGAGGAGGTCCCATGAAGGAACTGGTACCTCCCAATCCCCTGGTGCTTAAGTTTTTAGTGTCCCAATGGGATACGTTTGAGAGGATTTTTCCCGTTGAAGGTTACAATTCCCCTCCTGATACAATTCCCACAGATGACTCAGCAATAAGTACTACACAGCCGGTGATGTACCATGTTGTGACTAATAAACAGGATTTTTATTTTTTTTGTTGCCTCCATAAATTAGTTTTGGAACGCAAAGGGTGCAAATTGAGGCATTTGTGGATATAAGAGTGATGGCCACTTTTATAAGTATAAAGCTGGTGCAGGATCTAGATTTAGCCTAGAAGTGGGTGCATCAGTGTTGAGTGAATCCTTCAATCCATTGAAACCATTTAAGATACAGCGCCTGGTACCTTTTTGGTGCACCAGTTCTGTTTTTGGCGATTAATTTGTCAAGGTACCAAATAAGAACTTTCCTGGTTATTCTGGGGGTAGGGTGGTGGAAGTGACAGCAGGTTAACATCAACCTGGACACAAATGTACTATCTTTTGTGAATATCCAGTTGTTGGAGGACTTTCCCCTTATCAATACTTCATGACAGAATGCAAGGTGGGTTACATTACATCACTTCCTTCTCCTGTGCATTACACCAAATTTTTCTCTGGCGTTAGTAGCATATTTGGATATTACTGATCTAGAAAAGAATAACCGCTTTTCACTGCTTTTCAAATATGACTGCCTTTCCACATGATGGGGCTGTGATCAACATCAACTTTCCGTTGTATCCCTACATGGTGAAGTAAAGAAAATGTGTTAGAGGTGTGGTTAGACGATATGCTTAAAAATGGGTGGGTGTCAATAAAATCTTCTCATATCGCATCCCCCATAGTTTTTGCTCAGAAGGCTGATAGAACGTTGAACCCATGCGTAGACTATGGGCATCTGAATAACACTACCATTCATGATCCCTATCCCCTCCCCCTCAAGCAGATGATTAGCCAAGCAATTGCAAAATCCCAGTTGTTTTTAAAACTCAATTTCATTAATGCATTCAACAGAATCTGGAAGGTGGAAAGCCAGGAGTGGCTCATGGTGATTTGTACCAGAAGAGGCGTCTTCCAGTTCTGCATGAGTCTCTTCAGCTTAAATAATACTCTGGCCACGTTTAAGCTCATGATTGATAATGTGCTCAATGACCTTTGCTTCAACTGTGCGGTGGCATATATAGATGATATCCTTGTGCATTCTCCTACTATAAGAAGCGTGATAAATTTCTGAAGGTGGTGTTGGCTGCGTTGCATAAGGAAGAGCTTTATGTCAAGCCCTCCAAGTGCGAGTTTTTCAGGGAGGAAGTTACCTTCCTGGGTAACTTGGTCCTTAAGGATGATTATGCATTTCTCTCAGCAATCTTGAAGCCATCCTCGCGTGGCTCACCCCCACCACTCAGAAACAGTTTTAGAGCTTCTTAAGAACCATCATTTTTTGAAAAATTTCTCCCATGCCCTCTTGCAGATGGCCGCGCTGCTGCATCCCTTGATGGGTAAAAATGTTCTGTTACAATGGACATAGGAATACCAACGGGATTTTAACATCAAGAAGGTGTTTTGCGCCTCATATTCTCAAATATGATAACCCTGCCAAGCCTTTTATCATAGCACGTGACACCTCATCAGCTGCTGTGGGGCAGTATTGTTGCAAGCGCATGAAGAATCAGAACATCTGGTCACTTATTTTTCATGCAAGTTCACTTCATTTGAACTAGCAGGGCCATTTATGATAAGGAGTTGGCTGCTGTGGTGTGGTCGCTTACCTACTGGTGGTACCTTCTTCAGGGCGCACGGAATGAGGTGACCATGCAGACAGATCATCAGGCACTTATGTATTTCCAGAAACTGTAGAATCTGGCACATCATCAGGCCTGCATGTATTATTTACTATGCAGTTTTAATTTGAAGTACAAATCATGTGAAATGTGCCTTGAATGTCCTTCCAAATTTGCTGAGTCAGAACTATGCATTGAGTCCAGCAGAGGTGGATGAATGTGAGCTACCCACGTTAATTCTGCTGGCCAAATCTTAGCTATTAATCTTCCCAAAATTTTAGTAGTGAATTGGGACCTGGATGTGCCTCTTTTCTCTCAGGTATTGGTGGGTCAAATGGCCTGCTTGTAGGGGCTGGAGTTGTTGCACCAGCTGGAACTTATAACACTTAAGTGGACCAATTTTTTATTGACAGATGGCCAATGTGGTTTAGGTCAAGATTGTAGGTCTGCGCCAACTTTGCAATGAAGCAATTCATGCTCATCATGCCCCTCAGCGGGTGGCCACCAAATAGGTAAAAATGCTTTTATTTGGTAAAGTGAATGCATAGAAGGATGGGTATCTCCAAGGACATCCTGGCGTGGATTACAAATTGCATGACATGCGCGTGGGTGATTTTAGATAGATCAAATAATAATGGTATTCTCCATCCCCCGTAGCAGGTAGAAGGCCCAGAGATCACAGACTTGTAGATTCTAATGTTGAGCTTCTCAGATCCAATAGGTTTCCCACAATTATGGTGGTCATGGACCACTTTACCAAGTGTTCACTCTTTATCCAACATTTGTCAGCCATCACCTCTGAGGAGATAACCTGACATTTTGTGCAGCATGTGTTCTCAATGTTCAGCTTGCCTCAGGAGTTATGAGTGACTGAGGGACGCAGTTTATGGCGCATTTTTGGTCATAACTCCAAGCTATTTTGAAGATTAAGCTGTGCCACTCAACAGCATACCATCCCCAGTCCAAAGGCCAAAAAGAGCTGGTTAACCAGATTCTCAAACAGTATCATCACTGGTACACTTCTTTGGCACAGGATAACTGGGCGGATGATATTACATTGGCTAATTTGTATATATTTAATGGAACTCGCGCATCTACCAGTTTTTCACCATATGAGGCCATACCACAGTACAACTTTTCATTTTGAATTAGACCGTTCCTTTGCCCATAAGTCTCTGCTGCGGTGGACCATGCGCAGCATATCCATAGTACTAAATTATTGGTTCAGGAGCACTTGACCAAGGATATCAGCGAGTACAATTTTATTCACAGAATGGAAACATCTCTGCACATGAATTGAGGTGGGGTCCTCCATTATGTTGGATATGAGACATCTGAATATGAAGATTTCTTTCCAGAAGTTTGTGGTAAGCACTCTGGGCCTCATGTGGTGGAGGTGGATTAGGTTAATGTAACGTGTCAGGATTTTCCCTGGGTTAGGTGAAAGCCTTGTCCAGGGGAAGGATCAATACCTCCATTTGAGGGGCATAAATCCCAAATGGCTCAATAACTTTGAAAATGGGGTCGAATCTATATTATTAGCAGATATACCAAATTTGGGGCTTTATATAAATTACTCCAACTTTAGAAATCGTTACATCCCATTCCTTGAGTCATGTGAAGATGGGTTTCCACTGATCTGGTCATGAGGGCGGCGAGATCCAAGTAAGGTTCAAAATGGTAGTCAATCTAGAAGACCAATTTAGATCCTAAATGGATGGGGCTACAATGATCCCTGAGGCACTGTGTCCCCACACACCCTATATAAATCAATATATGTTAGTCTAATTAGTACTTTTATCAATAGTATATAATTCTATCCTATTTTTATTTAAGTTTAATTTATTCTAATAATCAAAGTCTCATCCAACGTTGTGCCTAGAGCTGCCCCTGTCCTCTTGGCTGCCCCTAGCCCAATGCAGTCAGCCCCTTTATTAGGTTTCCCAGTGTTAGCACCAACGAGCGCATCTGGTGGAAGCCCAATAACTGGTGCTCACTACAAGGGGGCTTCAAAGGCGCACCCTGAGGAGTTACCCTCAACCTTGGGTGAAAACCGACCCACAGTGAGCACTCTGGACGCTGATCTTCTGACTTAACTCCTCTGGAACGGCTAAGACCCAGTAACAGTGGGGACTGATTTTCCAAAGGAAAACTTTGATTATGTCCCAGAAGACTTTGTGCACTTTCAGAACCCCAGTCAGCTGAAACCTTTGCTTGACCTGCTAAAAACGCCTGAAGAAATTAAATAATGTTACTGAGCAAAAATGCCAGCATCATAAAAAAAGATTAGTGAAGGCAATATTTTATTATAGGGACCAAGCATCACGTTTCAAGAGGATGTGGGATGCTAGGAGAGAAGAAATTTTTGAAGATATTACCCAGCGGGATAACTATTGGATGCTAGGACCTGTCTACTGTGATGAGAGAAAAATGTTCAAGCTTCTCTCAGCTTTGAACAAAATCAAAAAGAAAATGGCCAAAATACAACACATCCTCCAGCTGAAAAAAGAAAATCAAAATAATCTGAGTGCTCAAATTTTAACAAAAACAACTAATTTTAATACTAACACCAATATTTATTTAGATAATATAAACCAAAATCCTCTGCTCGATGTAAATTCCCACTCTGCCACTTCAGAGCAGAAAGTGGAAACAAAGTTCATAGCCAATTTGAACTCAAAAGTGTCAAACAACAAATCAAATGTGGCCAGTGAGTGTTGACAACACTAAAATTGACAAAATTGGGACAAGAACCAGTTTCCAATCTTGATGAAGGCAGCAAACTTCAGGGATTTTCTGGAAGCCTCAAAACCAATTGATGCGATGATGCACTAAAAATGACAGACAAAATGCTTGGAACTTACCTTTGCACCATTTGTGATAAGCTCAATGACTACTTTCTGGCAACCCCAACGCTTTCCAACTTTGACGGTCCCCTATAGAGATTGGGCCATATATTACTACAACAAAATGTCAAGATTAACCAGTTCAGCTCTCAGATTTGGATAGCGCCAATCCCAATGAAAAAGAGAATCCTGAAAAAGTGAAGCTCATGAAACTGGCTGACAATACCTCCACTACTAATGCCAACCTTTTTTCCACTGCAAATTTCCCCCTCAAACTTTGCTGCACGGGTTGGTTTTAGTTGCAAGTGAGAATTGATCACCCCAATTCCGAGATGGTGACTCAGAATCACTTAAAGAGGCCTCCTTGTTGAAACCCTCAAGAGGCAACACACTACCATCATTTGGTCATCTTATAAGCTCGTGGGGTCACTCGCCAATGAAGCTCACTGACAACGACATTTCGTCTGAACTTTACCTGGATCTATTGGTGGATAAAGTGATTGCAAGATGCCAGGTTCAGATGCAAATGTGTTGAACTAGAATCTTGAAGAGGCTGAGACCTGCATGGCCAAGATGGCGCAGGAGACGTGCAAAAGGATAATGCAGTTGGAGGTGGAGTTAAAGGCCTCCAAGTCAGAAGTTATTCAGGAACAGAGGCTGCTAGTTGACCTGCAGTTGTAATCTGGCCAAGACCGATTAAAAAAACAATCAAGGATGACAAATTGCAGCTTAAGCTGAGTTTCTGACCTTAAGGCAAATCTTCTGTAACTAGAAGGCAGCTCGAAGCCAGCCACCTCAAAAGACTAGATTGCTCAGTCAGCAGCAGATCATGGATTGAGGAACTTAAAACCACCTTTAAAGAACAATCTGAGTGCTTTACCACAGAAGCTTACCTCCAAGAGCATGCTGCGCTCAACCGTTAAGAAAACAAATTTTACCAGCAAGAACCCAGCAAAGCCTCCACACATGAGAACTCTGAATTAGCTATGAGGGTCTTAGCTGATGAAATTGTTCAGCTTCAAGCCCTAGCCGCACAAAGCATTATCACTGAACTGGTCTGCATCAATCCTGAGACTCTGTACGCTCCTGAACTTGGGTCTTCCATCTACCTTGACCTTCAGGCCACAACTTGTTCACCTAGAACAAGGCTTAGAGGGGGCTCTGTTAGGTTTTCTCCCGGGTTAGGTGAAAGCCTTATCCAGGGGAAGGATCAATACCTCCATTTGAGGAGCATAAATCCCAAATGGCTCAATAGGATCAATAATGGGGTTCAAATCTATAATATTAGCAGATATACTGAATTTGGGGCTTTATATAAATTACTCCAACTTTGGGAAATCGTTACATCCCATTCCTTGAGTCATGTGAAGATGGGTTTCTACTGATCTGGTCATGAGGGCGGCGAGATCCAAGTAAGGTTCAAAATGTTGGTCAATCTAGAAGACCAATTTAGATTCTAAATGGATGGGGCTACAACGATCCCTGAGGCACTGTGTCCCCACACACCCTATATAAATCAATGTATATTAGTCTAATAAAGTACTTTTATCATTAGGATATAATTCTATCCTATTTTTATTTAAGTTTAATTTATTCTAATGATCAAAGTCTCATCTAACGTTGCGCCTAGAGCCGCCCCTGTCCTCTTGGCTGACCCTAGCCCCATGCAGTCAGCCCCCTTATTGAGTTTCCCAGCATTAGCACCACTGAGCGCATCTGGTGGAAATGTAAGGAGAGTGTCTATAAATTTTCAGTTTCCAGCGTGGTAGTACACGGAGCACAGGGCCAACGCTAGTGAACTAGTCACCCAAATAAAAGTTACTAGAGCCCAGCAGAGGGTGCTGGAGAAATAAAAAGTTTAGTAGAGAAGTGCGATCTTTAAGGAGAATAACCAACCAAAACTGACGCGGTGCACATAGGGAGAAGGGGTAAGCGTCCCAGGTTGGAGAAACCTGGTTGAACCAACGGTTCACTAGGGGATAACCTGATCATACTTGTAATGGAATGGTTAACATAGCACAAGACCTCCTCAAAGAGGTCTGCGAACAGGATCGTCCAAAATAACATAAATAAAACGGGAAAACGGGAAAGTTTAGTATAAAAAGTTGACCAACAAGGATGTTGGTCATGGAAATCAAATTTAAGCTTAGTCAGGGTTATTTGGGGTCTACTGAAGCAGTCCCAAGCACCAATTAACCAATAGGCAAACACTCCCATCTAAAGTGGTAGATTTTACCGAAACTGACTTCACTCAAGTAATTGATTGAAGTTGTATCTGACTTGAACGCGCAATTTTGTAAATGGAACAGGTTTTGAACCCCAGTTTCTCAATCAACTAAATTGAACCATCTTAATTAATAGAATAACTCATCCGTTTTAACGCCTAAGCTCTTACAAGGGGCTGGGCGTTATGAACCTCACTAGTACCAACATGGGCATATTTATTTTGTACCCAGCGTTGGTCTAAAGTGTGATTGAGGTCAGGGAGAGCCTGAAATTTCACCTTCTGGGCCTCTTGCCACCCAGCCTTATCCTCGGGGTTGGTGCCTACTATCAAGTCATTTAACCATGACAGGAAACCTGATAGCACGTTTCAGTTGAACCTTCAACCTCTCTGGAAACAGCATCCCATTTTCCACATTTCTCAGTGGTCACCATCTTAGAGGAAGGACTCAGCAGTGCCAGAGCCAATCCCAGTTGGGGGATTGTAGGAGCTGGAGGTTAAAGAAACTTTGGCCTCACAGAAATCTCGCCAGTTGGTCCAGTACCTTATGGCCTGAAAAGGGTTTCTGTCATAGTAGAATAGTTGGGTCAGCGCCCATGATTGCACCCATTGTAGTGATCTGGTGGAGACTTCCACGACCTGCACCCTGCGCTCCCTGCCCTCCCCTAAAAATTTCTACCCTTTGCCATTAAGTTGTTAAAGGCCCAAAGAGCGTCGTCCTCACCCAAGTCCTCAGCGGTGGTGCAACCCCTATTCAAGGAGAGAAGGATAATGTAAGTCCTGGGAGCACCCCCTGCACCTCAAACATGAGAAATTTCCATTCTGCACAAAAAGGGGATTAATAAGGTGGCCGTCTCTCTCAATTCCCAGGACATTTTTTACCATGAAGTGGATGGGAGGTGGATGATGGCCTCTCCTCCTCAAGATATCTTACTTACCTCCCTATCTTACCACCCAAGATAGTTGCAGCAAATTGGGGGTGGAAGTGTTTGGAGTTGGCGGTGGTAAGAAGCCACAATTAGTGAGAAGGTTATGGCCATTCCCATCTCAATAGTCTTAGGACCCAAAGAGGGTCCATTAAAACTTTTAAATTAACGACCAGCATGATTAAGTCATCCTCAGTATGTTTGGGTTGGAAACATCAACAATATGTTTCACAATCTATGAAAAAGGTGATCCTGACCCCACTAGGTTTAGGCGCATTAAATCCTTTTTAACGCACAATGGGATTTCCCATATGTGGCTTGGCCATGGGTGCACCCAGTCTACTGCCAGATGTAGCATTGCTGATCTGATAAGCAGAATCACACTGAGAGGGAAAATTTGGTGACAAAATTTGAGAGAAAGTCATCTTTCCATGATGAGATTGATCCAGCAACATGAAATTTGAATAGGTTGATCCACCAGAATCAAATGGAATTATATACCTCTTGGTCAATGCGAATTTATCTAATCCTAAAGCTTCAACGCACAAGATAACCATCACCTACAGGTATAGTTATCAGTCAATTTTCTACTTCTTGTTTCAATAAACAACTTCCACTCAGATTTACCCATTTAAGAGAAACCCTTTATCTGTGTCGGAAAATCGCTTTTCTGGTGACAGTGGGTTCTGCTGGTTGGCAGGCTAAATAGTATAAAGACTGGTTGGCCCTTGCCATTTTGCCTTAGGCGTCAGGGCCAGAAGCACCAGCTGATCCATTGGCGTGTCACCTGCACCATCTGAGGATCCCCCAACCTAACCCTCAACAAACAAGAATAAACATAAGCGTACAATAAAGGAAGATTAGGCAAAGGGAGATGTTTATTAAAAGGGAAATACCAGGTAATTATATTTACAAAAGGGCTATTGTGGCCACCGCTGACCTATTGGCTCATCACTGGTTCTTCCAGCCAACCACTCTCTCTTCTTCCCACTGTGCTTACTCTCTTCCTGGCGTCAACCCTCTTGCCCCATCCTTTACAATTACCAAATATTAGTTTTGGCTCTTCCTTACCATTCAGTCGATGGTGATTTATATATAAATTACTTATATAAATATATATTGAGTTAGGATTTAACCTTCAAGTTGCTTAGTAAATATGCTGGAAACCTCCTCAGTCGCTCACTTTACTTTGAGTATCTTAATTCTTGCTGATGTCACATTTTGAATCTTCTAGTCAATATTTGGGGAATCATCTTTCTTGGGTGATAGTTGATTTAATAAATATTAGATGCTAAAAACAGCCTCAGCCACTTTGAACTTGGGATTGTCAGATTCAACCAACATTGAATAATTATTACAATTGGAGCATCCTCGGCATAAGTCGCCATTACTCCAATTTAGGCAGATAAATTATAGTCAGATGATTAATAGTGAATATATTGAATTTCCACCAGAAATTCCCATGAACGTCCAAAATTGGCAGTTGGCGTCAATCTAAGATCATTAAATGGTTGTAATGAATATGCCAGTTTTCTTCTAGAAAATTCTACAACCGCCCATGAATGGCAGTTGGCGTCAAACTCAGATTCCGCCAACCTATACTAAATTAACTAATTAATCATCCTCAGATATTAGTTAATAGTGATCCCTATACTAATTTGGGTCACCAATTGGCCCCACTTGAACCTAACTTCACAACTTGGCAGAATACTAATTTCAGACTAACCTAATTTGGGGACAACTAACCAGCAATCATTAAAACAACCATGAATATTTAGTCAATAAGCCATTCCACTGGGATTGGCCATATCCTCCCAAATACTGCTAAATCATTAGAGGATTCCATCTGATTAGATTATGACAATCTTATAAGCCGCTGCCTGAAAAGGTACCATATTTTCAATCTATGCAACAATTGGGCCAAAGTGGGTATAATATAATGCTGCTGCTGTCCCTATTCAGGTGGGGATACCGCTATAGTGACTCCTGGGTTGTCCCCCATTTATTAATGCCATATGGTTCAGGGTGTGACCTTGCTTTTGGATATACTTTCTCACCAGTGGGCAAAGTTCTATAACTTTTCCACACGTTCAGCAACCCATGTTGCCAGAGCGGATTTGGGGTTCCCTGTGGGTCCCAAGGAAACAACTGCAGCAAATCTGCAGCCGTCACTTTTACAAAAGAGTGGTTATTAGTAGGTATGCTAGTAACAGTGATTGTCAGTTGCCGTCCCTCAATTGTTTCCTTACAAAATATCAGATCTTATAGATGGCTATGCCCCTAGGATTCTGATTTGAGTTCTGGGCGTTAACTCACCCCAACTGGAAGGCTTTTCTCAACTTGATTAACCAGCTCCATAACACATGCTCTCCTTCGTCATCAATAGAGAGGAATGTCAGATGGTGATTTCTGAGCCTGAGAGTGAATCAAATAATTTATTATTAATGTTTACCAATTTACTTTGGCTAGTGGAACTTGAACCAGTGGAGGGAACCTCTTATTGGGAAAAATCGCTATGAAACCTATGCTAGCAATGGCTTCTGACCATCACCACCTCCCAACACCCCCTCCAAATATTCTGCACAAACTCCTGGGTGGTGAGCAGAGGATGAAGAGGTGCAATCTCTAGGAGACACACCATCAACCACCTCTCATCTACCACATGGGTATATCGCCCAGGGTATTGAGAGGATTGGCCACCTGCTTAATCCCATTATTGGTCCAAATTATTAATCTTTTCCTGATTAAGTTTCAAGGGTTGCTCCCCCAGACTTACATTACCCTTCTTTTTTTAAACTGGTTGAGCACCAACAGGAACATGAGCGAGTGCACCATTCTTTTGAGCCTTGGAAAGCTTTATTTCCAAGAGGGAGGCAACCTTCTGGTGATGATGGGTAGCGTCAGGATGTGCAATTTGGAAGACCTTTACTAACTCGAAGCAATTAGCACATTAAGTGGCATTAACTCAGCTATTCTCATGGGCAGGTGATTCCTTCCAAGCAACCAATTATTGCATGAGTGGTGTGATTGTCATGACGCCAGAATGGCATCCACCTCCAACTCATCTGGGTATTTAAACACAACAGGTTCAGGTTCAGCAGGTATCATCCTTTTGAATGGCGACACCTGGGAGGCGTTGAAGATCAGGTGCTGCTTACAATGAGTGGGGAGGGCCAACTGGAAGGCCTATAACCCAAATCTGTCTCCACCATGTGAGGGCCAGAGTGCTTACTTGCTAACTTCCGTTAAGTAACCTTCATATGCAGGTGGCTCATATCTAGCATGACTATCAAACTCTTTTAATCTCATGAGTGGGAAGGCACTTGTATTCTGCAGACTTCTTGTAGTAAATTATTGACTTAGTCAGATGTTCCCATGCCGGGGATTGGGTATCACAGGTCTGCTGCAAATGCTACTCAGAGGAAGGTACTTCAAGGCAAAGTCAGAGACCCATGAGGAATGAGTGGTTGTACCCCAGGGTGGCTTTGTATGAGGAAACCCCAGTGAATGAATGGGTGGCGTTGTTTTGAGCAAACTGCAACAGGGGAAGATCAGTGGCCCAGGTAACCTGCATGGTGAGGCATATCAGAAGAGGTACTGCTTGATGATCTGGTCGAACATCTCATCATGGCCATCCAACTGGTGGTGATATGCAGTGGAGCGGCACATCTTGATCTTCAGATGGCCATAAGCGCAGGACAAAAATGAGTAGTAGATGAGTCTCCCCAGTCACACCACCTTATGGGGTAAGCTGAATATAGAAAGATATGGTGAACTAAAAGCTAGGCTGTCTGCTTGGAGGTAATGGCTGACATACAAGGATTAAAAAGAAAAATTGTAAAGATGTCCACAACCACCATAATTTCATAGAATATATTGAACTGGGAAGCTCAACAATAAAGTTGATGGATACTGAGGTCCATGGACCTAATGCCTGCTGTAGGGATGGAGGAAACCTTACCTACATAATCTACAAGACTTGGATCACGCGCACATCATGCAACTTGTGATCCAAACTGGAAGAATCTTGGATATTCCAGACAGTTGAACGTCCACTTTACCAACTCAAGGCATTATTAGTCCCTGGGTGCCCTACCATCAGGGTATCATGTTGTCTGGAGATTACTTCATCTGGAGTTGAGGAAATACTAAAACTCTACTTCTGAAAAATTTGTCTCTCACAAGTAATAATGAGTTTTATTGTGGCTCAGCAAACCCAACTTAGCAAACAGCTCCAGCCTCTCCAAGCAGGAGGTCTGACCTTCCAGTACTTAAGATACCAATGGCACATTTGGCGTCCAGTCAACCCTAAAAATTGCAGGTGAAGCAAAAGTGAGAATTTGGGCAGAAGGGATCACCGTTGTCAACTCCTGCATTTCCTCCTATGCTGGACTCAGAGAAGGGTTACAATACAACAGATGAAAGAGAAGGTCTGGCACGTCCTTTATGAACTCATAATTAAAATTAAAGCTGCATAGGCCACAAAACATCTGAGCCTGATGTTGCGCCAACTTCTGAGGATTTCTGAATTACATTTGGACCTGATGGTCCATCCTGACAACCACTTCATGCCATGCGCCTTGAGGGAGGTACCACCAGTGGATGGGCGATCATGACACCATGGCAAGATCCTTATCATAGATGTCCAATGATTGCTCCAAGGAGGAATAATTATGTGAGAAGTAGGTGGCAGGTGTTTCACACCATCATAATCCTGAAACAGGACTGCTCCCACTGCATCCACTGATGCATCACATGCCACAATAAAAGTCTGGGAGGAATCAGCGTTCTAGAGGATTGGTGGCACCATGAAAATATCTTGATAACCTCAAATCTGCATTGGAAATTCTCTGACTATTTAAAGGAACATTCTTCCTTATTAGGGTTGAAGAGGAGCCACCAACTGAGAGCACAGGTGAGATTTTTACAAAAAAATTATTGCCTTCAATAAACTCCAAATATGCTTCAGCATGGTGGGTGTGCCAATAAAGGATATTTGTAAGTCCAGGGGAGCGCCCCTCCGCTTGGACTGGATGGCGTTCCTTTTCCCATCAAAAAAGGGTCCAAGAAGGCCAGCTGACCCTCTTGTCTCCCATGGCGACCTCGCCCATGTGGTGGACGAGCGGTGGGCCACATCTTACCTTTTGAGGACCCAGCCACCTATTCCATTAATAACTTCAGATGAATTGTCACTAAGAATCAAGGGGATTTCTGTCAAATTTTTGAAGAATTGGCGATCACATGGGGTGAAAAGGTCATATGTGTCCAATGACTACGAGCCTTTGGGATCAATGCCCATGTTAGGGTTCCTACCCAAATTGGAGATTTAGATTTGTTGGACTAAGGGAATTGATACCAATATGACTAAATAGCCCAAGCATTTATCAGGGATAATCCCCAACAAAATTTAAGGGCTCTTAAAGTTGGGGATCAACCCTGACTTTTGTGGTCAACTACTGCTCTGTAAGGAGAGTTTATATAACTCTCCTGTTTCCAGCGTGGTGGTGCTCGGTGCACAGAGACAATGCATGGAAACCAGCTGTTAACACCAATGTTACAAGAGCCTAGAAGAGGGTTCTGGAGCAATAAAAACTTAATGGGAAGAGTGCGATTATTAGAACAAATGTACCCCCAAAAACAACTCGGTGCACAAAGAGGAAAAGGGTAAGCATCCCAGGATGGAGGGAACCTGGGCGAACCAACGGTGCACTAGGGTCTAACCAGATCATCTGTAAAATTGTTTGGTAAATGTAGCGTGAGACCTCCTCAAAGGGGTCCGCGCACAGGATCAATTGGAATAGCATTTTTAATAAAATGGTAAAACGGAGAAATTATATTGGGAAGTCGACCAACAAGGAGTGTTGGTCATGGGAAACAAAATTAAACAACATCAGGGGAATAAGGGGTTTGCTGAAGTGGGCCTAAGCACTGACCCACCAATAGGCCAACACTACCATCCAAATTAGTCAAATATGCTGAAACTGACTTCACTTGAGTGATCAATTAAAATTACATTTGATCTGAACGCGTTGTTTAATAAATGGAACGGTTTTGAAACCCCACTCCTCGACTAACCAAATGGAACTGTCCGCGTTAATTTGATAGACCATCCATTTTAATTCCTGGGCTGATGTAAGGGGCTGGGCATTTGGCACCTCACTAGTACCAACCTGGGCATATTTATCTTATACCCAGCGATCGTCTAGTGTATGCCTAAGGTCAGGGAGGGCCTGTAACTTCACCTTCTGGGCCTCCTGGCGCCCAGCCTTATCCTTGGGGTTGGTCCCCAATATGATGTCATGTGACCATGACATTACCCTCTCCTCCCAATAGGGCTCAACCCCCTCCAGGAGCTTGAACAAGGGAAAAGTTCTTGTGGGCAGGGGCCAACTTCATGGCGGTAACGGACAGTTTGGGTTGAGATCCAGCAGCCTGGGGGAAACGCTTGTGGAAGGCTTCAATCACATCTTGATTATGCACACAGTTGCATGCTGGAACCCAACTGCTTTCTGCAGCGTCAAAACCCTTCCAGGATACCAGGTACTTAAGTCTCCTCTTAAAACGATGGGAGGCTACTATTTCCTCCACTTCTCACTCTGGCGCCCCATCAATTAGAAAGGCCTCAGGAGTCTCTGGTGGGGGCCCTTAAACAACGTCAGTTTGCTCTCATTAAACACAGAGAAGATCCAAAATGAAGGGGGAAGATCTAGCTGGTATGAGGCATGGCCCACCTTTCTAAAAACGCGGTAGGGGCCAATCCTCTTTGGTCCCAGCTTCTTGCATGGATTCTTGATAGGGATGTCACGAACATCAAAAACACAAGATCCCCTTCCTTGTACACAGGACCCACTTGGCGCTTCCTATCAGAGTTCTCCTTATACACTTGCATCGCCGCCTCCAAGATTGTGGAAACCCCCTGGTGGACCTTCTTAATTGTCTTGGCAAAGTCTACCACCGCTTCAACCTTAGACCCACAGCTGGGCTCTATGTTAAAGGCATGGTTAAAGCCATGGCTGGCGAAAAAGGGGAACAAATGATCGAAGAATGCAACTTGTTGTTGTGACTAAATTGGGCCATAGGAAGATGAGAAGCCCAATCTGAATGATCCGCGGCGGTGTAACACCGCAGGAACTGCTCAAAGCACTGGTTCACTGTTCAGTCTTCCCATTTGATTGAGGGTGATAAGCAGTCAAATGGCAAGGGTGAATCTGAAGAGTCTTACAAACTCTTTCTAAAAAGATGGAAGTAAATTGGGGTCCCCAGTCACTGACAATTTCTTGGGGAACCCCATGAAGAGCAAACACATGGGTGACGAAGAGCCTAGCCATCTCAGCCACAGTTATTGTCATTCTGCAAGGAATGAAGGGGCAAACATCGTAAAACAGTCCACCACCACCATGATGGCATCGTAATCACAGATACAGGTAGTTCCACAATGAAATCCACTGATAGGGAAGTCCAGGGCCCTTCAGATTTCTGGACTGGTACCAACAACCCTGCTAAAGGTTGATGATTTGGCTTCATTTGGTTGCAGATCAAACACTCCTTACAATACCGCCCCACCTGAGCAGGTAAGCCCTTCCAATCGTAGGTGCGACATATCAACTCCAAGGTCTTTTCTTTCCCTGGATGACCAATGGTGATTCCATCATGATGGTCCTGGATGATTTCCAGGCGCAGTGGTTCAGCAGGTACCCAAAGGCGCCCCTGAAACTACACCATCTCATCCTTTACATGATAACCCCTGGATAGGTCTCTTGATTTAAAGCGCTCTTAGCGAGTACCATAGTATTCAGCAGATAGCAGCTGAGAAAGGACCACCTTTCTGAACATACCATATTCCTCCGCGTTTTCCAGAGGTGCAAGCGCTGGACTGTTGGCCGAGGGAGAGGGAAGTTGAGACACAATTTTATTTGGAGGAATCATCACCTGTGTGTTGTAGATCTCTACCTCCTTTGGATCAGGAGCTAAAGCAGGTTTGCGGCTTAAAGCATCTGCCAAAAATTATCCTTGCCCTTGGTGAATTTGTAAGAAAAGGCAAATTGGGCAAGGGTCTCATGCCAACAGGTCTGCTGTGGGGTTAGGACATGATGGGCGCGGTAGTACAGCAAGGAACGGTGATCTGTATGTACATGGAACGGTTGGGTAGAGCCATACAAGTGGTAACGCCAATATGTCAGCACCTCCACCACTACTAGTAACTCCTTGTTGTAAACGGCGTAATTCAACTCAGGCAGAGACATTTTCCTGAAAATATTACACTGGATGCTCTATCCCATCTTCGCCTACTTGTAACAAGGCAGCCGCTATAGCGAAGTTGGAGGTATCAGTAGACACAATGAACTCTTTGGAATAGTCGACATGGTAAAGGATGGACGTGGACAACAGGGTGCACTTCACATCTTGGAAAGCATCCTCCAAAACCAGGGACCACTGAAGCACTTTTGCACCACTAGCCCTATTCAAGGGCGCTGCCACCTCAGAAAGGTTTGGCGTGAACTTCTTAAGGAACGTACATGTCCCAAAAACTCCTCAATTCTTTTACTGAAGTAGTGGTATGCCACTCACAAATCGCCTTCTCCTTGTCTGGAGTAATCATGTGTCCTTGGTCAAACATGACGTTGCTCAGAAAAGTGACCTGGGACTTGAAGAATTCACTTTAGCTTATCTTCAGCGTAAGGCTGGCTGCCTTTAACTGATCCACCACTTGTCAAAATTGTACTGCATGGGACCCCGGATCAGGGGAAAACATTAGAATGTCATCCATTTAGGCAATCGCGCATACCCCTAACAAGTCCCCCAACACTGCATCAATGCGGCGTTGAAAGATAGCAGGAGCATTCTTAAGCCCAAAGGGCATGACCCAAAACTGGAAGATCCCTTTTCTGGTATGGAATGCAGTCAACCACTTTTGTCCCTTTTTAATCCGGATCTGATTGAATGCATTGAGGCAATCCAGCTTGGAGAAGACCTTCGCCTTTTCCACATAGTGTTCAATCTGTGAATCCAAAGGGATGGGATGGAGGTCTGGTTCAGTAACATTATTGAGGTTCCCATAGTCCACACATGAGCAGAGTACCATCAGACTTCTCAACAAAGAGAAGTGGAGAGCATACAGAGGAAGTACGCTGAAAAATCGCACCTTTGGATAACTGTTCCTTCACCCACACATCCAACGTCTCTTCCTCCTGGACAGTCAATGGGTAAGTGGGGAAGATATATGCACCAAATTGACTGTGAGCTTGAAGTAACAATTGAACTTGGAGTGCTCAGGGAGTGCGTTGGCTGATGCTGCATCAAAAGAGGATTCCAAACCCTCCAAGCAAGAAGGTATAGGAACTTCCACTGAGGGCTTCAGCAATGAGGAAAGGCTATAATGTTGAAGGTGGGGCCAGTGGGGCAACTCGCCCTGGGCGTTCTTTTTCAACAAAGGCACAACTAAGGTGCGACCATTCTTCACGGTGAGGGATAGGGCATTCTCTTTCAGGTTGGTTCTAACGTCAAACTTTCGCCACCACTCCACACCCAAAATTATAGGGATCAGGAGGATTTTGACCGCTTTGAAGTGATCAGACAAGTGGTACTTGCTAACCTGATAGTCCACTGTCCCGATGATCTTCAGAGTTGGAATACCTTGAGACGCCCTTCCCTTAGCCGTACCACCTGTCAAGTAACTCAGTCCAAGATAGTCGGCTAGGCTCTGATCCATAAAGTTTTCAGAGGCGCCAGTATACAACAAAAATAGTAGTGTGAGCTTCCCTAAAGGGGAGGATAGGGTAGTAGTCAATAGAAAATACCTGGAATAGTCTTTATTTGTGGTAGATAACAACACCTCACTAAAAAAAATTTCCTCAGGCTCAAGCAAGCCATCAGAGTATGTTTTGGAATCATAAAAGGGGAGGGATAGTTGGCCACTCTTAATACTGAGGCCACATACCCCACCATGACTTCTACAGGTGCATATACTTGATCATATTTTATAAAAAGTTCTTTCTCTGCTTCCTGATTGCCCCAGATCATAGTAGGGGTCAAACGAGGGTTCTTAGGGGTGATTTGATATACTGGAATAGGTTTATCATCCAGGCCACAAAAGCTAAGAAACGGCTCAGAGGTTTAGATAAGATTATTGTTACAAAACGCGTTTTTAGATGTGAACGACCCTATTCCCCTAACTGCAACAGAATGCACAATGTTATCCAAGGCCAAACCCCCAGGCCCATCTCTGCCAATTCCGCCAGCATCATCTGAATGCGCTGTCAAAGGAAAACTCATTATTTAAATGGAAATTGATAATTTTGGTGGAAAGTTGGGGAATCACAACTTTCATACATCAAAGCATCTGTATCCACCAGGTACAAGCATGAAGGGTGGATACTTTCCAGTTGAAGGCAATCATAATAACGCCGAGTTGCTCCAACATTTGGGAAAAAGGGAAAACAATGGTGCAGCTGACCACAGCCAAGGCCCTCAGCCAGCGCCCACCGTTTCCACTTCAGAAAAGTCCCACAAAAAAAAAGTTCATGCACATAATTTTAGGAGGTTAGTCAACTAATGTAAGGAGAGTGTCTATAACTCTCCTGTTTCCACTGTGGTGGTGCTCGGTGCACAGAGCAAATTCATGGAAACCAGCTGTTAATACCAAAGTTACAAGAGCCCAGAAGAGGGTGCTGGAGCAATAATAACTTAAGGGAAAGAGTGCGAGTATTAGAACAAAAATACCCCCAAAAACGACGCGGTGCACAAAGGGGAAAAGGGTAAGCATCACAGGATGGAGGGAACCTGGGAGAACTAACGGTGCACTAGGGTCTAACCAGATCATCTGTAAAATTGTTTGGTAAATGTAGCGCGAGACCTCCTCAAAGGGGTCCATTCACAGGATCACTTGGAATAGCATTTTTAATAAAATGGTAAAACGGAGAAATTATATTGGGAAGTCGACCAACAAGGAGTGTTGGTCATGGGAAACAAAATTAAACAACATCAGGGGAATAAGGGGTTTGCTGAAGTGGGCCTAAGCACTGACCCACCAATAGGCCAACACTACCATCCAAATTAGTCAAATATGCTGAAACTGACTTCACTCGAGTGATTGATTGAAGTTAGATCTGACCCAAACGCATTGTTTAGTAAATGAAACAAACATTGAAACCCCATTCCTCGACTAAACAAAAAGAACCATCTGCATTAATTTGATAGACCATCCGTTTTAATGCCTGGGCTGACATAAGGGGCTAGGCATTTGGCACCTCACTAGTACCAAGCTGGGTATATTTAGCCTATACCCAGCGTTGGTCTAGAATATGCCTAAAGTTAGGGAGAGCCTTTAACTTCATATTCTGGGCCTTCTGGCGACCAGCCTTATCCTTGGGGTTGGTCCCCACTATGATGTCATGTGACCATGACATGCTCCCTTGGAGCTTCCTAACCTCATGGTTCAAACCTGATCCATGTGGTGAGCAAATTCTATGCAGCCAAGATGACTAGCCTGCTGCAGAATCCCTGATTAGTGATAATTATAGATCTTAGCTTAGGCTTCTTGGAGATCTACCAAAAAAACTCCCTGATCACTCTAATAATGTGAGTTTTAAGCAAATAAGGATTACTCACTCCTTTGCCTCTTTAAGTCAAATTGGCCAACCTCTAATAACTTAGGGACAAACATATATTTAGGAATTACCACTTCAGGCGGTGTATCTGGAGTAAAGTCTTTTCAACCAAAAAAAACAAAAAGGTATATTCCAATACCCAGGAGCTTTGGGTCCCCTGGCCTCAGTTAAGGGATATGTGGTATCAACCCCCATGGTTCTGACAAAACTGGTGCTTTCTGCCATGTACACCCTGAGTTCATGGTGAAAATATAAGGTAAAAAAATAAAAAAACAATGGTTAATAACGATTTAGCTTTAGAAAACGCCTCAGATCATGAAGCCGCCCATCTCAGTGACTGGACAATCAATATGCATGTAGGAGATACAGTGGTGATCCGTGACATTATATTTCCACCATTGATGGAGGTGACCCTCCAGGCTCCATCTGCAGAGCAATGTCATTTACATTTATCAGACTTCGCTGAAGCCCTCCTTCTCCTCTTATCTGGGACTTTTGTCCATGGAGGTCGAGCTAATAGAAAATGACTCTTGCAGTGCTATCCCCTATGATGATATTGGCTCAAAGTTCTTTTTTCAATGTAGATCAGGTTGGAGATGGATGTACATAACGCTATCTGCGTCACTTTGTACTTCCCACCTTGTTGTCAGACATTCTCCTTTTTGATTAAAGAAAAGAATGTTGGAGGTATTAGTGCTCCCAAATCTGCTACTATGATTGGCCCATCACCTGCCCGATCTTCAAATAATATTGGGGATATCAACGCTATGAGTACCCACAGCGAAAAGACCTTAGCAGATTCTCGGTGGAATCCTAACCATTGGAAAAATATAATTTATCACAAAAATTGGCTTAAAAAGGTAATAATTAATAATAGGATTACTCTGACTTCTTGGCTGAATTTGAGGAGTTCAAAATCGCATGGATCTGAACCTCCGCGAGGTTAAAGATTTTACCCATCAATGATTGGGTGCAAATTAACCAATCATTACCATCTGAGTATGACCATCGCCGAGGTGTAAAGATATCACTTGATGATGAAAGGGTAAAAATTAACCAATCATTACCACATGAATTTGACCACTGCCAAGGTGAAAAGATTTTACTCGCTGGTGATTGGATACAATTCATTAAATCGTTAACACACAGGTTGGTTTTGCCTCAAAAATTTTATCTTCAATCTGATAGGCCAAAAGCCTATATTTCCTAATTTAGATAACTGAGCTTTACATTCTTTTGCCTTGAATATTCATGGTCTCAAAGTCTGAACTAGTTTAAATAGGAAAACTAGTATCAAGAAAAGGACCTTTCTTGGCTTTTCCCTGCCTGAACAATAAAAAACATAAAAAACTTTACTAATTGTTATTTTATACTTTTAATAAAAAGTAAAGTTCTCACTTTAATAAATTATTTGTGGCATCCATTGGCAGATCCCACAAACTGGTGCTCACTACAGGGGTCCAGCCCCCTTGAATACTTCAATAAGTATTAACAAAAAATTTAGAGTGTCACCCATTGGGTGCAAAATGGGGAAGGAACTGAAGAAGATGATCGAATGGACAGCCCTACTGCTTTGATGTTTGAAGAAGAACAATTTGAGCGTATATTAATGCCTGAGTCTCATCGCATCACTTGGCCAGCCACTGAAGCTGTGAGGGACCTTACTCATGGCATCCTTAACCCTGGTGACATTGCATCCTGTAAACGAGCGTTGCTGGTTGAGGAACACCACTTGTTTCTCTATGAGACTAGTGTCCTCCCAGAGACCTATGGTCATCTTACAAATTTGACCACCTATGTATTCAAGTTTGCTCACCTTGCCTTGGTACACATGATGCATCTCTTAGCCAGACATCACGAAGAGTTACATCAACACCTAGATACTCATGCAGCTCTGAATTTAGCTTATGATAAGTTGTACCAACTGACTTCTGAACATCTTGGAGCAGTCAGATCTGGTGTGGAAGCTAATCGAAACTTCATCATTCAGCTGCATGATCAACTTACTACTATGGACACTGGTATTGTAAAGTATGTTGAGGAGGCCATGAAGATATTCTGGGATGAACTGAACGCATTATCCGCTAGCACTTGCTCATTGTTGGAGGAGTTTGCTAAAGAACTTGAAAAGCAAATTGAGAAAACACATCGTGACCTTTCAGCCCCCGACTCTGTCCTTCAAGAGAAATATTAACAGCGTGTGGCTGTGGTGGAGCAGCATTTAATTCAGGCTTTTTCGTATGTTAATGAGCTTGAACGTCATCTGTTGCTTGAACCATCTAGCGCCACCACCACCCTCACGGCCAAGGTTTTTCAGCTAGAAAAGGAGCTAGCTCTCAAAGCTTCATTTGAAAATACCAAATATTTGGCACATCTCCTGACTGAATGTGAAATCAAAGCAAAAGCGATAAAAGCTTTGATGGAAAGCCCTGTGCTGTTGAAGGAATTATTTAGTTGACTAACAAAGGTCGAGCAGAAGTATGAACAGATTAAGGAGGGGGTACAAGGCCCCGGCTCCCACTCTTGTGACAATAAAGAGTGTAAAAAAATGAAAGAGCTGAAGAACCACGTGAAAGCCGTGGAAACTGCTCAATTAAACCTAAGCTCAATGGTGTCACAACTTCGTTTTCAAGTCTCTGCAATGGAAAACCGAGTGGAAGATCTTGAAACTCATAAATCAGGGATCAAAGCTCAACTAAGACTATGTGAATCTGGGCCTATAGAAGCCCTCTATAAAATGGAAACCTGTCTTGAAGCCATGCAAGATCAGTTTGATCGCCTTTCGTGGACCTTTGATCAGTTGAGCTACCGCTCTGAAACCCCAATAACAGAAGCTCCAGCTATTCATACCCTTACTGGGAATGACTATAATTCATTCAAACCAACGTTTAAAGACAAGTTTATCCCCGGCGAGGGTAGCATTGCTTTGTTTTTATAAATTTATGAAGCAGCTATGGAAGGGGCGACTGATCGTCAGAAGGCCAAACATATCCTTTCCTGTTTGGGCCGCATGGCACAGGAGGTGATGGTCCCACATATGGATGCTCTTAGCACCTGGTCCGAAGTCAAAGAGGCTCTCATAAACACGTTTGGCTCAAAACAGGCTTTAAGCATGAAAAAGCAAGCCTTCATGTGTATGAGTATCCGAAAAGGAGAGTCAGTGGTCACCTTTGCAGAACGATTTTATATGGAAGCACAGACATTGTTAACTTCGAAGATGTTGACTTTGGATGATGCTGTAGCCGCCATTTTGACTGGAGTGGCTACTTACCCATCGCTAGCAATGCACATCACCTCAGTTAAACGCTATTTCCATACTGTTCAAGACATCAAGGAAGCGTTAATGAATGTCGCTGATTTCCATAAGCCCAAAGTTCCATGTGGAGCAGTATCTCATCCTCGCGTTTTAACCATTGAGGATTCAAAGCCTAAGCCTTGAGCCCTAGCTATTGAAGACAAGAAGGAGCCCCTTGAGATAATGGGCCCTGAAGAGCAAAACCCCAAAGCAAAATGTCCTGAACGCCCTTGGTGCGAATACTGCAATAAGTTTGGACACAAGGAGGCTGTGTGCTGGAAAAAGAAAGCTGAAGCTGAGGAACAGGAGCAGGGAAAAGAAATGTCAGCATAGGGAAAGGCACACCTATTGCTGACAAATCGCATGTGCCTAATTAATTTAAACAACTTATTCCATTACCTCGCATTACAAATACCCCAGGGGATGATTCCAAGGGGGATACTGATGAGGTCAGCTATTACGTTGTAGGAGCACCTGCTGAAGTGGAAGTTCCCAATCACTTGAATGCTGGAGGAGTAGATGAAGCCACCATACCTGAAGAGACATGACTCAGCCAAGTTCTAGGGGAGCCAATCATTATTGATACTGCCAGCAATGCAGATGAGGTGTTGTCTCACCTTATTCGCCCTATCCAGCATGGCCATACCATGCAGTCCATCCAGAAAAATTACCCTGAGACCGCGTGCAAATTAACCTTCAATTTCCATCTTAAGGAGGTCTTAACACTATCGCCCACTTTTGGGGGGATACTTACAAAGGTCGAAGTGGTTATCCAAAAAGTTCAGTTAATGGCTATCTTAGATACAGACTCCCCAGTGAATGTAATCTCCTCCAAGCTGATGAAAAGATCAAGCTTGCACCTGAATTTGAGTACAACCAAGACTATGGAACTTCTGGTCCTAACAACACCTACGCACTGGGTGCTTACTTGTCCCTTCCCATTCATATTGGGAAGCTTATTCTATTGGCCCCCGCAGTGGCTTTGTATAGCAATGATTATGATATGCTTATAGGTACTCAATTTATGATTGAATATGACGGCATTATCAACATGAAGCAAAGGTCCTTGTCATTGCTCAACTATGAAGTCCCCTTAGCTCTAGCTAATACAGAACCCAGCAAGAAGGATTACTCTTGCATGTACACCAACCTCACAAAAACAGCGATTAAAAAAGGGCAGCTGCCAATGAGCTCCGCACCCCTTTCTACATCTCAAGTGATTGATAAGGGACTATACTACCATAACTGCACCATCCCTCCCAACATTCTTGGGGGAAATGTCAGACATTCTCCTTTTTGATTAAAAAAGAATGTTGGGGATACTAGTGCTCCCAAATCTGCTACTATGATTGTCTCATCGCCTGCCCAATATTCAAATAATATTGGGGATATCAACACTATGAGTACCCACAGCAAAAAGACCTTAGTGGATTCTCGGTGGAATCCTAACCATCAGAAAAATATGATTTATCACAAAAATTGGCTTAAAAAGTTTATAATTAATAATAGGATTACTCTGACTTCTCAGCCAAATTTGAGGAGTTCAATATTGCACGGATCTGAACCTCTGCAAGTTGAAAAGATTTTACCCATCGATGATTGGGTGCAAATTAACTAATCATTACCATCTGAGTCTGACCATCGCTGAGGTGCAAAGATATTACTTGACAATGATAGGGTAAAACTTAACCAATCATTACCACATGAGTTTGACCACTGCTGAGGTGAAAAGATTTTACTCGCTGGTGATTGGATACAATTCATTAAATCGTTACCACACAGGTTGGTTTTGCCTCAAAAATTTTATCTTTAAATCTGATAGGCCAAAAGCCTATATTTCCTAATTTAGATAACTGAGCTTTACATTCTTTTGCCTCAAATAACCATGGTCTCAAAATCTGAATTAGTTTAAATAGGAAAAACTAGTATCGAGAAAAGGAACTTTCTTGGTTTTGCCCTGCCTGAACAATAAAAAACATAAAAAACTTTAACAAGTGTTATTTTATACTTTTATAAAAAAGTAAATTTCTCACTTTAAAAATTATTTGTGGCATCCATTGGCGGATCCCACACTTGTACCATCCACTCCAAGTAGCTGGGTTCCACCATCAGGAATTACTCCACCAATTGAAGTTATTGGAGACAATACATTTGCAGCTCCTCTAATTCTACCAATCTGCCTCCCAGCTCAGCAGTGAAACTGAAATGCTATATTGGAAAATCAGCAGCTTATCAACAAGGTATAAGACGTGTTAATCCGTCTGGACCAAGGAATCATGAGTTTTGTTTGAATGGAACTCAATAATAATTTTAGTCAAATAGATGTCATCATCTATAATCAGGTTGTAGATTGTACCCACAATATCAAGCTGAAGTTGCTAACTTTATCACCTCTGTGGATGAATGCCTCCAGTCATTGGAGGAAATGATATATTGAGTACGTAATGACCAGAATAACCTACATTCTTCAGGGCTACAAAAAGTGCCTGGTGATCGCGGACCCCCTGGTTGTGACAGACAGATAAAATAGTGACCCCTTGGTCGTGATGGACAGGATGGTTGACAGGGACCCCTGGGCCAAGATGACCTCCAGTACCTATTGCTGACCCAGAAGTCCCTGATAAATGCCTCCAGGCGTTAATTCAGCAAGTTAAAAATCTCAATGACCAATCAGGATGCGTCACTCAAGAAGCCCAACCCACTCAGGATGGAGTTCCCCTCTCCACTGAAATTTCCCTAACCACTCATAATGAACACCTTGAGAACTTGGAAGCCCTATCTGCTGTAGTATGTGGGTTGAGGCAAAGAGTGCTTGCCACTGAGCAACATTAACTTGAACTCTGAGCTTAATACTGCTGTAAAAAACGAAATGCAGCAGGTAAACCAAATTGTCACCACAAAATTTGTTCTTAGTGTCAAATATGGATTTTAGATTTAGTAACCAATGATATTAACGATCTATGAAGTCAAGTGGATGCACTTCATCATCAAGCATATTCCTGAGATACTGCTTCTTCTTTAGGTGAAAGCGTGGTCCCAGTGTTTGTTCATGTCATCCAGCCTCTAACCCCCCAAGTGGTACGTTTAAACCTTCATTCAAAGAAAAGTTTGTTCACAGAGAGGGAATCATATTCTCTTCCTTATATTGCTATGAAAGCTCTATGGAGGAAATGATAGATCATCAACGGCTTAAACACCTGAAGAACAGTCTTCGTCACATGGCTCAAGACATTATGATCCCCCATCTAATACATTTCCAAACTTAGACTGACGTCAAGACTGCCTTGCTCTGAGAATTTGGGAATGACCTAACTCTATTAAACCAAAAATAAACCTTCATGGAAATCAGCCTTAATTTTGGAGAAACTACCAATGAGTTCTCCTATCATTTTTTACCTCAAGGCTCAAACGTTGGTTGCATGGATTAGTCTAACGTTAGATGACTCTATCACTGCCTTGTTTTCAGCATTTAAAAAATATGCCTAATATTCTACTTTATCTAAAAGCGATGAAATCCAAATTGACGTTCCTCCTCCATATCAAAGAAGATATTTTGGAAAATCTGCCAAACTACATAGACCTGCTGTGCCACCTCATTTTAACAACAATAAGCTCCACCCCAAGTGTTAGCCATTACACCCCCCAATTTGCTTACATCTGAATTATACTGCACCCATTGCAATAGAACCAACCACACTGTAGACTTTTGCCACGTCCTTCAACATAAGTCAGCAAAAGATAAGTCAGTATAGGGCATGAGGCTCCCTATGATGATGGTAATCAAGTGCCTTAAGACCCTTATTCTAGTTCTAGCTCTACTCCCAGCACCTCATGAGTTTTATGTTAGCTGCACCTTCAGAAGTTGATGTACCCTTTTCTATCCAAGGAAATAAACATCTCCCGCTTTCTTACTTTTATGTTGGTCAATTACCCCAACAAATTTTAATGGTCAGCTCCTCTATGGAAAGCCAAGTATTGTCATATGAACCTTTTAAACGCATTGAACAGCCTTGAGCTTGGCTTCAGCAGAATCCACCGCTTGCTTTGCTAAAAATCCCTAATGATATCTTACTAGCTGTTAATTCTCAGTCAAGCTCTTTGGTGGTTCGAGTAGAGGTAGTCATACATAATATTAAAGTCCTGGTGATAATTAACACCAGTTCCTAGTTAGCGTTATTTCCTCCCAACTTATCCAAGAGATAAAAATGGCTCCAGACTTGATTCACGAAGCTGAATATGGGACAGTTGATCATCAGTCAAGTAAGATGATAGGAGCCTATTTTACCTTGCCCCTTCAATTTAAGAACCTTTTATTTACTGCCTCACCATTGCACTAAGAATGATACCTATGAGTTGCTTATTGAGGTCCAACTGATGTGGGAGTTTAACTGCATCATCAACCACAAAGAAAAATACTTGTCCCAACTAGATTATTAGATCCCATTAATATTTTAACTCCCCATCAGAAGTAAAGAAGCCCTAAAAAATAGACATACCTCCTCAAATACCCGTCCTCCATTTGTAAAGTTAGATATCAAGTCTTAGGGAGAAGCTAATTTACCCCTGGAGGCTGTGGATGCTGAAGATGTGATCCCTCTGTATGCCCCACATCCTATCATAATACCCTCTAGCTTATAAAGTATTGTGGATATGGGAATCCAGATTCTCACTCTTCCTAATCAAATTTTGGATCTAAGTGGACACCCAAATCCTTCAATCAAAAAAGCGTTGACCTGCCCGGGGATTTTGGATCCCACCTACAAAAAATCCATCTCAATCTTACTAGGGAATTTAACAAATTATAACCTCCAAGTCCCTCAGTATGCACCTATCACTTATGTAAAACTATGTCCCTATAAGAATATTGCTGATGTGAGATGTTTTGGCTTTTTAAAAGTTTTTAGGATGCGTTTCCCTAACCAACATAGCTCTGGTAAAAAGCAGAATTGGCGATAATCTCACCTCTAAAAAATGTCAGAAAGTTGAAGACCTCCTTGAGGGGTATAGGGATATTTTCCTCAGGGCCAAGTGATTACAGGAAAATATCCAGGGTAATTCACTAAATTGAGACTGAGGCTCACCTTCCATTTAAATCCTGGCCCTACCAAAAATCCAAAGTGAAGGAAGCTCAAGAGGCTTTAGAGTTACAGCAATTGGTGAAGGCCAGTTTACTAGTTCTTTCTAAAAGCCCATGGGCTTCCCCACTCCAATTAATTTGGAAAAAGGATGGTGGCCACCATGTTGTCATGAATTATTGCTACCTCAATTCTATTACAAAAAAAGACAGCTATCCATTGCCGCGTATAGATAATTCCTTACACTTGATGTCAGGATCCCACTATTTTTCAGCTATGGATCTTGCCAGCGGGTACTAGCAAGTTGATTTATCACTAAAAGATCGTGAAAAGTGCACTCTTATCACCCTTAAAAGACTATTTTAGCCCACTCAAATGCCGCGGAGGTTATGTAACGCCCTTCTAACTTCCAACGCGCCATGAAAGGACTTTTAGGTGATTTAAAATGTCTTTGTATGTTAGTTTATTTTGACAATACTACCATTTTTAAGAACCTTTAACAATCACATAGACCACATCAGACAAGTCTTTCAGCAATTATGGCAGTCATCATTAAAACTAAAGCCATCAAAATGCTCTTTCAGAGTGAGATGGATTTTTTGGGCCATAAAATTAGTAAAGCTGGAATGTCCCTTATGAATGACAAGTTTTTGGCCATTGCTAGGATTACCCCCTAAATCCCCAAAATACGTACAAGTTTTCTTAGGGATGGTAGTTATTATTGCCAGTTTATTCCCCACTTTGCAGACACCTCCAGGCCTCTAGTGTATCTAATGAATAAAGGGATACCCTTTCAGTGGAAATAAGAGCAACATCAGGCCTTTGACCTGCTATGAGTCTCTCTCTCCCACTCTCAAGTACTTATTCATCTAAATTTTAATAAACCCTTTCTCCTCTTTACTGATGATAGCGATATAGCCATCAGAGCTATACTATCTCAACATGATGAAAACTTGGTAAAATATCCTATCGCCTACTATAGCAAGACCTTATTCATAACTGAGCGCAGCTATGGCATTACATAATGTGAATTCTTGCGGTCCTACTGGCCATTAAAAAAATTTTGACATTACTTATATGGGAAATATAACACATAATTACCAACCATGCTTCCTTGCGATGGTTACAGCAAATGAAGGGCTCCAATGGGGAATTAGCCTGATGGGAATTAAAACTTTAAAGATATGACTTTTTCATTATGCATTGACCAGGGCCATACACCAAAACATGGATTGCCTATTACAGCTTTCCATATTAACTTTAACTGACCCTGAAGAGGATAGACTCTACAGCCTACTAACACAATCACATTTATGGAAGGACAAATCCCTGACCCTTCAAAAGGATTTAACGAAAAAATGGCAAATTTTTAAGTCAAAAAGGGACAATTGTACAAATTTTTGTCCAAAAAGTGGGTGCCCTTTGTATGATCTTTGGCTCAAACTGACGTCATATTGGAGGGACATTGGCAATTTGGCCATGAGGAATTCAGAAAACTTACCAGTGACTTAAGACTCAGTGTTATTGGAAAGGAATGCTTGTTTCAATTCAAGATATATTAGAGCCCTGTATGGTATGCAAAAGTCAAGCTGGATCTAATCCCCAACCTCAACATCCAGGGGTTACATCCTGTGAACCCTTCCATACTATTAGTATTAATGATATTGGACCTCTCCCTTGAGCCTCTAATGGTCATTGGTTTCTCCTACTAGCTGTGGAACATCTAACTAAGTGGATCAAAGCCGTATTGTTACCTTCAGCTTCAGCAAAAGCTAATGCCATATTTTTGTATAATTGGATTATCACCCAACATGGGTGCCCTAACATCATTCTTTCCAATAGTGTGCATAACTTCCAATCAACGCTGGTGAAACATTTAGCTGAACTAATGGGAACCACACATGTATTCTCCACCCCCTACCATCCTGCAACCAATGAAATGGTAGAGTGGGCAAATGATACTCTAACTGCAACCCTCCAGAAAATGGCTATGACTGACCCCCTTCATTGGCCCCAATATTTTCCTAGTGTAATTATGGCCTATAGAATCAGCTATCATTGAATAAAGTAGATGATTTTCTTCCAAGCGTTGTACAGAACAAATCCCCAGCTGCCTTCTAAAGTGCAGGCTATGCTTGACTAAGCCTCCCCCTAAAGCCCGTGAAGTCACTATGCAAAGTATTGCTAATGAAATTATTCTACTTCAGGCTCTGGATTTTGAGAACCTATCTGCTACAACTAGTATAGAAATTTATCAATTTAAAGATAAACATGATCCCCTGCACACCTTTCAACTGGGTGACAAATCCTTTTCTATCATCATCAGCCTGGATGTTGTGACAAATAAATTGGGCACCAACTGGTTGGGCCTTACAAATTCATTTATAAGCGGGGCAATGAACACTCAATTACAGAGGTCATTCAGGGTACTGTAGTAACTACATGCATAGTCACTTTCTCTGTCCATTTTCCCCCCTACGCCAAAATCTAGACGGGGGCGTTGTTGGATTCCTATCCAAATTGGAGATTCAGATGAGGTAGATGATGGGAATCAAACTTGAGCCATCACAAAAGCTGAAACCAATGTCGGGGATAATTTTTGACGAATTTCCTGCTCTCTTGATATTGAGGACAATCCCTAACTAATGCAATCACATATTACTCGCCCAAAACCCCCTAATATTGAGGCTCAAACCCAATCTATGCAGAAAGCAAATCTATTTGACCAAGCTAAAAAACCTTCTACATAATCCCTAATTTTTAAAAATTACAGATTTTAGCTTGGACTGCTTGGAAATAGACCAGGTAACTCCCTGATCTCCTTATAACTTTGATTGTAAGCAAATAAAGATTACTCTCTTCTTTACCACTTTAAGTCAAATTGGCCTACATCTATTAACTTAGGAATGATTTTATATTTAGGATTTACCACTCTAGGTATATTATCTGGAGTAAAGACTTTTTGACCAAGAAAAGCATAAAGGTATTTTTCAACACCCAGGAGCTTTGAGTCCCCTGGCCTATAAATTAAAAAGGAACAAGAGGTCTTAACTTTTGATCTTGACACCTTGAGTGGCCAGCACCTGTAATGATTATCTTGTAAGCTTTTGCTCTCATAGTTTAGCAGTTTTGAGAGTGAAATAATCTACTAGTGGTTAAACACTACTGGGTAGTATAAGCCTTGGGGAATAATCCCTACAGTTGGACTGGGAGTGATTCCCATTCCAAACTAAAAAGGGGGAAAGCTGGCAGATGTTCCTCTCGTTGCCTTGGGTTATTTAACCCATGTGGTAGATGAGTGGTAAGTAATAGCGTATCCCCCTGCAGATCACACCTCTTATACCCATGTTTACCACCAAAGAGTTGGTAAGTAAAATTTAGGAGCTATGCCAGGAGGTGGTGGTGGATATAAGCTATCCTCAGTAAAAGGTAGTTAGCACGTGTCCCAGAATGGGGTATCCATAGGTTTGAGTTCCACTAAAGAGGTTGAGTCACATTCTGCCAAAGAGGGTGAGCCATAATCTGTTAAAATTAAGGACCACAAGTTATTTTGGACTTGAAATCCTCCATTTACCAGGTTTCCTCCATAATTGTGCAAATGAGCTTATCCCTGAAAGATATGGGTGTACTTAATCCTTTTACAACCCATTGGAACTAGCTATATATGGCCTGGCCATAGGTGCAACCTGCTACCCATTGGAGATGTCATTTTCATCATGATAAGCATGGTTGCAGCAGAATGAATACTCTTGCTGATAACTTTTTATGCAAATCTTCTTGATAAGGTCAGATCTTAGTCAGTATCAGAAAACAGTTTGGGATACTGATCCTTAAAACTAAATCATGAAATATTCTTGACAGCAGTGCACTTAGTTTTAGTTTCCACATTGTGCAAGCATTTAGGCAGCGGTCCCTGACAGATACCTCTATCACTCCATTTTTCATCCTTCCTGTCATTTTAGTTTCAATTAAATTGTTAAAATTAAATAAAAAAAATTTCTGAAGTTTATAGTTCCATTGAATATCAGTGGTGATGATGTCTAATTCTGAAATTCCATATTTAGTCCTTGTGGCTGCCTTTTCTATTTTCTATCTGTCAATATGGATGGCTATACCTAGGGTATTGTGGCTGTGGTTCTGGGTGTTCAATCATCTGGAGTTCTAGTCCAGTCTTATTATCATAATCTTCACACTCCATGACAGTATAGCACTGTCTCAGTAATACAGTGAATTATTTATTAATAAAATCCTTCATGTTCCAATTTATTTTTAAGTTTGCCACCTATTGGAAAGCCTCTTGTGTATCATGGTGTGCATCACAGCCAACATGCACCAGCTTATGTAGTTTACCCCTAGTCATATAGAGGGATTAGAGGCCCTTATAATAATAGTTGCTTGGTGCCTTAGATGGTTTTGTGGGAACTGTGCAGTGCTAGCCAAAGCAAACTTAGGCTCCCCTGGTCCTAATAGATAAAATCTATAGTTAATAAACAGTTCATTTATAAAATTTTGCTTGAGTGCAGTTACCTTTTTAGTATTTAAGCAAAAAATTAGCAGTTTATGGGTTATGGGAGAGACCTTAGGTTGGCAGTGTCATCTCAAAAAAAACATCTAGGGTAAGCAAAGCTTATGAGTCTTATAGTACTTTTTTGCGAGAAAAAATTTCTATGGTATAGCTTTGGAACTGTTTAGTCTATATGATGTATCTCTCAATAGAGATTTATTTTTATTTTGTATGAGTTGTCATTTCTTATATAATTGTACCTAATCTCTATATATTATTTCTCAAAGGGGTTTTTTGTCATTATGCAATATCTCCCTTAATACTGTATCAAAAATAATGTTTGGTATGCCATTTTAAAGATTATTTTTCCCTTTAATGACAAAAAATAAGTAAATATCTTAAAATTAATGTTTTCATTAAAAAACTATATTTTAAAACTTACATCTTTATATATTATTTCTCAAAGTTGGTTTTTATTGTTATGAAATATCTCCCTTAATATCTACTTAATAAAAATTTCATTGATGTACTGACTGACTGACTCTGAAACCTTCAGGTCTGATGGAGTCAATCTATTTGGGTGAGTGGGTGAGAATTGACGAATCTTATCAAATCTGAAATTATTGAGCCTGATGGGTTCAATCTATTTGGGTGAGTTGGTGAGAATAAACAAATATTATCTAATAATTTACCAAATTGCTCACCTGAAGCTAATTGAGTTTGATATGTTTAATCTATTTTAGGTGAGTGGGTGAGAATTGGCAAATATTATCTAATAATCTACCAGATTGCTCACTTGAAGCTCAACAAAAATCAGTACTAGAGTTTAAGTAAATTAAGTAGTTAGGATAATCAGCTCACCAGCCACGAGGGCAACAGCAAAGCTATTATTCTGAGTGGCTCAAGAGTAGCGCTGACATAGCTTATAGGCTATGTCAATGTGAGCTTATGAGCTCTCATTGGCGCATACTCCATTTGGTCACCAGCTACGCTGGTGACCTCTTTCCAGTATCTGTGCTGTAGCTATGTTCTGAGCCTCATTTACTTTAGAAACTATCAATTGTGCCACTCAGACTAACAGCTTCTCTGTTGCCCTAATGGCCTATGAGCTAACTTATTACTAATAAAACATAACTCTGAGCAATGCTCTAAGGTTCAAGATGCTTATTATAGTATGGTATAATACCATAAAAATTTCATTTGTGCCACTCAGACTAAGAGCTTTGCTGTTGCCCTTGTGGCTGTAAAAATAGTAGCATAACTTCAAATAAAAACTCCATAATATAATTTAAGCTCACAAACTTAAGCAAACTGTGTATCAATAAGACTAAGTGCTTTAGTGCAGATTAAAATATAATTATTCAAGTTTATATTTAATTCAGTGATGTATAGTAGAAAGTAAAGAAATAGATATTTTAATATACCAAACATTAAAAGAGCAAACAATTTAACATATTCATAATAGAATATAGGTAATATTGTCCAAAATTTATAATTATTATACTGATTAAATTGTTAGACTATTAAAACCTGAAGAATACTAAACACAATTTTATTTTGCTACCAATCTATCACTGCACAAAATAAGCAATTCATATACTGATATTATAGTAGATCAACTAGAAAAAATCAAAACTTACCTTGATAATGATATTTGCAAATATTTAGGATGGTAACAGCTTATGGTAAAATCAAAATCAGCAAAAGTACTACTTTATATTGGATCAAATAAAAATATTAAATTTTTTTGTTGATATTAGTAAACGTAGAAAATTACAATAGTGTATGCTGAAGTCAAAATTAATAACATTACTAAAAATATTACCAAATAAAAAGTAAAACTCACATCTCTTTCTGCTAAGCATCACTTTTCTAAAAATCAATTCAGCCTTGAAATTTAGCTCCACTAAAGAGATTTATGAAAACTATTAGCAAATATGGCGGGAAACCCCACAAAAGAACCCACGGGCTCAGCCAAATGAGCCAGCACCACCCCCAAATGAAGCAACCCCCGGTTACCCACCTCAGGGTCAACCAGAATTACCCACTCTCAAGCAGCAGCTGTGAAAGCAGGCACCACCCCCCAACCTGGAGCTACTTCAACTAGCGCCAGTTCACCTGATCGCACTTCTGCAACCTGCACGCCCAACAGCTCTGCATGCGCTACCTCCCACCAACCCGCTGGGCCCCCTCCAACCAAGGAGGCCATCACCCACGCTGTTTTAATGGCATCTGCTCAGTTGAATGCAACTCAGCCCATCCAGGCATTCACCTCCCCCATTGTGTCAGCTAATTCAGCCCCATCTATTATTGCTGATGCTGTGTTTCTGGCTCCCCCCATGAGGGGCGATACCCAGCTACCTGGCCCCCAAACCCTCAGATGTAAGGTTGGATTAGCCGCACATTCTGGTTCACTAAGCACCAAATTGGGACAATCTACTCTTCCCAATGGGGATTCAAATGGTTTAGATTTCAGAACTTCACACCAGTTCCAATCTCACCCATCCCATTTAAACCCCATAATTGGCACTTCTCAAGTTGGCACTTTATCTCCATATGCTGAAAACGACCAATTCACCAATCAGCCAGTGAGTTTTGCCCATGAAATCACAGCAAATACTCGGGCTGAATTTAAACAAATAGATTGGGATGGTGATGAAACATCGCCCTCCTCCCAATTGGCTGGAGTTAATTCCAATCTGGATGGGCCTCCCCAATTTAGCGAGGCCCAACAATCCGCCCCTCAATATAATATGCCGCCAGCAACTGCTCAAACATTCCAGCAACAGGGGAACTCTGCAAACTTGTCCAAACCTCCAGCTCGCATTCAACCCACAATTGCAGCCCAAAGCAAACACAAAAATACCAAAGGAGCCACTGGGGCGTGGCAAAAACCTCTGGCATTAACGCTACCCAAAGCTGATCCTCATGAAGTGGCGTTTATTGCTGATGTTAAGAAGAAATGGGCTGAACTAGAGCGCAAAAAGTTCTACCTCGCTCAACCCTCTCCCACGCAATTCACCTTTATTATGGGCATAACCATGTTGAATTCTATACAGAGGATTACTTATCATACTTTGCAGCGATCGCAGAGACATTCCCAATTAACACCACCATCCATGAATCAGTGGAGGGCCACTACATCGATGTGGGCTTCACTGAAGCTGCCCTTGCTGACCATGCTGCCACCCTCCAGGTCATTATTCCGCGTGGATCTCTTCACATCTCCCACACACGCTCTCACCTGGAGAAAATTTCATGGGTTACTTTTTCCAACCTACCAACGACTGTTGATCCTGAGTCTCTTAAACTGGCGCTCCATCGTGGTTTAATGGAGTTTTGATCTGTTATTTCAGTGGACTTTAGCGTCCCCTCTTACTATGCTCCCACCCAAAGAGCTTGCACTGCTAGGGCGTCGTTCATCCCCTTCCCCACTGTATCCCGCAACATTGAGGTTATTCCTCATGTGGCGGTAGTTGGGGCATGCCCTGAGATCTTTTTTGTTGACCCTGATCAGGCGCGCCCCCGGTGTTCATGGTGTAACGCCCTTGGACACCTGTATAGTGGCTGCACAGCTCGAAAACAAGCCCTCTTAGCCACCACCCAGGGGCCTAAACCAGGCCAAAAACGATCCCACGTGGCCGCAGCAGCAATTCCACAACCCACACAATGGGTTCCCGTTCAAGTCCTGTCCCCTGAGGCCTTACGCCTAGCAGTTGAAACAGCTAACCCCACTATTGGCATGGGATACCTTCGCGCTCATGCCCCCCTTCCAGTGGGCACCCCCTCCAATCTCCCAGAGTCAACTCCCTCTCTCACCAAGCGTAAGGCATCTCCCACAGGGCGCCCCTCGTCAGCCACCCCCACTCAGGGCTCCGCGGCACCCCCAACAACCTCCACCAGCAATTTATCGCATCAACCCTCAGCTCCCAATGGATCTATGCCCACCATCATGGACTGGCAACCTGCGGCCTGCGGTAGAAGTGCCACCTCAAAGAGTTCTACCCCAATCCCACCGTCCATTTCGCGCGGCTCCTTTGCAGTGTTGGAGGAATTGAATATGGACTCAGACTCATCAAATGGGGACACCGCGGAGGTCGCCGTTGAGCACCCTCAGGTCCTTCCCCTGCAACGGAGTGGGGTCAGCATTCTAGTCTAGCTTACTGGGTCCTCCGCCCCCCTCCGCCCCCCACCCTCTCCTTCCCCTCAGAACCCTCAACGCTCCTCACGGATTGCAGCTAATAGTCAAGCTAAAGGACTCAAATCTAGCCGCCTCACAGCAGCAGGTTTAAGCGCTGGCAACCCCCAGGACATGAAGGGGAACAGCTATGAGTTCCCACAGCAGCACCCTTGCCCTGCAATCCATCAACACGAATGGGTTGCGGGACTTTAAGCGGAGAGCCCGCCTCCTCTGCAACTTCAGGTCAGCACAAATTGACATCGCTACTGTCCAGGAGCCCCATATCCTCCATCACGAACAATCTGCATGGAATGAACAGTTTGGAGGCAACTCCTTCTGGAAAAACCATGGCGCCCTTATTGTTTTGAATCCCCAGGTTAAAACCCATTCTTTTTCACAATATCTAGGTGGCCGCCTCATACTGGCCAAACTCAACACTCCTTACTTCTCTTTCTTTGCTGCAAGCATTTACCTGCCTAATGCAGGTCAGGAGCAAAACTGGCTCTTGGAAGGGCTCGTCCAACTCAATCTCCCACGGAATACAGTCCTCTTGGGAGATTTCAACACAACCATAAGTCGCGTCCATGACTCTTATCCCCCTGCAGCAAAGGAACGCCCTGGATCAAGTCGCCTCCAGGATTTCCTTCACCTGAGTGGCTTTATGGATGCGCTTCCACCCTCCGCGTCTGGCCTAGGTTGCATGACTAGAATCCAGTATGATGGAGGAGCTTTCCAGTCAGCGTCACGCATAGATATGGCACTGATTGGCCCCCTGCTAATTAGCCGCGTCTCCTTTCCCATCTCTCATGACAACCATCTGAGTGATCACAGGTCACTCACCGTCATCCTCACTACCATGCTTAGACCAACGCGTAGGTTCTGGCCTAAGGTTGCCCCAGCTCTTCTCAACAACCCCTTCACTAAGGAGAAGCTGTCTATGACCATCCAGGATACTCTCACCTCCCCCCACCCCACCTGCTTGACCATAAGGCTAGATGGGCGGTGACCAAGGAGGGCATCACCCGCGTTGCTTACAACTGTGCCAAAGCCCAGATGACTGCGGCTTACGCCAGAGTCAAAAGGGCGGAAGCCAGAATCAGACATCTGGAGCGAAACTGCCAGCCTTCGCCCTCTCCCAGTTGGTTGGAAAACTGGGAAGCGGCGCAGGAAGCACTCCACTTGGGGCTCATACTGCAGGAAGAATGGGCAGCAAACTTTACTACATCTTGTTACTATGCTCAATGGGAACGCCCCACCCGCTTCTTCTTTCAGAAACAGAAAGCCCGGTCAACAGCGCAGGATATTACTGCACTGAAGATTGGCACTACAACCACTTCAGATAAGGAGGAAATCACGCAGGAACTACACCGCTTCTACTCCAGCCTCTTCCATGCCACCCAGGTGGACCCATCGGACATCCAAGACTTTCTGTGGCGGGCTCCAGAGCCGCCCATTGACCCACGGGCTGATGAGGCTCTACTGGCGCCTATTTCCATCCAGAAGGTGATGGAAACCCTTCTGAAATCCCCACGGCTTAAAGCCCCAGGACCAGACGGAATACCCTTTGAGGTGTACCTTCTGGAACCTGCGGTGATAGCCAGAACCCTCCGCGACCTCTTCGCTGCACTCTTGGTGAATGGCGAGGTCCTCCCCGACTCCAGAGGCTCAATCATGACCCTCATTCACAAAAAGTCAGACCGTGAGAACCTGGAGAGCTGGCGCCCCATAGCGTTGATCAACACAGACCACAAGCTCTTCACAAAGCTTCTGGCCAACCGCATCACCAAATGGGTGTCACCTCGCCTCTCCCCATCCCAGCACGGTTTTATTCCGGGGAGGTCGTTATGGGACAACTATAATGACCTTCACGTGACTTTGACTGCTAACTCTTGTAAGGTGAATGGCTTTGTGGCTCTCCTGGATATGGAGAAAGCATATGATTGGGTGGCCTGGAAGTATATTGATGCTTCCCTGGCCCGCTTCCATCTCCCCCTGAAGCTAGGCGCTGGATATCGGCACTCTATGACCAGCTCCACACCAGAGTCCTGGCGCCAATGGGTTTTACAGTGGCAGTACCAGTTGGACAAGGTCTCTGGGAAGGGGACCCTCTGAGCCCTATCCTTTTTAACATCACTCTCGACCCCCTCTTGGCCTCCTTACAGGACAAGCTAACAGGGATTCTGGTCCCAGATAAAGCCCCCACCCGCACCATGGCATTTGCAGATGACACCGCCATTGCATTTGGCTGCCCTGGGGATGTTGCCCTCGCTGTTGTGACCATTGAGAGGTACACCAAGGCGTCCAACGCCATGGTCAACACTTCCAAGACAACAGTTGTACAGGTCAGCTCCCCCACCTTTCCCCCACCATTTGGTATTGAACCTGTGCGCGGTACCTTCCATCACCTGGGCGTTCTCACCAACCAACAAGTAGTTGCGCTAAAAGACAATGAGGACTTGCTCCTTGCAGCAGTTAACTCCAGTATTGCCAGCTGGAACTGGTGGCACATCACCCCCCAGGGTCAAGCTCTGAGGCCAGTGTGTTCCTCCTCTCCAAAGTCTGGTTCCTAGAGCACGTCTGCCCATTCACAGATGCCTTTTATACGCGGCTCAATGTACTCCTCCGCTGTTGGATTTGGGGCTCAAACCATCCACCAATGGCCCTCTCAACCATTGCCTGACCCCGCAATGAAGGGGGCCTAGGGCTTCTGGACACGCAATCCCACGCCACCACAATCTTCCTGAAGTTCCTATGGCCGATTGTCTGCTGGGACGCGCCCCCCATGCCCCAATGGGCGCCCGCCCTCCGCCAGTCAGTGTCAGCAGCTCTGGGTCTTCCTAGGGCATCTCTGACCTCATTAGGGGAGTGGCTCACAAAACACCCAGGCCATCGCCTGAAACCATCCTCATCCCCCTACTGAAACCAGGCTCTCCTTGCCCTGAAACAAGTAGGCACGTGGATCCACCATGCCTTCCCATACAGAAGGGTTGGCCCTGGCCTCAGCCCCCGTTGCCATGCAATTGTGCATAATGGACAAGTTGTCACAACTCGCCTCAACCCCCAAGATTGTCCTCCCATCCGCCCAAGACTCCTTGAGCTCCTCCCTCCCTCCGTGAGATTCGACCTTAAGGAATTTTGGAAGGACGTCTATCACCCCATCCTGTCAGCAAAGGTTTCCAACACCTTATGGAGGGTGCTTTACTGTTCATACAGGACAGGGGACCAGACTGGCCCTACCTTCCAGCACTGAAGCTGCCCCCACTGTGTGTAGCCTATTGACTCCCACCTCCATCATTTTTTCACCTGTCCAGGTGTCGCCACATTTTGGCCAAAGGCCCGCGCGCTCCTCTATGCTCAGCCCTGATCTGGACACCCTGTGCAAGACCTCATGTTTGAGCAGATGTTGCCTGGTTGCCACCAACCCCTCCATGTCCTCACCTATGCCAAAGCCATCTGGACCATCCATAACTCTTTCCTTCATGCTGCCTTTGACCAGCAGGTGTGGACCCTTCCACACATGATCACCCACTTTCAGGTACACTTTGAGATGGCCCTGAAGGTCTGCACTATGTCACCAACCTCTCCCGCTCAGTTGTCACTGCAGCATGGCACAGGCGCGCAAACCCCCCCTCCCTTTCTCGATGCCTCCTCCCTCCTCTTCCCTCGCCTCAGGCTCTTAGGATCCCAGGCATAATTTAATAAACATTGATGAATCCCCCTTGGGTTGGGACCATCTAGTACTAAAAAAAGAAGCAAAACTTACATTAAAAAATGTTTGCAATCATTTCAGATGATTGCAGATAATCATGCTGGAAACAAACATCTAGTGAAAAATAAGTATACTAATTAAAACCTTACCTCAAAAAGATAACAATGAACAATGAAGATCATAGATGATCACACTGAAAACAAACTTTAATAAATTTAAAAATTAGTAGCTCTAGATAGTAAAAAATAGGTAAATCCAATATACAGCTTACCTTAAAATAAGCTCAATACAAATCCCTAAATTTAAGAAAGTCACTATGATTAAAAATCTAAAAACCATTAACTAGATTTACTTTTTACTGCTAAACTAATAAAAAAATACCTAGTGAATATTTTTCCTGAATAACCAAAAACTAAAAAGTGCTTACTTTGCATTAAAATTACAATTTTGAAATTTAAGTGGGGATAATTAAAACAACAATCCAGTAAATGTTTTCTTAAACCTTAAATAACTAAAAACTAAAAAGTGCTTATCTTTGCATTGAAATTATAGATTGCAAATGAAGTGCAGAATAATAAAAACATCAATCCAGAGAATCTTTTTGCTAAATTTTTTTATCTAAAAACTCTTAACATGCTTACCTATGCAGTAAACTTATAAACCTGCAATTTAAGCGTGGATAATGAAAACAAAAATCTAGTAAATGTTTTACTAAATTTTAAATAACCAAAAACACATAGTGCTTACCTTTGCATCAAAATTACACTTCTGAAAATTAAGCGGGGGTAATCAAAACAACAATATAGTAAATGTTTCTCTAAATCTTAAATGCCTAAAAGCTAAAAAGTGCTTAATTTTGTAGTGAAATTATAGTTCTGTAGATTAAGTGAGGTAATGAAAATATCTATCTAGAGAATCTTTTTACTAAAACTTAAAAAACAAAGACTAAAAATTTACTTACCTTCACATTAAAATTATAAATCTGGAATTTAAGTGAGGATAATGAAAACAACTATCTAGAGAATCTTTTTTCTAAATCATAAATAATCAAAAACTAAAAAGTGTTTACCTTTGAGTTGAGATTGTAATTCTGCAATTTAAGCAGAGCTATCATCCCTAAAAGAATTAATGCTATGAACTAATTATATATTATAGTACTGAATCTATCTATATAGTTAAAGGTTAGTTATACTTACCTAAAAACATGATAGTTATTTACACATTAATATTGTTAAATGCTTCATAAAAAACACAATAATAACTAATGGCAAACTCATCAGTGGAGCTTAAATTATATGTTTTGATTAGTTATAATTCATGATTAAGTTTTAAATACCTTTATATAATAAAATGAAATTCAAGAAATTTGATGTCAAATTATCTATAAAATAAATAAACCACTGGAGAATTGGATAATCAATCTTAACTCAACTTTGTGATACCCCAAAAATTTCAATTAACTGTTCATCCCCAGAGTGAAAGGTAGTAAACTTAGATTTAAGAAATTAATTTACTCTACTAACAAAATCTCAAAATCCAATGGGCAACAGGTAAACTTTAAATCTCAGTTTCACCACTGAGCTATAAATGAATAGATTTACTTTACAACTTCAATGAATAATTTAGACTTAGCATTGCTGATAGCAAATTAAGATATGATTTCATGTTTTGCATCAATTAGCTGAAGAAAATCCAAAAACAACACCCTGAGCTTAAAAGGGTGGCCTCAAGAAGCGGCGCACAAATCTCACTTCCTAGCCTCGTGGGTTGAAGATGAGCTTGCACTGGCACAGCTAAAGCTGTGCCACCACTACACTCTGAGCCCCATTTACCTTTGAGTAAACTATCATTTGTCACACTTGGACTAAAAGCTTTGCTGTTGCCCTCAAGCCCTGTGAGCTAATTTATTTACTTTATAATACATCTCTGAGCACTGCTCTAAGGTTTAAAATGCTATGAAGTATGGTATAGCATCATAAAAATATCATTTGTGTCACTTGGACTAACAGCTTTGCTTTTGCCCACATGCCCTGTGAGCTAATTTATTACTATTATAACTCTAAGCAATGCTTTAAGGTGCAAAATGCTAATGATAGTATGTTATAATACCATAAAACTATCATTTGTGCCACTTGGACTAACAGCTTTGCTTTTTCCCTCATGCCCTGTGAGCTAATTTATTAATATTATAACTCTGAGCAATGCTTTAAGGTTCAAAATGCTAATGATAGTATGGTATAATACTATAAAACTGTCATTTGTGACACTTGGACAACAGCTTTGCTGTTACCCTTGTGGCCTGTGAGCTAACTTATTAATATTAAAAAATAACTCTGGCAATGCACTAAGGTTCAAAATGCTAATAATAATATGGTATAATACCATAAAACTATCATTTGTGCCACTTGGATTAACAGCTTTTCTGTTGCCCTTGTGGTTGGGAAAATAGAAGCATAACTCCAAATAAAAACACAATAATATAATTAAGCTCACAAACTAAAAGAAACTGAGTATAAACACTAAGACCAAGTGCTTTAGTGCAGATCAAAATAAAATTATTCAAGGTTATATGATTTGGGTGATGTATAGTATAAAATAAAGAAATAGATATCTTAATAAACCAACTATTAAAAGAGAAAATGCTTTAACATAGTCATAATATAATAATGGCAATATTCTCCAAAACTTATATTTTTTGATACTGGTTAAACTGTTAGAATATTATAACCTGGAGAAAACTAAGCATTATTTAATTTGCCACCAATCTATCAATGCTCATAGTAAGAGATTTATATATTAATATATTATAGTGGATCAATTAGAAAAAATCAAAACTTACCTTGAAAATGTTATTAGCAAATATTTAGGATGGTAATAATTTATATTGAAATCAAAATCAACAAAACTATTACTTTATATTAGATCAAAAAAGTATTAAATTTTACCTGATAATTTTAGTAAACATAGAAAATTACAATAGTTTATGCTGAAGTCAAAATTAATAACATTACTAAAAATATTACCAAATAAGAAGCAAAACTCACCTTAAAGAGATGTTTTCAATCATTTCAGATGATTTAAGATAATCATATTTGAAACAAACATTTGGTGAAAACTAAGTATAATCATCAAAAAACTTACCTTGAATATAACAATAAACAAATTAGATAACAGATGGTCATATTGGAAGCAAACTTATAAATAGATTAATAAATTAATAGCTATAGATAGTAAAAATAAGTAAAACCAATAAAAACCTTACCTTAAAATGAGCTCATTAGCACTTTTAAATTTAAGAATGTCATGCTGGGATCAAAAAACTAAAAACCAAAATTACTTTTTACTGCCAAACTAATAAAAACATATATTTAGTGAATATTTTTCACAAATGAACAAACTATTAAAATGCTTACCTTTGTGTTGAAAATAAAATTTTGCAATTTAAATGAATATAATAAAAATATCTGTCTAGTGAAAGTTTTTCTATATCCTAAATAACCAAAACTAAAAGTACTTAACTTTGTGTTGAAATTACAATTCTACAATTTAAGCGAGGATAAAACAACAATCTAGTTAATGTTTTCCCTAAATATTTTAAATTTTAAATTTATTGTGGGGAAGGCTGACCATGGGACGGACACTTCTGAATAAGACTCAGGAAAGATAAACTTAGTACCAGGGGGGCACCCCAGAGAAGTGATGCTATCTCTTGTTGCCAGTGGGAACACCACTTATGGGGAGGGAACGTGTGAAGGGGCTGTAGCCACTATTGAGCACATGTGGAGGAAGGGGTCCGATTTGATGAACCAGACTGGGAACCAGGAGGAGACCAGCTGTCGGTGGCGCAGTGGGAGATATCCAAACATCCACGCTTGAAAGTGGTCCACCAAATGAGACTGGAATCTGTGGACAGCTTCTGGGAGGGTGGGGATGGAGCCAGCAATGGCATCCAAGACAATCATGTGGATAGTCCACATGGCGATTGCAACCACCAGAGCATGGAGGGAGGGTGGAAGGGGGAGGCCATTGATGAAGCAAACATATCTCTTGACAGACTGAAGGGATGCGTTTGATCCTGGCCTAGCAGACGTTGGACTTCGCGCCATATCACTTTAGAGGTGGGGCACTTCTCCAGTCGGTGGAACAGAGTTCCATACTGGCCACACATGACACAGGATGAGTGTAAAGCGTTAGAGCGCTCAGCTGTATGATACACCCACCTCAGGCAGCGCCACACATGGGAGCGGACTTGAGGCTGCAACGGAGGATGGTGTGCATATTTCCAGATAGTCTTTTGGGTCTCAGTGGAATAAGGGATGTCCGTCATGTCCAGGTAGTCCACCCTGGATAGGACTTGAGGTCGAATAAGGATCACGCCATCATGGATGGGTAGCCCCTGTACCTCTTGTGTGAACTGAGGAGAGGGGCGGCCTCTTCAGGTTGTATGTCCACTAATACAAATTCTCCACTCTGCACTTCGCATGGAGAGTAGGATTTGTTTGTAGTGGGTTTTAGTCCCGTGAGGACCTGTGGCCAATGTGTGTGATGCAAGGTATTTCATCAGGGAGTGGGGGTTTGATGGATTGTTGAGGCCCAAGGCTCGGGAGAAGTTGGAGTGGGCCATGCGGGACCAGTGTTGGGATGGGAGTGTAGGAGCGGTGATGGCCGCGATCCAGGTGCCCAGGATCTTGGCAGCATGGGCTTTTAAGTCAATCAGGCCCATGCCACCTTTATGATGAGGGCCAAACATGACCTCTAGCCATACTGGTGGAGGGCGGCCTGACCAAAGCCATCCTTGCAGTAAAGCATACAGGGATTTGAAGAAGCTTGGGGAGAAGGGGATGGCGTGGGCTCCGAACCAGACTTTGGATAGGAGCATAGAGTTGGCAAGAACAACCCTGCCAGTGAGGGTAGTAGGGTGGGCTCTGAGAGAGGTGATTTGCTTCATCACGTTGTCCAGTATATGGCACTCCATTACTGCTGATGCATATCCGCCTGCCTCCATCCACATGCTCAGATGGCGCACCGGTCCTATGGTAGGACGTGGCACAAAGGGGAGCACCAGTGGAGCAGTGTGTGTTTAGTTAGTAAGATGTGGATGTGGGCGAGCAGATGGGCTGGGTTGAGAACTACTTGCTGGGGCCCAGCAGTTCTGAAACTGACCAAGGAGGATGATTTCAGTTTTGGAGGCGTTCAGTGCCACGTTGCTTACCCGGGAATATTCCTGGATGAGGGCTTCAAGCGCGCGTGCATCTTTGTTATTAGACACCCCCACCACACAATCATCTGCAAATGCCATCATCTTGACTGGGGTTTGGCCTGGCACATGGACCCCAGTGAGGTGGGCATTCACATTTCGCAGTAGTGGGTCAAGGCTGAAGTTGTATAAGAGTGGGCTGAGGGGGTCCCCTTGTCGCAGGCCCCTTTGAGGGCGGACTACTTCCGTTAGGAAGCCTGGGCCATGCACTGCCATTGTCACAGATTCCGTTAGCAGCATCACCCAGTTTATGAAGTGGGGGGTAGGCGGAATTGATGGAGGCAGGCCCTAAGGTATTCCCAGTTTACTCTATCATAGGCCTTTTGTTGGTCCAAGAATACAAGTGCCCCAGAGGCTGTGGACTGACACACATTAGCCACAGAGTGCACGTTATCCCAAATTGACCTTCTGGGGATGAAAATGAATTGTTCTGGGGAGATGGTGGCAGATGCTACAGTCCCTAAACGGTTAGCCATGATTTTTGTTAAAATTTTGGTGTCTGTGTTTGTTAGAGAAATGGGGCACCAGTTGGCTAAGTCAAGCTTCTCCCTTTCTTGAAGAGTGTGACAGTAAAGGCCTCATATCCTCCTGGTAGGAGGCACATTTCCAACAGGCTTTGGTTGAGTGAGGCTAGCAGCAATAGGGATATATATTTGAAATATTTTTTGTAGAACTCATATGGAATGCCATATGGGCCAGGGCATTTTTGGTTTGGTGCACCGTGAATGGCTGTCCATAATTTATTTGGAGTAATTAAATTCATTATTTCTGGGTATCAGAAAATGGTGCAGATATGAGCTTGGTTGAGAAATTCTGCCATTTTGGCTGGCTGAATTAGTTTGACTCAGTATAACTTGGAGTAATATCTTTGCATTTCAATTGCCACTTCAGCCGGTGTGTCCACAATGGAATTATCCGATCTTCACACCTGTGTGCAGGCCATGCTCTGGCGTGGTGCAAAAATTTTTTTAAAGAAGTATGCGGTGCACTTGTCACCTTTAGTGATGCGTGTGGCCCTGTATTGGATACAAACCTGATGTTTGTGTTGCCTTTCAAGTGCGTTGAGGTGGGTGGCTGCCTCCACACACTTCCAGCCCCATGCAGGGCTGTATCCTGTGGCTGGAATGTTGGACTCCAAGTGGGCCAATTCTGCCAGCGTACACGAGATAACCGCTGATGTGGCTCGTGAGCATCTGGAGGAGAGATGGTGATAGTGGCGGATGGTGTCCTCTTTGAAAGTTGCCCATGTGGAAATGGGGTCTGCACAAAATGGTGCAACAAATGATTTTGACAAAGTTGCCTATTCCACCCACATGGAAAATCCTGGCGACGCGAGCTCAGGGGTGGATTTTGTACCAATGTGGGGCCTTTGCAACTGTGACAGGTAGGTAGTATGTTATCGAGACCAGACGGTGGTCAGAGAATTCTATTTTCATTGTTTTGAAGTGGGAGATGTGGGGTTGGAATTTTACCGGTGTCAGAATAAGGTTGATGCAGGTCATGGACCTTAATTGGCCGTTGTGGATGTGGGGACGTGTCATGTTTTTGAGCAGTGGGGCATGTCGCAGCAGCGCATCCATTAACCCAAGGGTGGCTTTTAGAATGCATAGTTCTACATGACCCTGTGGGGTGTGGGGTGAGGGCAGCCACCAGTCCATTGGTGAGGTTAGTCAACAGTTCATGTCACCAACTAGGAAAGAATTGGGGGGTAGTGGGAGGGATTTTACTGATGAGAAAAATTCCTGACACTAGTGTGCACCATTTGGGGCATAGATGTTGATGATTGTGTGCGCAACATCAGCCCACGAGAAGGTGACAACGAGCACTTAGCCATTTAGGAATGTCTCTGAGGATATGAATTTAAAAAAATTATTTTTCCAAATTAGCACCCCACAGTGCTTCAACCAAAAGGATAGGGATGGTAGGAGCATTGTTTTCCAAGCTTCCTCAGAACCTCATGGACAGTGGGACTCCTGGATAGCCAGGATATCTAAGGGTAAATTGTTTTGTAAAAAACTCAGTTTCCTAGCCCGGGATGGGGAGGCCTTGAGTCCAGCGATATTCAGCATCCCTAGAGTGAAAGTTTCCCCCAACGCACCTTAGGTGTGAGGGGTAGGCCCCTGGGCCCACCAGCCTCTTCAAGGTCCCCATGGGCTTTCACAGCAGCGTGGGTGTTAGCAGCAACACTATTGGGGTTTTTGTTAATTTTTGTAGAAAGAGTCGCATTGGCTTTGGCCTTCACTTTTTGTTTTCCCAACTTTGGATGAATTTTTTGCGGTGCGGATATGTTTGGTGCACCGTCGAGCGGGGCAAAAAAAAATTTTCAGTTGGGATAGGTCCCAAGTCAGTTTTGACCAGAGCTTGGGTGCAGCGATTGGGTGAGATCAAATCTCCTATCAGATCCTCAGATTGAGTGGCCCACTCAGCATGGGCCTCCCAATCTGATTGGGTGGTGGATTCCTGAGTTGCTTCCACCGTGAAGGTCTCCATGTCCTCCTGGTGTTGTGAGTGTGGGATAGTGGTGGTGGCCTTGGCTGCTTCCTTGGCCACAGCCCTATAGGCCTGCTTGGCCTTCTTCTGCTTCTGTGGGGAGATGGGCTTTACCAATAGGTAGCAGCCTTATGCTCCCCACGGGAAAGCCTCCTTGGTGCTTGCGGTTGGTTTGTAGTGCGCCTCTCCGCTGGCCATAGCTGCCGAGGGGTGCTCTTGGAATATGATGCCCTCCTTGATAGGGTATGCATGCACCTTATGGCCAAACATGTCACAGTGGGTGTAAATGGGGGTATGCTGTCCATGGTTACCCAGAATGGGTAGGTGGTATGCCCTGCGATATCAATAAAGGTGGAGTGCGGGATCTGGGTTAGATCCTTTGCGATCTCCTCAGTTGGGGTCAGAACTGCAGTGGCTTTGCCAGTACACAGGTGTAGCATCAGCATGAAATATTACATTTTAAAAGATTGTATTTCACCATATATGGTGAGACCATCTTTCAGGTGTTGCTCCAAAATATCATATTTTACTATAGTAGGCAAAAAGTCAAATGTGAGGAAAATTTGGTTTGATTTTATCCATCTGGTGCATTTGGTTTCGATGACCCATTGCCCTTTGGGGAGGTCGACCACTATGTGCACCACTGTAGCCTCGCCTGCTGCTATTTTACTTTCAAAACCTAGGTCCAGCTAACTGCGTGACATGGAGTGAGGTGCAACGTACACCGCGGTCAGGAAAATTTTGTGTACATCTTCACAAAATTTTTCCCATAAGGCTATTTTTGGATGTCCATTTTTTTTAGTACTAGATGGTCATTTTTTGGATATCCAGATACACACAGACTCCAAATTCCACCAATAAAAGTGGCTGGGAGTGTGGCATATTGATGTACTGGTTGCATCGTGCTTGCCACGCGAGTATCTCCAGGGAAATTGTGACCACCAGTTTTTTGAGATTTTTTTCTATTCCGCCAGATTCTCCGGGGCATTTTCAAACGTTAGAGGCCGTGGGCCTTCCACCTGCTCCTCTTGCCTTGCTTGCCCAACTGCTCCCAGACATGGGTGCAGACTAATCTCCTCTGTGAGATTATCAAACTAGATTTAGTCTTGAATTGAATAGGTTGCAAAAGTATTTGCAACGAGAAAGAAAAAGTTGTTTTCCCTAAATATTAAATAACTAAAAACTAAAAAGTGCTTACCTTTGAATTGAAATTACAAATCTGAAATTTAAGTGGGGACAATCAAACTATAATCTAGTGAATGTTTTCCTAAATCTTTAATAACTATTAACTAAAAAGTGCTTACCTTTGATTTAAAATTATTATAATTGTATAAGTTAGGTGAGGATAATTACTGTAAACAAATATCAAATGAGTAAATTTCCTAAATAATAAAACCTATTAAAGTGCTTACCTTTGCCTTTAGTTTTATAATTCTGCACTTAAAGTGGAGGTGTTATACTATATTTTATAAATATTATTTAATCTTTATTTGTTATACCTTTATTCTAATACTTAGTTTGATATCTATTGTTAGAAACAACATACCTAAAGACGTGATGGCTATTTACATATTAATATTGTTAATAGCTTTAAGAAACCAATTCCCAACAATAGCTTACATCAAGCTCATCAGTGAAGATTAAATAGTTGTAATTTGATTGGTTAAATGTGTTTGAGTTTTAAATTATACACTAAAGATTAGATTTGAATTATCTGATGTTGATTTTTTTATATTATTTAATTAACTATTCATATTGGAGAATTGGAGAATCTTTTTTACCTTGTTTTTAGAATCTCCAAATACCTCCAATTAGTTGTTATTTTGCCAGGTTGGGGGTGCAAAAGCTATGTATATGAAAGCTAATTTGCCCTACTAATAAAATCTAAAAATCCAATTGGTATCGGTTTAGGCTTCAAATCACCGCCAATTCGAACCACTGAATCATGCTATAATAAAATTTAATTTAAATCGACTCGAAATTAAAATTATCGAACAAATTAAGCTTAGTGTCGCTATTAGCAAATCAAAATATTACATCATAAACAAAACTCGAAAAGCCCTAAAACCATCCAAAACAGCACCCCGAGCTTAAAAGGGTGACCCCAAGAAAACGCGCGCAAATCTCGACTTAACTGTTGGTGTTGAAGGTAAATAAACCTGAGCAACGCCGGGTAATTTTGCTATTAGAAACATATGCTTATTCTTTTTAACCGACTTTGATTAAGAAGGTTATCAATTCGACCTGTATGTATATTTTTTTTCTTTTTTTCTATGTTTGTTTGCGCATAAAACTGAAAATACTGGACCGATTTGGATGGTCATCTCCAAAAATCGAGGATGCTCCAAGTTAGGTCCCGTTTTACTTTTATAAGTAATGGGCAAGTACCTGCCCATTAATTTAGTAAAGATATTAAAATGGGCTCGGAAGCGATGGGTACTTGTGGGACTAATACAACTATGGATAAACTTTTTTCCGGAATCGGTGAAGCGATAGCTTCGTTGCACACTTGATATGTCCTATGGCTGGGGGGTATGTTCAAAATTCAGTCAGTATGAGCTCATATCGGGATGAGCTTAAATCATTATAGATGGCTGTCATTTTTGTATAATTTGACCAATAAACTCATCTAAAGTTGATAAAATGAATTATTTTAGATAGTGATCAATAAATTTATATAGATTGACTAATAAAAGCAACCAAATCTAATAAAATGAATTACTGAGATAGTGATCAGTAAATTCAGCATATATTGACCAATAAAATCATCTAAATTTAATAAAATGAAGTATTGTAGATGGAGATCAGTAAATTTTGTATAATTTGACTAAAAAATCAGCTAAATTTAAGAAAATGAATTATTAGTATATTTGTTTATAAGATACTATATATAATAGATATACAATAAGTTTTAATTTTATAGAGTAATAGTAAGAGGGCAAAAATAATATATAGAAATAGTAATATTTAATAAAAGTAGGGAAAAGAGCCACTTTTAAAAATGCACTAATTTTTTGAGGGGAAAAGAGCTGGGGTAAAGTTTTTTTGGGAAAAAAGAACCTTCTCGAAAAAAAAATTTCCCAACAAATTTTCTTTCTTTTCCATTTAACCAGACTGAGCCACAGCAACGCATGGCCGGGTACAGTTAGTACATCTAAAAACTTCAAATAAATTTTACATCAAATAAATCACTTGACCACTTGGCCTTCAAGAAATGATACAAACTTAGTTGCAGCCACATGAATGTCAAATATGAAGAAATGATTACATTGCATCTTAAATTTAACAAAGATCTGAATTAAATCTACCTATATTCTTTTATTATAGTAATTTGGTCTTGTGTATTTCTGGATATCAGCTTATCTTCATGATTTATCCTTTAATTATGGCCTTTAGGGTCATTATATATCAGGTTTTTGAATATTTCAACTTTTCTCAGGTAATCTTTTGAGGATCTTTGCTATAAAACTTTTGTCTTTGGTAGCTTAAATTAGTTGTAAAAGAGGCTGAGTGATATTTTCTAACAAATTTTATTGCCAGACATAAATGCGCAATGATTTACCTGAGCTACCTGCAATTCAGGTGCCTATGCCCATAAGGGATCTTCCTAGTACTTGACATAGTTTAGTTTGTTGGGCGTTGAAAAATCTAAACTACATACCAAAAATGAAACGTATCTGGTTTAAATATTGAGTAGGATAAAGAGATGAATATTAAACTTGGATAATTTGAAGATTGTTTTTATTTTAAAGTATTTTGTACCACTATACTTTAAACGTAAATCCACCGCTTCTCTCAATCTCTTTTAATAAAACTTTGTAGACGCTAATTCCATTTCAGATAGTTAGAAAACCCCCTATTGTACCTATCTAGGAGACTAAACTACTAATTGAACCTCAATCTCTATTTAGGATAAAAATGTAAAAGCATGATCTGAGTAATTTGATTGCATCTTCAAAATTAAGGTTATAGATTTTAATTGATTAGTTTAATTTTTTCATTTATTGAAATAAAAGGCTAAAAAGATATATTGAATTATCGATTATCTAAATCTATTTTTTAATTATTGATCATTTATGTTATAAGCTAGTAATAATAGCAAACCCCGTAAACAAAAAACGTTTAAAAATCTAGTATTAAAACAACATCATTGGTATTTATAAGTAAGCTTACAGCACAATAGTCTTACGAGTTAACAGTTGAGCGAATGACTATAAATAAACCTCATTTTTAATTTCAAAACAATTTTCATCAGCCTTCTAGACTCAGCACGCTTTACTTTTAGTTATAGACTAATTTAATTTCTTGAAAATTGTCTCTAGAAAATAATATGCAAATTGTTAGACTACCCGTTAAAACTAGTGACAAATCAAACATCTTATTTTATAAGTAATATAATCAAAAGCGAGTAAACTTTAGATTTAAAAATAGAACTTTTTGTAATTTACATTTTAAAAAGAAAGGTACTTGTTTTGTACTATCCTTTAAAGTTAGCTAGATTAATGATACGTTTAAAGTAAACATAAACTGAGTGACGTTAATTTGATCTGCAACAAAGAAAGCTTTATAAGCATAGAAGTAATAAAGCTTGACTCGTCAATATTTTTAAATTTACTTCTAGTTGAGCTCTAACTTCAAAAACAGTGATAATTATCCTTGTTTAGTACTATATGAACTTGTGCTCTTATGAAGCCCAAGTTTAGAATAAGTACTTGTGGTTAGAAATTAGCAAAAGAGATTTGTGTTTGTTGCTAATCTTGATGAATTTACAAGATTAATATCTTTAACATGAAATTATAACACTATAGGTATCCAAAATTACTTATCCAGTAATCTTTAAGCTGAGATGGTCCCAACCAGAAGTAAAAAACCAGTAACTTTCAAAAAATCAACTATCTTATAGTTAAACCCAAAAAATTATTAATTCAATAAAAACCAAGAAGACACTTATTTAAGCTTTAAACTTTATGATTTACACAGCTAATTTTTGTCTATTCATCTTCATAATCATCCTCAGGCAAATCTCTTGAGTTAAAATCCGAATCAGGATATGTGTTGATTAACTCTGTAATCTTATCATTTAACGTTGTTTGAAATTCAGTCAAACTATTTTCAAGAGTTGCATTTGGAAACCCGCTTGCACTCATTTCGATTTGAAATCCAAGTTGGGAATTATTCAAGTCTTCTTTAGCACATGTGTATTTTGCTCGGAACATTTCAAGCTAAAAACTGGCATGATTAGTTCTAAGTAAAGGTATCCTTTCTATAGAGGTAATAAATATATATTAAAATTAATCTAGAATATATTACTATATAAAGGCCCTGTCTTAAGTTTTTTTTAGTACTAGATGGTGCCCTGCCTTAAGTTTTCTTATACGAAAAGAGAGGTTAAGAAAAATAAAACTATAGCCTAGCAGCCGTTAATTTACATACAGAGCTTCAACCATAATTTGGCGCAAGAGCATTTACAAAAATATTTTTGTCTTCTGCAAGTAAAGTTGAAGGCTAAAGTTTTCAGATATCAGAACTTATTTAGTCAAGAACAATTTAGCACAGGATGTAAACGCTTACTGAAAATTAGACTAGCATTTAAATGAACGTCGATTAATCTTCCTTGATCTTGTTATTGAGTCAAACATTAAGACCGTGAAGCTTGTAACAAAAATATTAAAGCAAAGGCAAATTTACTTTTCGCTAGTTTTTATCAAAAAAGCCTTGTTCGAGTAAAATCACGAAAAGCTGTCTTAAACGTCGTTAGATATATTATTTCAAATAGCTTAAAATTCCCATTTCCATATATTACTCTTCGGCTTGTAGCCATTTAATTGTAAAACCTAAAAAGGTATTAAAATGGATAGCTTCTATTCATGAGAATAGAGTTAATGGCCGTTCATATTTTGAGTCGCAGTAAATAAGATAATACTTCAAGATGGACGTAAAAGTTGAGACGTTTTTACGATTATTTTTGTTTGGTTAAATTAAGCAGAAGTAAAGTATATAGCATATCTTACATTATTAAATTAAGTTAGTTTATAATAATATTAAAGCACTGTTTATAGCCAAACATAATTAGTATTTGAGAAAGTGTATTATATACATATTAAAAAATTGGAATCCAAAGGCGCATAAAGATTATACCTTAAAGCATAAAAAAATCAAGGTTGTTTATTAGTTTAAAAGATGAATGGTTTTATTTATTTTATTCAAGGCGGACCAACCTATGGACCAATCACTAACAAAATAAAGATAGAAATAAAAAAGTTGCAAGAAACTCAACCTAGCCCCTTCCATAATTTGTTAAGATGATACACAAGAGCCAGAAGTTAGTCACATTTTCTCTCCTCCGAATATCAAGAAATTCAAGCTATCACAAACCAGAATCAGCTTTTACTATTTTTTGCTATCTTAACTAATAAAGTTTTGGTATGTATGCTAATATCATATACAAAAATGTAAATCATAATAACACTTCTATAATGGTAGTTGGACGCTACAACCATATGTGGTATTCATTGACTGCATTACTTTATATTAAAACCCCTGTTTTTCTATTATATAAAATCTTCTATTAGGAGTGATAGTCCCAAAATAACATTATAACTTCAAACTTGAAACATCAAATATATTTACTTTAGGACGACCAATAATATACTATCATAGGGGAGGGTTCCCCAGTGGTACAGTATAGACTTAATATATATTGCCTCACTGGTTTAATCAAGTAATGAAATTGGGTGGGGAATGATTTATGTCTGTGTTGGCATTGTGCATCAATGCACCAAACTTAGATATCAAATCACAAGGTGGTCTAGGAGCTCACAGCCTATCAGAATACTGCATATAAGGTCTAATGGTATATATTCTCCTTTCACACTGATTTCAATTTACACATCTTCTACATTAGTTGTGCAGTAAAGTTCTTAGGTTGGTCCACTTCAATTAGATAAAATCTATTAGATTTAGATCTATCATGAGAAATGATCAACCCACTAAAATACTACCTACCAATCAGATATATACTAGGACAGCTGATATACCCACTGTTGAGAAATCTATATGATATGACAATAAGCCAAAATAACCATCAGCGGATCATTGGTTACCCATCATGATTAGGTCTATATTAGTATTGTCAATTAATCTGAGTTGAAGACAAGCAAAGTTGATCTTGGCAAATAGGAGGATTTCTGCCAAAGATTCAATGATGAGGCAAAACTCTGAAAAAGTAGTAAATAGGAAGTAACCAAGTGAAAGGGTTGAAACTGACTAGAGATGATGAAGATATGAATGTAAAAGTAAAAAGAGGAAGGGGGTGGGTTGATTAAGAATAAAAGAGTTAGCAGTATGAGCTGTGTATTATATATAATATAAGAAAATAAAGTGTTGTCACAGAAGCAATTGTTTCATGTTTTTAATATATTTGTTAAGTTATCTTGTGACAACAATCTCCATATCATCCACCCATTGCTCATTGGGATTGACCCTGTGCAACTCCTTCAGCGTATGTCCAATATATTTCCAAAGTTATAACATTGGTGTTCACTACAGGGGGCCCATTGACCAACATGTTAAAAATAATCATTATTCATTCACCAAACAATGGTACAACAGACACAACTTGAGGAGATCCTATCCCAGTTTATTGAGCTATCCTAATATTTGGAACTGAAGCTCATTCTGGATACACTTTTTCAGACACAAAAGATCCTTTTTCAAGAAAATAAGGGTATAATTAACCAGCTTGACAAAGCCTACCACTGTCTGCACCTGGTTAGTGGTTGAGTCAGCTAACTTGCTGATTTCTTGGATGGAATTACCAAGCGGCTATGCTGCACAGAGTGTAAACTGAATAGTGTTGTTAGGGAGGAGGAGGTTTGCATCAATATGCTGCCTCCATTCAATAGCAATGGGAATATCTATGGTTTCTTTAAACAATTTGAGTTCACAGCGGAAGGAGCCTCAGATTGACATAAAGTTAAATTGTTAATATCTGCTTTGGATGTTGGGAGTGTTGACCAAGTTATCAGCTATCTTCCAAGTAGTTCCATTTTATACCAAGAAGTGAAGGATACTGTGATGCAGTTGTTTGGAGGTTCTGAAAAAATGTCACAGTGGAAGGCTGAGTTCTTGACCATTGGGTTCCAGCGTGATGAGACCCTCACTGCATTTTCTGACCACTTTATGGTGGAATCCCACATGTTAATTGGAGCAGGGACTTTATCTGAGTCTGATGTGTGCATTGCAATGACCTCCACAATGAAGCCATACAGCAAGCTGTAAAACATCATGACTCTACTTTTGAAGGATGACATACCCCTTCTCAAAATTGTTCAATATCTGCACCACATATCTGTCATTTTTGGTGCTCCCAACATGGAACAAAAAGTCCCACAGCCATTACCAAATTTTTGGTGGGGATTAGACACTGACAATTTGGCTATACTCCATTGGTTATTACATGGGCACTCAACCCTTTGGTGGCTCCTTTCCACCCTTGCTATAGTCATTTGGCTTGTCCTTAGTCAAATTACAATCCCTTGGTTAAGTTCCAACCTGGGTTTTTAGTGGCACCATAAATATGTGAGCTATATAGTAATGCCTGTTTCTCTTGCAGCTGAAGAGGCATTATGCAGTTAACTTCCCTGGCAACCCACATGCTTATGCAGTACCATTGGCCCTGAATGAACAGGGAAAAGTTCAAGTGGAGTGGAGATGGTAGGATCTACCTCTGCTGATTCAAATTTATTTGTTCCTGTTAATTCTAATGAGCCCATTTGTGACAAGCCCAAGCCCCAACCCAACAATTTATAATACCAACAAACCTTCAGTGATGTTTCCGACTTCCCTCTGAAGGGAGAGAAGAAGAATACTGATTTGGAAGATCGGTGTATCCCCCTTTAGGTTGGGACCACCTAGTGCTAAAAAAATAATACTGATTTGGAGTTCTTCCAAGATGTACAAAAACCTTATTATTGGAAAATCCTGGAGTGTAACGTTGAAGCAGAAGACAGCCTTTCCGCAATGTGGGTGCATTAGAGGTGTGAGTGCTGAAATGTCAGTAGAGGAAATTTTTTAAACGTATCCTCTTGTTGGCGCTGGTATTATCACTCTTCTGAATAATAGGAAGCCTATGGATGTGCATTTGTTAAACTCCCACCGTTTATCTTATTCAGAGTGCACCTATTGCAATATCTTTGTAGAAAATACCAAAAATTTGAGCAATTATAGATACTGGCGCCCCCATCAATATAATCTCCACTTTGCTAGTGGCCAAGCTTCTGCTGAAGCCTGATATGGACCATTGAGTAGTGTGTGGGACCGCTGGAGCACAAAGCACTGTGTCAGAGGGCGCCAACAGCACATTGTCTTTGAGGTTCAGGTGAATTGGCACATCCACTTCAGCTGTGGTTTTGCCCAATAATAATTATGACATGCTGCTTGGGGCTTCATTCTTGCAGCAATTTGGGGTGGTGGTTGATATGGTGGAAGAAACCTTTGAGACTTTGGGGCATTGGATTCCCATCTATTTTACCTCCAGCAGAGTCCTGTCATGTGCACATAACATCATAGTGGGGACCAACCCCAAAGATAAGGCTGGGCGCCAGGAGGCCCAGAAGGTGAAGCTCCAGGCTCTCCCTGACCTGAGGCACACCCTAGACCAACGCTGGGTATGGGCAAAATATGCCCAGATTGGAACTAGTGGGGTGCCAAGTGCCCAGCCCCTTACATCAGTCCAGGCATTAAAATGAACGGTTTGCCAAATTAATGTAGATGGTTCAATTTGGTTTGTTAAGGAACAGGGTTTTGAAACCTGTTCCATTTATGAAACAACCCGTTCAGGTCAAATCCAACTTCAATCAATCACTTGAGTGAAGTCAGTTTCAGCCTATTCAACTAATTTAGATGGCAGCGTTGCTCTATTGGTGATTTGATGCTTGGGTCCACTGCGTCATAACCCTTATTCCCCTGTTCAAGTTTAAGTATCTTTTCCCCCAACCAGCATCCTTGTTGGTTGACTTCCCAAATAAACCTTTCCCTGTTTACATTTTTTTAAATTTTATGATATTATGAACGCTCCTGTGCGCGAACCTCTTTGAGGAGGGCTTGCACTCCATTACCCTTGCCATTGCAAGTACATTGCAGCTCTCACCTCATGCACCATTTGTTTGCCCAGGTTCCCTCCAACCTGGGTCGCTTAGCCCCTTTCAATATGTGCACCGCATCGCTTTTAATGGGGTTTTTATCATAAAACTCGCCTTTCTATACCTAAGCTGTTATGCTCCAGCACCCTCTGCTGGGCTCTAATTACTTTGGCACTAACGGCTAGTTTCCTGGCGTTGGCCTTGTGCACTGTGCATTACCACGCTGGGAACAGGAGAGTTATAGACACTCTCTTTACAAGTCCTAAAATACCTCATCCGCTCTTGTCAAATAAATATTGCATATAGCGATGGCGTAATTCCTGTTTGCTATCAGTGGATGAAGCGGAGGGCCAGAGCTCTCCCTAACCAAATTTACAATTGTAATGGTATTCCGCTAAGGACTGTGACCACCTTAAGTATACCTTCCTGGCATCAAGTTATAGTAGGGATGGAGCTCAAAATAGATATCCCCAAAGGCATATATGGTGAAATCATAGGTCTCTACCAGCAATTGCAGCTTGAACCCCATGTGGCTCCTGGACTACTATTACTGGGGCATGGCAAAGTGAAAGTCTTACAAGCAAACCTGCAAGAGGATTCTATGGTGGTTCAAAGACTTTAAATATGGATTTTCTGCATCTGACTCTGATTGATGAGATTATCATATACATGACTTCAGTTCATGGGAGGATCTAGGTCTATCTGAAAAAACTCAGCCAACATAATTACCATGGCTCTGCGTGAGGCCCTGACTGGGATTTCAGATGAACAGATAGATAGGGTGATGGCCCTGTTTGAAAAATATCAGGACATTTTGCATCCAAAAACCATGATTTGGGATGTTCCCACGGGGTGGTGCATCAATTGGATATGAGAGACCACCCTCCCATTCAATCACAGTCTATTTGTTGATCCAAAGTGGTGGAAGAGGTTGTATCCATGGAAGTAGATAAGTTGATTGAACAGGGAATGTTGGAGCCATCAAAGAGCCCCTGGGTGTCACCCATGCTGATTGTTAAAAATAAGGATGGCACTAATTGAGTAGTAAATGACTACTAGAAGCTTACCCATATCATAGAAAAGATTCATATCCACTCCCACAAATCAATGATGCTCTGGGTCGGCTGGTGGGGCCAACTATTTTTTGGCCATGGATTTGATATCAGGATACTGGCTTATTGAGTTGCCAATGGTGGAACGTTAGAAATGCGTTATTGTTACCTTGAAGGGGTTGTTCCAACCCACGCGTATCCTCAATGGTTATGAAATGCCCCAGCTACATTTCAGCGGGTGATGGACACCATCTTGGGTGACCTGAAGCTGTCCTGAATTCTAGTCTACCTCAACAATACCAACATGTTCTTGTGGATGTTCACCAAGCATTTAGACCATTTAGAGCAAGTGATCCGCCATCTTGCCGAATCTAACATAAAAATTAAACCTTGAAAATGCCACTTTCTAAGGAGCAGTTGTAATACCTTAGGTTTGTGATTGACCCCAAAGGGCTTAGACCTCAGCAGTAAAATGTTGAAGCTATACTAAAGATGACCTGGCCAGGCAACAAGAGGGATATCCAGGTGTTCTTAGGGATGGTTGGGTACTACTGCCAGTTCATCCCTAACTTCAGCTGTATTGGGGCTTCCCTCTTTTCATTATAAAAGAAGAACGCCACCTTTATATGACTGAGCATTGTCAAAATGCTTTCAATGTTTTATGGACTGCATTGGCTAGTGTGCCAGTCTTATATTATCCTGATCTCAAGAAGGAATTTACTGTACAAATGGATGCATCTCTTTCCACCATAGGGGCGGTATTATATCATAAGGATGATGATGGCGTGGAGCACCCCATTGAATATTGTAGCTGTGCTGGAACTGACATAAATGGAACTATACCATGACCAAGCAGGAGTGCCTCTCTGTGATCTATGCATATAAGCAGTTCCAAGTCTACCTTAACGGAGTAAACTTCAATATTGTGACAGATCATGTGTCATTGCATTAGTTACAGAACCTTTGTGAGCCTGAAGAGCGCCTTGCTAGGTGGTCCCTAAATGTCATGTTCACATGACTTTACTAATGGAACCAACTGCCTAGACAAGAATGGACGTCAGGATCAAAAAAGATTGAACTTCAGGACCTTTCTGAACTTAAGCACACCGTGGACTAATTCTGGGTGCAGGCCAGATATTCCCAGGTTGGTCTAGGGGAAGTGAAAAATGCCCAGCCCAGGGTTACAGCGATGGCGTTAAAATTGACGTCTTACCTTCTTAATCAAGATGGTTTGGTTCAGCTGATTGGCAAATGGGGTTTTGAAAACCTGTTCAATTTCAAAATTTCCAGCTTGGGTCAGCCTTGTCTTCAATTGATAACCTGAATTCAGTTGATCACTAGTTACAGTACTCTGCCCATTGGAAGTGTGCACTTATTGGTGAACCTGGGATTAGCACCACTACCATTGATCGATGATTCCCCAAATTAACTTAAATATGTTTGCTTGAGATCAATCTTTCTTGTTGGTCATCTTCCCTTAAAATAGATCCCCCGTTCACTTAAAGTTTTATTAATTTATGGTTACTATTGCAAACCTGTGCGCGGACCTCCTTAAGGAGGTCTTTAAAAACGTTGGCCATCCTATTTTCTTTAAAATATCTCAAAGATCAAGTGCACCAATTGAACCCCCTTAGTTCCCTCCAAACTGAGGCACCCAAACCCTCCAGCACTGATCTTAGCTTGGTTATGGGATCCCCTATGGGGCCCACCCAAGTGTTCCTGTTTATCAGCTTTCAACTACTCTACACCACACTATACTCCCTTGCACAGGGTTACTTTGGCTCTGGCGCCATTTGCGGTGCCCTTTTTACTATAGCCATGGTGAAGAGTTTCCTGACTTTGTGACTGTGCACCGCGCACCACCTCACTGGGAACTGGAGACTTATAGACACTTTATTGACACTAAAGCTGCAGGCTTATAATTTTGAAATAATGCATCACCCCAGCGCAAAGCACCAAAGTGCTGACTGATTAACTCAGCTACCAACAATCGCAGTAATGGCAGATTTGGGCGACTTGGTATATGAAAAATGGTCAGTAGTTTATATGTGGATGAACCGCCACAAGTTATATAAGCGCTAGATGGGATGATGGCTGATATGATCCAGAAAAGTGGGGAGTTATATAAGCAGATCAGTAACAATATGCTGTGTTTCCTAAAACCTCTGCTCAACTGGACATCATTTTGAGCGCACACAAGGCGGTGGGTCATGAAATTATGCAAGACGTTAAGATTCTTACAGCCTTGATACTATTGGGAAAGCATGCACTTTGATGTGCTAGAGACCATTTCCTGCTGCCACCAGTGACGAGTGGAGAAGCCATTCCGCCAGAATACCTCTTACCAGCTGGTGAAACCTCATTTTGCCTGGCACATGGTATCCATTGATGTCGTTGGTCCCTTTCTAACAGGAGCAAACTGATCTAAGTATATCCTGGTGGCAATTGGCCATTTACCAGGTGGGTTGAGGCACAGGCAATATGGGATCTGGGGGAAGTTACTGTAGCTGAGTTTGTAATGGAATGTATGGTTCAGCATCACGGCTGCCCTCAGTTTATCCTTGCTGACAACGGAACTAACTTCAACTTCCACATCCTATCCAAGCTTAAAGAAATAATGGCCATCCATAGGGTTCTTACAACCCCGTAACACCCCAAATCCTACTAAATGGTAGAATGGGTAAATGGGACCATAGTGAACATACTTCTGAAGTTGGTTACAGATAGATCCTCCAATTGGAGTGCCCTCCTTTTCACTTGCTGCGTTTGCCTACAATATTAGCTACCACTCGGCAATGGGGAAGAGTTCTTTCCAGTTACTATATGGACAGCTTCCGCTTTGGCTGTACTGCTCTATGCCTGTGTGGAAGATACCAGATGAATGGATCCTCAACGCTACTTGACTATTCTAATGAATAAACTGATTAACTACAAACCAAAGAGTACTTAATTAGCTTAGCCAAGAAAATTAAGAATCAGGCTGCTGATCAAGTATGGCATAGTGGGCTAGCGCAGTTCAAAGATGGGGATATGGTTATATTCCACGATCAGCATGGGTTTAGGCAGAAGCATAAGCTAGCTAATATATGGATTGGGCCTTTTGATATAATAGAAAAAACAGGTGTTGATGCCTATATTATCAAGGACTCTGAAGCGTTCAGATTATTAACCAAGTGCATGCAAAATTTTTTTGGACATATAAACAACAATAGATACTTATCCAGAAAAAAATCAAATCATCTAAATCATATGGGGTGTCAGGAAGTTGATATGACTGGATGATACACTACCCATACCAACGGAACAGAGGAAAATTGAGATGAGTCTTGAGATTTATGGAAAAAGATATATGAATTATAATCAATCAAAATGATGACCATTTGGCAAATCGAGAGGATTTATGCTGAGATTCGATACAAATGAGATTATATTGAAAAGGGAAGATGAATAGAAGATTACCAAGCCAAAGATGCATCTGGCTTGGGGAACTGAGATATAAAGAGTCACACAGAGAATTGAAGGGTGGGATCTTTTCTGGGTGATAAGTGATTGCAGATAAGTCTGCAATTTATATTAAATAAAGGTCAAAATAAGGGGCGATAGCTCCATACATAGTTTATAAAGTTTTATTAAAGAGTCAGCAATCATCACATTGTCCAATTCAGTTGCTCAGTGGCTAATACCCTGTGCAAACTGACTCAGCGGAATTGAGCCTAGACGCTGAGAACTAACAGTGGTGCTCACTACAGGGGGCCACTAGGCAACTTTAGTTTTTTAATAATTAAATACAATGACAAGTCCTCATTCATTCCAACATAATTTGATCAGATTCCAGGCGCCGTATGCTGAAGAATCCTGGGAGGCACCTAACCACAAACCAACATTGTTTACTGTGACCAAACTGGGGAATGATGAAGCTATGATTAACTTGCAATTTGAGAATTGCCCTGAGATGATGACCAACCAACAAGGATGCTCCACAAATTTGACTCCCCAACAACTGAGAAATATTATGGAGTGGCTGTTGCGTGGGTATCACCTATATGAGGATGAGAATGGAGAAAATTCCCCGAGTTTATTCTACAACCAACGCGATCAAGAAGAATGATATGCTCTGTACATGTCTTATTTAGATGCGACTACAATGAGGTTGGCTCGCCACCTCAGTACCCATGGAATCAAGAAATATTTAGTTGCTTATGTGCAACCTTTGATTCGCCAGCTACTGCATGTGCTGGCTCGCCATAATATTGAAATTGGAGATGTATTATGGTTCTCACAAGCACAGCAGCATGATACTTGACTCTTGCTCAACTACCTCAATCATTTGTTTTGGAGGTACAAGGGGCGTTGATACAGATGGATCATTGTGTTGGGGACTTCCTCCGTCAATTGGACAGTCTGGTACCACAGTTAAGTTTTAGAATTACCTCGAGTAATAAGAGAACTGCTGGATCAGAATGGCCTATTGGTGGAGTGGATTCAGGACATAACAACATTGGGGAATAATACCAAGCACCTTATGATGGAGCTAGCCAAATGGGCGGAAGCTCTCAAAGCTGTGATTGCCCAGCTCAAGAAAAAAATGACCCTGATGGAACAGCAAGTGGCGGCCCAAGTCAGCTCTCTATCAACGGAATAACCCACCTTTGTATCGAATGGAATACCCAGTGAATGACAGATAACGCGCTTATTCTTCAATCAACGTCTCCCAAATATCTCCAGCTTATTTGTTGGGTTACACAACTGGAAGTTTCTAGTCAGGCTGAGTGCTAATGAGCCTTTCCTCTTCCAATTGGTGAGACAAGAGAGTATGTGGACATGCAAGGGCGCCTTGATAACCTTCAATGGGCCAATGAGGAGTTGGTATGGGAACAAGCCTCCATCTTTAACCAAATAAAAAACACCAATCAACAAGCAGAAAACGCTAGCTGGTAGCAAACCTGCCTGCAAAACATAATTGAAGAGGTCCTCTAGCAATTATGAGCCGTGGAACAGAAACTGAACGTTGAGAGGGAATTCCACTGGGAGTTGCAACATCATTATGAAACACTGCAACAGGAATTTCAGGATAGATGGTGTAAATGCTATGCGATTAAAGCGGAGCAGTTGATCAATGAACAGTTCACAGGGAATTTTGGAGCTGGGGGAAAAGGGGCATTTAGTGGCGATTTGGGGGAAGAATGCTATGGATCAGCAAATGAATATCCCTTGGGTGGTATGATGGACCCCCCGCGCAACACCACATCTTCTGAGTCCTTTTTGATGGAGTCAAGTCCCTCCGGCTGGCTGTATGATAACGCACAAAGGGATGGTTCCCGTAATCATTCTGAGACCACTTTGCCCGCTCCTTGCAGCAGTAATCTAGAGCAAAGCGAATTAGTTTGTATCAAAAAATTACCTCCTTTCAGTTGTGACAGAAATTTACATGGTTAATTTAAGCATTTTGAATTTGCTGTGGAAGGTGCTACTGATTGACAAAAGTAAAATTTTTGCTGTCCGCTTTGGATGTGGAAAGCGCTGATCAAGTTACCTGCTATCTTCCAAATAGCTCAGTATCCTACAAAGATGTTAAAGTGATTGTTATCCAGCTGTTTGGGTGCGCTACCAAGATGGCCCAATGGAAAGCTGACTTTATGACTATACAGTTTCACCAAAATGAGACCCTGTTATAATTCGCTGAGCATTTTTTGGTGGAAGCACACGTCCTACTTGGAGCTAACATTTTATCCGCTGATGATGTTGGTATAGCAATGATGGCAGCTGTCAAACCACATTGGGAACTATATAACGCTATGTCTCATGTGTTGGACGGAGATACCAGACATATTCAAATTATGAACACCTTACATCAACTCTCCACCACAATTAGCGCCCCTAACATAGCCTGAAAAATCTCTGCTGTATCCACTCCAACCTCTTCAGGATATGGATCGCCGTGACTGGGTTATCAGCCGCTGTAACATATTTTCCCCTCATACAAGTCAGTGGATCCTTTTCAGCCCATGTACGCTTCCCCAGTTTGTCCACAACCATGGAACCATACCAGCAACTTCCAACCTGGTCCTTCCACCACAAGCTATATATGAAAACCTTTTATGAACACTTGCTTCCAGTGCGGATGAAGAGGGCAATATGTGGGCAATTGCCCTAGCAAACTACAAGTGTATGCAATGCCAACTGAGAAAATTGAGCAGGGAAAAGCTTGAGCGGAGTAGAGACGGGACGCTCTACCTCCGCTGAGTCCAATTCACTTGTCCCCAACAATTCCCAAAAAGATTTTTGGGTAGAATTCAAACCTCAATCAGATGATTTTTTATACCAGCAGCTTTTGTTGGTTACCCCTGCTTCCACTTCTGAGAGTAAAAGTTCACCCCATAGCCCCAAATTCCGCCAAGATGTGCAGAAGCCATATGTATGACAGATCCTGGAACAGACTGGCACCAGCAACGCGGATCCCTTGACGAACGCCGCCTCTTTAGTAGGGGTTAATATAGCCATTCCAATGGAGAAAATCACTAGTGAGTATCCTCAGGTCGGCAAGGGCATTTCCTTCTTTTTGAGTAACACAAAGCCCTTGAACATACAAGTAATAAACACTGATGGTTCTTCTTACTTGGAATGTACTTACTGTGACATTTTCATTCAAAACACAAAAATCTGTGCTATCATAGACACGGGAGCACCAGTGAACATAGTCTCCACCCAGTTGGTGGCTAAACTTATGTTGAAACCAGATGTGGACCATTGAGTAGTATATGGGACCACGGGAACGCACAGCACTGTGTCTGTTGAAGCATATAGCGCGTTGCCTTTATGATTCAGTTAGTCCATGTGTCCACTCCAGCGGTAGTTTTGCCAAATAACAACTATGATATGCTAATTGGCGCGGCTTTTATGAGGAAATTTGACGTTGTGATAAATATGGCAGAGAAAACTCTTACTATATTAGGCCAACATATTCCCATAATTTTCCTCTTGTGGAATCCCAACAGATCCAGTCTGCTCCAGTCAGATCAATCTAGTGCACAGCGATGGAGTGATTCCTGTTTGTTATTAATGACTGAGTCAGTGGACCAGGACCCTCCCCAACCAGATATAAGAGTACAAAGGGATCCCGCTTCAGGTAATGGGCGCTTTGAGCTTACCTTCTGGACACCAGAGCATAGTAGGGACTGGGCTTGAAATCAATGTCCCTAAGGGGCTTTATGGAGAAATTATGGCGCCTCACCAGCACTCATAGCTTGAACCACATGTGGCTCCAGGGTTACTGCTACCTGGGAATGGGGAGGTGAAAGTGCTGCTAGCAAACTTACAGAAGAAGGCAACAATGATCTGGTGCCAAGTGGTGGCTTACCTACACTTAGTCCCTATAGAGAAAGTTTGTCATTTTCATGATTTTGGCTCATGGGACAATCTCGGTCTACTGGCAGGCTCATCGTCTGGCATACTGACTGTGGTTCCATGGGAAGCGCTCACGGGATTATCAGCAGAACAGCAAGATAAGGCTATGGCACTATCTGAAAAGTATTTAGATATCTTTGTAAATGACAGTCATGATTTGGGGTGCGCTCAAGGGGTGGTACATCAGATAGATATGGGGTTCACCCTCCCATTTGATCGCGACCTATCAGATGTTCAAAAGTGGTGGAAGAGGTTGTCTACAACAAGGTGGATAAACTTATCATGCAAGGAATGCTAGAGTCATCAAACAGTCCGTGGGCATCACCTGTGCTTATTTTAAAGAAAAAGAATGGCTCAAATTGAGTAGTTATTGACTATTGTAAACTCAATAACATAACAAAGAAGGATTCCTACCCTCTTCTGGGGATAGATGATGCATTAGATTGATTGGGTGGAACGAACTATTTTTCTGCCATGGATCTGATATCAGGGTACTGGCAGATCGAATTGCCATCAGTGAAACTGGTGAAATGTGCGATTATCACCTTGAGAGGGTTGTTCCAGCTGACTTGTATGCTGCAAGGGTTGTGTAACGCCCCAGATACATTCCAGCGTGCCATGGATACGATTTTAGGTTATTTAAAGCTGTCCTGCATCCTAGTTTACCTCAATGACATTAATGTGTTCTTGCGGATATTTACAGAGCATCTGGCCCACTTGGAACAAGTGTTTCAGTGACTCGCTGCCACTAATATCAAAATCAAGCCATGGAAGTGCCATTTCTTAATAAACAATTGGAATACATCAGGTTCGTTGTGGATTCAAATGGCTTAAACTGCAGACAGCTAAAGTGGAAGTGATATGCAAGATGACTCGCCCAGGGAATAAGAGGGACATTCAGGTGTTTCTGGAGATGGTTGTGTATTATCGATGGTTCATTCCCAATTTCAGCTGCATTGGGGCCCTGCTTTTCAAATTGCTAAAGAAAAGTGCTTCTTTAATTGGATGGAATGTTGCCAGAACGCTTTTGATGTGTTGCAAACTGCGTTAGCAAGAGCACCCATTTTACAATATCCCAACTTTGACAAACAGTTCATAGTACAAAAAGATGCATCCCTCGCCGCTATAGGGGAAGTATTATCCCAGAAGGAAGATGATGGCATGAAGCATCCTGTCACATTCTGTAGTCAAAGCTTGAATTGTCACAAACAAAACTACACCATAACCAAGCAGGAGTGTTTAGTGGTGATATACGCTTACAAACAGTTTTGGGTATATTTGCATGGAGTAAGATTCCAAGTAGTGATGGATCACGCTTCCTTGCGCTGGCTACAGAATCTGCGTGAACTGGAAGGATGGCTTGCACGTTGGGCTCTGAAGCTTCAAGCATATGATTTTAAAATTTTACATTGGCCAGGAACAAAACATCAAAACGCGGATTGTCTTTCTCAATTGCCAACGGTCGCTATCATGGAGGATTTAGCTGACATAATGTACAAAAAGATGGTGGAGAACAAATACCAGGATGAGCCACTGCAGGTGATCAAGGTATTAGATGGACTCAGGGAGGATACTTTTATACGTGGGGAAGAACTATATAAGTGGATTGGAGACTCAACGTTGAGTTTCCCTAAACCTTCGGCTAGACCCTCAATTATTATGGATGCTCATCGGGATGTAGGACATGGAGGATTGTGGAAAACGCTGGAGTTTTTGCAACCCCAATACTACTGGGAGAGCATGCACTATGACGTATTGGAAACGGTTAGCCGTTGCCATCAGTGTCAAGTGGAAAAGCCTTTCCACAAGAAAACCACATACCAGCTACTTAAACCCTGGTTCGCCTGGCATACCATTTCCATTGATGTAGTGGGACCTCTGCCAACTAGCACCAATCAATCCAAGTATATAATCTTTGCCATCAATAATTTGACCCAATGCGTGGAGGCCAGGACTATTAGCGACTTGGGCGCGGTCACCACTGCCAAGATTATTATGGAGTGTGTGATACAGTGACAAGGCTTCCCACAGATCATTCTGACAGAGTTAATGGAACCAACTTCACTTTGCATATTTTGCCAAAGTTGAACGAGTTGATGGAGATCTGAAGGGTTTAACCACTCCCTATCATCCAGAATCAAATGGGATGGTGGAGCGAGTCATTGGAACCCTAGTGAACATACTCCGCAAATTGGTAAAGGATTAGCCCTCATAATGGAGTTCCCTTCTTCCTACCACTGTCATCACATATAATATCAGCTATCATTTGTCCACTGGTAAGAGCCCATTTCAGCTGCTGTATGGTCGACATCTGGCTCTGCCCGCCTTGCTTTATTTGTGTGTGGAGGACACTGGTGGTGTAAATCCCCAGCGATACTTGAAGACTCTTACAGATACATTGATCAAGCTGCAAACAGAAGCCTACTCCACCAGTTTGGCCAAGAAGATTTGTGATCAGGCAGCCTATCAGAAGAGATGGAACGGACTTCCGCTGTTCACTATGGGGGATCACATTTTATTCTATGACCAGCACGGATTTGGCGGAAAAACAAGCTTTTTAACATCTGGGTCAGTCCATTTGAGATTATCAAGAAGACCAGCATGGATGTCTACACTATCAAGGAACCTGCGGGGTTGGATTATCAACTGAGCTCACGCAAATTTCCTCTGAGCATATAAACAGTAGAAGCATATTATCCAGTCAAAGGGGGTAATGTAAGGAAGTTGATATGACTGGACAATTGCTACCCATACTGACAGATTGGATGGGGAATTGAGACAAGTCTTGAGATTTATGGAAAAAGGTATACAAATTATAATTGATCAAAATGATGACCATTCAGCGAATCAAGAGGATTTATGCCAATATTTAATACAAATGAGATTATATTGAAAAGGGAAGATGAATAGAAGATTACCAAGATGAGGATGCATTGAGCTTGGGGAACTGAGATATAAAGAGTCACATGGAGGATTGAAGGGTGAGGTCTTTTCTGGGTGATAAGTGATTGCAGATAAGTCTGCGATTTATATTAAATAAAGGTCAAAATAAGGGGTAATAGCTCCATACACAGTTTATTGAGTTTTATTAAGGAGTCAGCGATCCTCATATCATCTGATTTGGTTGATCAGTGGCTAATACCCTGTTCAAACTGACTCAGTGGAATCAATCCTAGACGCCAAGAACTAACATGGGGTATATAAGCTAAGTTCATTTGATGTCATTGCTCATGTTCTTCCGCTAAGCCATCTTTGTCTCCCCGCCCTTTCTTGGTTTCTTGCAGTGCATCTTGTGCGTTGATCAGTGGGACCCACATTTCTTCTTTTGCCACTTTGGAGGTGGTGAGGATTTGCTGGACCCTTCTCAGGTTGGTGGTGGGGGTAGAGGCTGCCATGTCAGGGGCAAGGGAGTTGGTATCTGCTCCAGGGCCATTGTGCCAGCAAACAGAGGGGAGGACGGAGTGGCAGAACTAGAGGAGGATGATGGACTGAGGACCCATGGTAGAAGGTATTGGGCTTCCACAAGATGCGTTCGCTGGTGCTAATGCTGGGAAACCCAATAAGTAGGCTGACTGCATGGGGCTAGGGTCAGCCAAGAGGACAGGGGCAGCTCTGGGCACAACAATAAATGAGACTTAAATCATTAGAATAAATTGAACTTAAATATAAATAAGACAGAATTAATCCTATTGATGAAAGTACTTTATTAAACTAACATGCAGGGATTTTTATAGGGTGCTTGGGGACATAGTACCTCAAGGATTGTCATGGTCCCATCCATGTAGGATCTCTCTGGTCTTCTGGATTGCCCATTGTTTTGAATCTTACTCAGATCTCGCTGCCCTCATGACCAGATCAATGGATACCCCAGTTCACATGGCATAAGGAATGGGATGTAACATTTTCCCAAATGTGGAGTAATTTATATAAAGCCATTGTAAGGATTCGAGATAAAACTGAATCAAACTTCCTTCTTCCAAATCAGGCTGTGCCAAATCAGGCATCAAACCTACCCAAGCTAAATCTACTTCATTATCTTCCTCCACTATTCCTGAGTCACGTGGGGCGGCATTTCCACCCATTCAGTCAGGTGAGTGATGCTATCCATTAAGGATGCCCACAAGGAGGCCATTCTGGAAGATTAGTAAAGATCCTGATCAGATGAGGCCCTGAAAATCCTGAAGGCACCAAGTCCCAATGCACCCTATAAATATTGAAGCCTTTTAGTTTAATAAAATATTCAGTATTCTAACTCATTTTCTGTTTCCTCCTTGGCACTCTTTCCAATTTTTCCAGCTTCAAGCCACCACGAACCCCAGTGCCAGTCTGAAAAACTGCAGCACCAACAGAAGTGGTGCTCACTACAGGGGCTCCGAGCCAACCTAAGTGAAAACGTCTATCACAAAAATGGAAACTAATAGCAGCCCTGATGATCAAACAACTGGTCAATTGAGGAGCATTACACAATGGGTTAGTACCTCGCGGTATGCAACGCCGCCCTTGCAGCCAGAAAGGCTAGATTTTCATGCCGCCTTTCAATCTCGCTGCCCTCCCTTGATGGGACCCAATACCAACTCCAGTATGAGCATATCAATGATGTCGTTCAACAATTAATAAATGGCATCTACTCTGAGGGCGCCCACTCCAGCTGCTCCCGCGCCTCCTCCATACCTTCCACGATGCGGGACCTCTACGCCTCAGCCATATTGCCAGCTGGGGAGCTTACCCTGGGGCCTGACCACTACCTTCATAACTTTGTCCACCCCGCTATCCATTACCTCCTCCAGTTAGTCAGATTACACATCAGGAGGTCTCCTGGCAACTAGGGCTCACCCAGATTTTACATTCCTACCTTATTGACTTCTACAACACCACCTCCTCCTTTGTGCATGACAATTGCAAAGCTATCCTTGATAACCAACTATTAATTAATAAGATCCGTGATCAGATTGTAGTACTGGATAGCAGAATCTCCAGCTACCTCGAGGAGCAATTTCATCAAAATGCCCAGCTATTTGAAGCGACATGGACCCAGCATCTACAACAAGTTGAAGAACTGGTACGATCCCTACAGCAGCACTACTGAGAGCTGGCCTCTCATGACTACCCCCATGGGTGCTGGGCCAGAAGGCCCTGAGGGGCGTCAAGGGCCAGCCGGACCGTGGGACCATGCGAGCCTCAAGGGCCCCTGGGCCCTTCAACCTTGGGCAAACCTGAAGACCCCTGGCAAAGGGATATAATGACTGCCCTGGCTGCCTTATGGGATCAAATCCAAAAGGTGGCATTGTGGTGCAAGCTCCAATCGGATGGTGTCCCCCTCGACCCCAGGGTCACCAATAAAGCATTGTCAGATGAGATGGATAACCTCAGCGCCTTCACAAAGCTTACCGACGCTTGTATCTCCCAGCCTGAAACAATTGTTGTGGCTTGAAACCCGGTTGACCACTATCAAAAGCCAGCTCCATCTACAGAACACCGAGATTCAATCCTTAAAGGAGCAGGTTGCCAATAAGGCTTCTGATTCCACCCTCAGCCAGAATTGGGACTACATCCAAGAGGACTTAGTGAGCTTGCAGAGGCGGTTAAATCAGCGGGTTCCTCAAGATTATGCGGAAATGGAGATCTCAGAGCTGACACCTATCCCAGGCGTTAACACCCTTTCCACTCCCATTGTAGCTAACTTTAAACCTAGTTTCAAGGAAAGGTTCACCCCTGGATGGGAAAGTATCGCCTCCTTCCTGTATGCCTACGAGATTTCCATGGAAGAGGTCACTGATTGACAAAAGGTGAAGCATATCCACTCCTGTCTAGACAGCACCACCCTGGAAATCATGACTCCTCATTTGAAGGAGTGTAACACCTGGGAGCAGATCTACACCGCCTTGATCCAAGAGTTTGGCAGCAACCAAACCCTGGACAACCAGAAGCAAGTGTTCATGGGCATTCAACTGAACAAAGGAGAAAACCCTATGGAGTTTGCCAACTGGTTCTACGCCCAGGCACAACCTTTAATCACGACAAACTGTATCGCTCTGGATGACGCCATCACCACTGTCATCTCTGCCTTGGGGTCCTATCCTAAGGTCCAAATGCACATGATCGAGCAGAAGAATGGGGTGTATCAGTATCAGGGAGATTAAGGAGGCCCTTAATGAGACCCCTGCCTCGATCCTACACTTTAAGGCCACACCTACTGGCCCCTCTAACCGCCCTGGGGTCCATGTAGTCGAAAACCATAACCCTCATCCTCAATGCACCTATTGCAATGGCTTTAGACATAGCGCTAAGACCTTGGAAGCGTCTTGCTGAGGAGGCGGGAAAAGGGCCGTCAGCATGAAGGAGGAGGCGCTCCATGCTGACATCTTCACCCAGCCTCAAGTATCCCCTATGCATAAACCAGAAGCCATTGTTTCTGAGGAAGTAGTTGCGGTATCTGATGACAATAAAGACATTGATACTGCTTACTCTTCTTCTGATGATTCTCCCATGTTCCTTATGTTACCACCCAAGTTTGGAAGTTTGGCCACCCGAGTCACCATCTGGGTCCACAAGAGTCCAGTTTATACCATAGTCGACAGTGGATCCCCCGTAGTGTCATCTCTTCCAAGCTGATGAAATGCATCAAGGCCGCTCCCAATATGCCGCACTACAGGGAGTATGGCATGGCTGGCCCCCAGTGCACCTGATCCTTAGGGGCCTATTCCTCTTTACCAATTTGGTTTGGAAAGCTCACTTTAGATACACCCGCCATCGCTCTGGACAACCCTAGCTATGATCTGCTCCTCAGGATGCAGTTCCTTCAAGACTATTCTGCAGTTCTCCACTATGATGGTGGTTTCCTCTCCCTTCTAGGACATTGAGTCCCTCTGGTTTTCAAGACTGCTCATGACTCTAGGGCTGAGGTCAAGGTCTGAGTCTGCCTACTGGAGACTGAGGGACGAATCAATCAGCTTGAGTATCAAATCCGGGGCTCTTGAGTCTGACTACCCCCTCCTGCTGTTGACAGATTAGAAGGGATGCCAATCTACTTGCCCCGGGCGACTACCGTACCCCCAAAGTCCCAAGTCATTGTCAACACCCAGGTCCATGTCAATATTCCCTCAGGGTATTTACTGGAAGTCCAAATCATAGATAACCTGTCTCCCAAGGAAGTGCTGACCTGCCCCTGGATCCTTGATCCAGCGTATGCCGGATCTATATCAGTGTTGCTAGCTAACTTTACTGACAAACCAAAAGTTGTAGGTCCAAACCATCCTGCCACTTACATCCACCTGTTACTGATAGAGGCTGTTGCCGACGTTCAGAGGCTTTGGGGACTTAAGGGACTTTGGCTTGGAGTTACCACCCTTGGTTAATTTGGTTGACGCTAATATTGGAAAGGACCTATCTGATGAACAGCGACTTAAGGTTCAGGAGCTCTTGGAGGAATACTCAGATCTTTTCTCAACTTCGACCTATGATTTTGGAAGGATGAATGGAGTCCTCCACCGTGTAGAAACTGGGGACACCCCCTTTTTGGTCCCAGCCTTACCAAAAGAGCAAGGTTGAAGAGGCCCAGGTTATGGTAGAACTCAAACAGCTGCTCGACGCCGGACTCTTGGTCCCATCGCGTAGTCCTTGGGCCTCCCCTCTTCTGCTGGTCTGAAAGAAGGATGGCAAGCACTGGTGGTGATGGATTATCGATGACTCAACTCCATCACCAAGAAGGACAGCTATCCTCTGCCCCAGATTGATGGTTCTCTCTGTAACGCACTGGCTCCTTCAAATGAGCCACGAATGAGTTGGGCAACAGGATCCATGTTACAGACCATAGGGCTGACAGGGCTCCTGATACTACTCTCCTTGTGCGCGCGCTACAAGATTGGACAAGCACCCCCTGGAAGACAGTTGCAAATATACTTAACCCCAGCAACATGCCTTGACTCCAAGACAAGGTATAAAGGGAGGCAATAGCTCTCCCAAGCTCACTCTCAAAGTCCAATTCTTGTTGATTCAAGCCAAACATGGCTGCAATTAGGCAATATTTTAAATAAACTCAACCTGTAAATATATGAATTTTAAAGTTCTTTTATTTAATATTGGCCAGGTTGATAGAAAACAGAACTGAGAAGCCTCCAGCTCCCAGTTCCTTCCCTATATACACATGCTACAAGCTAATATAAAATATAACACAAGCTTATGGTGCTAATCTGACTAATGCTTGGTGTAAATCTTACAGCAGGATCGCGGAATCCTCACTCAATGGTTCTGTGCCAGTTCCGATTCTCAACAGTTCCGCACCAGTTCCATTTCGAATTCCAAACGAACCGCGAAACTTCCAAGCACCTGTTCCATTCCATTCTTGATTCGAATACAAATCGAATCTCAAAACTCCCCATTTTACCTGATTCTCGTTTTTCCTCGACTTGGACGCCCATCTGGCTCCTTGGCCTACTCCAAGCTCCTGCCCCTTAGGCGTCCCTGCCAGGACCAACTCCCCCTCCTCCTCCATACATCCAGACACAGCCTGCCCTGTCTTACCAAAGATCAGGGCAATGTGATGCTGAGGATAAACCTCAACCGTCACATCACCCCCCTAGACAGGAAAAACTCTTGGATTTTCTCAGGACATCGGGCACAATCCCTAGCTGACTGTCATGTGGACTCCTCAATAGGATGACCCACCCAACGTACCAAGAATGAACGACGTCCTCTCACCACTTTGGTGTCAAGAATCTCCTCAACTTCATACTCCTTGGCTCCTTCTCCAGCTGGGAATAAAGGGGAAGGACTTTCAGGTGGCTGGCCAAAGAATGGCTTGAGCTGCGATACGTGCAACACTGGATGAGCTCTTGACCCTTCTGGGAGCTTCAGCTCAAATGCCACCTCGTTCACCGCCCTCACTACCTGATATGGGCCCAACGCCACTGGCCCCAATTTCTGGCTCCTTACAGGCAAGGCGTAGTTCCGAGCATTCACCAAGACCCAATCACCTCTCTTGAAAGCTCTACCTTCAGATCTATGCCAGTCTGCCTTCCTCTTCTGAGCTGCGACTGCCACCACCAAATTCTTCTTCAGGAGCTCCAGGGTGTTACGGGTATCTCGTGACAGTTCATCTGCCTCTGGATTCCGCCCTTGCTCCCTAGGCCCCATACCCTCTGGGTGTTGGCCGTGATTTGCGAAAAATGGGGTCATACCCGTGGATTAATGCTTATGATTGTTATAAGCAGATTTGAGCCAGCTTCACCCAATATACCCAGTCATCCTGCCGCCCTGAAACATAGCACCTCAAATACTGCTCTAATATCTGATTTACTCTCTCAGTTTGGCCATCTGACTGAGGATGATATGCTGACGAATGGCAAGCCTTGATCTTTAGATTTCCCAACATGTGGAGCCAAAATTTAGATGTAAATTGCGGACCCCGATCTGACACAATCTCTTCAGGCACCCCATGTCTGGAGAAAATCTCATTTACAAAAATCTGTCCTGCCACTTTTGCAGAAATGGTCGACTGACAAGGGAAAAACTCTGCATATTTAGTTAAACGATCCACCACCACCATCAAAGCATCCATCCCCTGTGACTTGGGCAGTCCTGTGATGAAATCCACACTCACTGAGGACCATGGCCTAGAAGGAATTTGAAGCGGCTTCAATTTTCCCCCTGGTGCCACCTGTTGGGCCTTTGCCCTGGCGCAAACCACACAATGTGAAACATACTTCCGCACCGCCTCACCCACACCTCTCCATGAATAGTGACGGCGAACAAGATCTAACATCTTCTCTTGACCGGGTTGACCTGCCAGAGGATGGTCGTGATTAGCTGCCATTACCTCTTGTTGCAGACTCTTCACCGGGACCCAAATCCTTCCCTCATGGTGTATGATACCACCCCGAACTGAGAATCCCACATGCCCCCTGCTTGCCTCACCTTCCCCTGTCTCTTCTCTTATCCGTTGGCCCAGCTCACATCTTTGCTGTGCAGTCCGGATTCTTCCTGCCATTCCATCTCTCCAGCCCTGGATTGTTGCAGACAAGTTCTGTGGCAACATCGTGGCTGTGTTGAACTTCCTCAACTCCTCATCAGAAAACACCAGTCCAGAATCACGGCTCAATAAATCTGGCAAGATATTTTGTTTTCCTGGCTTGTATTCAATCCGCAGGTCATATTGAACCAACTCTAAATGCCACCGAACCTGCCTCTGGTTCATCAGGCGTGGGGACTTATAGTATTCTAAGGCTCAATGGTCCATTCGGATGACAACCGGGTGCCTGGCATACAATAGGTGGTGTTGCCACTCCCCTAAGGCTGCAACTATTGCCAAAAGTTCCTTATCGTAAACTGGATAGTTGGTTTCAGCTGGTGCCATCTTCCGACTGAAATAACAGACAGGATGTTCAACCCCATCTTTACCCTCCTGCAATAACACAGCTCCAAGTGCAAAATTTGACGCGTCAGTCTCTACCACGAATGGTTTGTTTGGGTCAGGGTGTGCCAGAACTGGGGCTGTCAGCAAACTCGTCTTCACTTGCTGAAATGCCCTCTCCTCAGCCTCCCCCAAACGAATGGCACGTTTCCCGTCAGTCTTGTCAACGGCACAGCCCATTGGGCCAGATCCCTAGAAAACCTCCGCACGAAATTCACCACCCCCAAGAAGCTTCGCACTTCAGTCCTATTCCCAGGAGCCTTCCATTCCCGCACTGCTCGCAACTTATCAGGACAGATCGCTATCCCTTCTTGGAGGACCACGTTTCCTAGGAAGGACACCGATTCTTTATTGAACTCACACTTGGATGGCTTCAACTTCAAGCCCGCGTTCCTAACCACCTCCAACACACTTCTCACATCCCTCACATGGTCCTGTACCGATTTGGAAAACACCAGGATGTCATCCATATAGGCAACACAACACCTACCCACTAAGTCCCCCAATACATGATCAATCATGCGCTGGAAAACTGCAGGGGCATTGCGTAGGCCAAATGGCATAACCCTGTACTCGAAGTTTCCCAGATGACATTTGAATGCCGTATACCGCTGGTGCTCAGGGCGAACAGGAATTTGATTAAAAGCGTCCACCAAATCCAATTTGGTGAACACCCCACACCCAGAGATCATGGGCAGAATGTTCTCCATGAGTGGCATTGGATAGGGATCAGGTTCCGTTACCTCATTCAGGCGTCGGAAATCAACACAAGGACGTAACTCCCCCTGACTTGGGAACCAACAGGACTGGCGAAACCACCGGCGACTTGGAGGGCACAATCAAACCCATATCCAGCATCTTCTGGACATAACCCTCCAATGCCTCTCGGGCCCGGGGATTCAACGGATAGACTGGACAGCCCTTTGGTAACTCAGAGCCTTCCTTAAACCGGAAACCAAATGCAAAATCCCCTGTAGGTGAAAAAGGCGCATCACCTTTAGGCTCAAACACCTCCGCGAAATCCTGATACTCCCTTGGCAATCCTTCCGCTGACACACTTGAGGTGATTCCACCCATGTGCTTCACCAACGAACCTTGGGACTGAAACGTCCATTCAAACGACCCCTGGCCTCTAGGCGACAGCAGAACCCTCTCTCTCTTCATATCAAACTGTGGATGGACATGGTGCCACCATCTCATCCCCAGCACCACAGAATGTGGCAGGTGAGCCACGGCGTGAAACTCCTCCCTGAATACCTCCAGGCCTTGCCTCAACAGGACCTTGGCCTGTACTCGCCATGCCGCCGTTCTTTTGGAGGTGTCTGCCAACTTCACCCATCCATCCTTCTGTAATGACAATCCATGGCTTCTTGCCCACTTCTCCTCAACATAATTCTCCCCAGCTCCGGTATCAATCAAAGCTAGAACTTCACCGCAATCCCTTCCTTCATCCCCCACGAGCACACTGATGGGCAAAATCAGATAAGGATAAGATGAAGTAAGCGGTTTATTTTGAGGTACCAGATTCACCGGTTTCTTGCGAAAATTATAAGGAGCCTTCTTATTCTGAGCCTCAGGATCCTGAGTGGTAATCCCAATGGGAATCCTTGTCTCTCGCACCTCCACCATACCCTCAGGATTCCCTTGACTCTTCTTCCCTTCCTCCACATAGCTAAACCCCTTAGTACCATATATGGGCTCGGAACCTGCCCTTCTTCCACCACTCTGTCCTCGGAATCCCACTGGGGTTCGCACAACTTCCTGACGTGCCCGTACCAAACTCAACTGTCGTTCTACCTGCAAGGCCAAACTCACCTCTTCCTCCAACGTCGCTGCAGGTTTCACCGCCGCCATTGCCAATAATAGATCAGCTTGCAAGTTTTGGCGAAACATGCGTGGAAGCTGAGTCTCAGGTGCCTTTGCTGCTCTTGCCAATGCGCGGAACATCTGGCCATACTCCTCCACTGACTTCTTCCCTTGACCACACTGCAGTAAAGCCGCCCAGGCCGAATCCTGCGTCTCATCTGGACATGCTGCACGATCAATCCAATCCAGACATTCCTCCACTGATACAGGTAACCCTGACTGCTCTTCCAAAAGTTCTCGCACCCAGTTGGACTGCTTTACTGGAAGTGCCAACAGAACCTGACTTAACTGCAAGGCAAACGAATCCTCCCCACCCGCTGCCTTTGTCAGACGTCCCTGAAACTGAACTCGGCTAAACGTCTGGTGGATCAGTTCCAAGTCTTCCAATTTCAAAACCGTGGGAATTCTTCCTTTGTCCTTCCCAGGCCCTACCACTTTCCCACCATTCTGGGACACACACTCCAAAACCCGGTATAATTCATGAAGCAAAAAGGCGGTGGAGAATATCACCATCAAGAGTGTTGCAGTATGATTATACCACTTTGGAAACACAACTTCTTCTGGCACCTCTTTTGCTTGCCACCACAACGACAGGAAAGTAAATGAGTTCTGTTTAATGTAACGCACTGGCTCCTTCCAATGAGCCACGAATGAGTTGGGCAACAGGATCCATGTTACAGACCATAGGGCTGACAGGGCTCCTGATACTACTCTCCTTGCGCGCGCTACAAGATTGGACAAGCACCCCCTGGAAGACAGTTGCAAATATACTTAACCCCAGCAACATGCCTTGACTCCAAGACAAGGTATAAAGGGAGGCAATAGCTCTCCCAAGCTCACTCTCAAAGTCCAATTCTTGTTGATTCAAGCCAAACATGGCTGCAGTTAGGCAATATTCAAAATAAACTCAAACTGTAAATATATGAATTTTAAAGTTCTTTTATTTAATATTGGCCAGGTTGATAGAAAACAGAACTGAGAAGCCTCCAGCTCCCAGTTCCTTCCCTATATACACATGCTACAAGCTAATATAGAATATAACACAAGCTTATGGTGCTAATCTGACTAATGCTTGGTGTAAATCTTACAGCAGGATCGCGGAATCCTCACTCAATGGTTCTGTGCCAGTTCCGATTCTCAACAGTTCCGCACCAGTTCCATTTCGAATTCCAAATGAACCGCGAAACTTCCAAGCACCTGTTCCATTCCATTCTTGATTCGAATCCAAATTGAATCTCGAAACTCCCCATTTTACCTGATTCTCGTTTTTCCTCGACTTGGACGCCCATCTGGCTCCTTGGCCTACTCCAAGCTCCTGCCCCTTAGGCGTCCCTGCCAGGACCAACTCCCCCTCCTCCTCCATACATCCAGACACAGCCTGCCCTGTCTTACCAAAGATCAGGGCAATGTGATGCTGAGGATAAACCTCAACCGTCACACTCTCTGTCTGCTCGCGGGTTACCAGTACTTCTCAGCCATGGACCTCACCAGCGGGTATTGGCAGGTCAAGCTCGCCCCTGAAGACTGAGCCAAGTGTGCTCTAATCGCCCATGGGGGGCTATTTGAGCCCACCAGGATGCCCCAAGGCCTCTGTAACGCCCCAGCCACGTTCCAGTGTGCCATGGATGGGATCCTTGGGGACTTGAAGCTCTCATGTGTCCTCGTCTACCTGGACAACATTACCGTTTTTTCGTGAACCTTTAACAGACATGTAGAGCATCTCAAGGAATACTTTGAGCGTCTCAGGAAGGCCTCCATCAAACTCGAACTCTCAAAGTGCTCCTTTTTCCAGCCTGAGCTAGAGTTTCTAGGGCACAAGGTCTCCAAGCATGGCATCCAACCTATACCCAACAAAGTCGACGCCATAGAAAAGATGTCGCACCCCCAAAGCCTACTGGATACACAAGTCTTTCTAGGTATTGTGGGCTATTACCATCAGTTCATCCCGCGGTTTGCTGACCTAGCCGAGCCACAATTCTACCTCCTACAATAGAATGTACTGTTTGAGTGGTGACCTGAGCAGGAACAGGCTTTCAACGATTTATGTATGGCCTTATGTACTAAACCTGTTCTAGTTCATCCTCGCTTTGACCAACCTTTCTTATTGTTCACAGACACAAGTGACGTCGCCATTGGAGCTATCCTGGCTCAGCATGATGAGGACCAGGTAAATCATCCCGTGGCTTATTTTAGTAAGATGCTAAGAAAGGCTGAGCGGAACTACAGTGTCACTGAGAGGGAATGTCTAGCTGTCCTCTTAGCCATCAAACATTTCCAGCCCTACCTCTACGGTACTTATTTTACTATTATTACAGACCACTCTTCCCTCCAGTGGCTTCAACAAATGAAAGACCCCAATGGTTGGTTAGCCAGGTGGGCCCTGCATCTGCAAAGCTACAATTTAATCATTGTCCACCGCACAGGCGCTATACACCAGAATGCTGACGGCCTCTCCAGGATGCCAGTATTAGCGGTTCTGACCCTGGAGGAAGATCAGCTCTACAACCTGATAGGACAGCCCAAACAATTGGAACCGGAAACTCCCAAGGTTCAGGCCAAAATCTGCCAAATGACTCAAGACACTCAAATCAAGGATGGGCTACTCTACAAGAGAGTCAACAAGAAGTGGCTTCCCTATATCTAACCTTCCTCTCAGACTGACGTCATCCTGGAAGGCCATTCTACTGTAGGACACGGTGCGGTTAAGAAGACCCATGAGTGGCTGAAGTCACGCTGCTACTGGGACCAAATGGTAAAAACCATCCAAGAGGTTCTGGAAGCTTGTATGACCAGCCAATCCCAAGACTGGGCCAACCCTCTATATCAGCACTCAGTTTTTGCCCCGACTAAACCTTTCAATGTCATTAGTATCGATGTGGTGGGTCCCCTTCCCACTGGGCTGCATGGTCACAAGTATATTATCCTAGCAATAGACCACTTAACTAAGTGGGTCGAGGCGATCTCAGTCCCTGCAGCCACCACTAAGGCTACCGCTCTTTTTCTTGTTCACTCCATTTTCACCCAGCACGGGTGCCCCCAGACCTTGCTTTTGGACAATGGGTTGAACTTCACCTCCCAGGTAGTACAAGAACTAACTTCGCTATTTGGCACCACCCAGAGTTTCGCTGCCCCCTACCACCCTTCTACTAATGGGGTGTAGAACGCGCTAATGGAACTCTTGTTTCCATCCTACGAAAGTTGGCCGCCTCAGATCCTGCCCATTGGAACCATTATCTGCCCAGCGCCTTGCTTGCCTACCAGGTAAGCTATCACTGTTTCATCAAGATGTCCCCATTCGAAGCCCTGTATGGGCGGGCACCTCGGCTACCCAGTAGCGTCCAGCCCCTGCTCAAAGCCTCCACCCCTGAGAACTCCAATTTGACTATGAGGGCTCTAGCTGATGAAATTGTCCGGCTCCAAGCCCAAGCCACTCAAGGCATTATCACCACCATTGGAAGAGAAACATCCCAAATTAAATCTCGGACAACCCTCCTTACCAGATTTAAATTAGGTGACCTCATTCTCTTTTATCATCATTGACCTGGAGGCTGAAAAATTAAGCTCAACATACTTTGGTCTGGACCCTACAAAGTCATACATAAGGTGAAGTCTGAGTACTCCATTGATGACATCAATCAAGGGAATGTTGTAAATTGGGTGCATGGTTGGTTCCTCCAACCGTATACCCCCTCTGGCAGGATCTTGAGGGGGGCCTTGTCAGGATTTAAGATAAAATTTGAATCAAACTCCCTACTTCCAAATCAGGCCATGCCAAATCAGTCATCAAAGCTACCCAAGCTAAATCTACTTCAGAATCCTCCTCCCCTATTCCTGAGTCACGTGGGGCGGCATTTCCACCCATTCAGTCAGGTGAGAGACGCTATCCATTAAGGACGCCCATGAGGAGGCCATTCTGGAAGATCAGTAAAGATCTTAATCAGATGAGGCCCCAATGATCCCGAAGGCACCAAGTCCTAATGCACCCTATAAATATTGAGGCTTTTAGTTTAATAAAATCTTTGGTACTCTAGCTCATTTTCCCATTTCCTCCTCAGCGCTCTTTCCGATTTTTCCAGCTTTGAGCCACCACGAACCCCGGTGCCAGTCTGAAGAACTGTAGTGCCAACAGCCCTGAATTTGGTATATCTGCTAATATTATGAATTTGAACCCCATTATTGATATTATTGAGCCATTTGGGATTTATGCTCCTCAAATGGAGGTATTGATCATTCCCCTGGAAAAGGCTTTCACCTAACCCAAGGAAAACCCTGACAGAGCCCCCTCCAAGCCTTGGCCTAGGGGAGCAAGTTGTAGCCTGAGGGTTAAGGTAGACGTAGGACTCAAGTTCAGGGGCGTATGGAACCTCAGGCGTAATGCAGACTAAGTTGGAGATAATGCCTGGTGTGGCTAGGGTTTGAAGCCGGACAATTTCATCAGCTAAGGCCCTCACAGTTAATACAGAATTCTCTTGTGTGGTTAGGGCTTGAAGCTGGACAATTCCATCAGCTAAGGCCCTCATAATTAATTTGGAGGTCTCATGTGAGGATAGGACTTGAAGCTGGACAACTTCATTGGCTAAGGCCCTCATAGTTAATTTGGATCAAATTTTGAGAAAGGTGGTTTCAGGCTCCTTGATTCACGATCCACTGCTGGTGGAGCAATCTAGACTTTTGAGGTGGCTGGCTTCAAGCTGCCGTCTGGTTCTGAGGTAATTTTCCTTGAGATTGGATAACTTTAGCCTAAGCTGCAAGTTGTCAATCGTGAGCATTTTGATCTGGTTGGTCTTGTCCCAGATCTCTGAATGCAGGTCAACCAGCAGCCTTTGTTCCTGAATAACTTCTGTCTTGGAGGCCTTTAACTCCGCCTCCAACTGCGATATACTTTCACATATCTCCTGCGCCATCTTGGCCATGCGGGCCTTGGCCTCTTCAAACTTCTGGTTCAATTCATTTGCCATTTGAACCTGGCAACTTGTGATAGCCTTATCTACCAGTAGATCCAGGTAAGGCTTGGAGAAAAGGTCATCAACATTGAGCTGTGTAGGTGAGCGACTCCACGAGCTTTAAAGATGACCAAATGATGGTAGGTTGTGGACCCCTGAAGATTTTGATAGGGAGGCCTTTCCAAGTGACGCCAAGCCACCATCTCAAGATTTGGGTGAGCAAATCTAACTCGCGACCAAAAGTGACCCATGTGACAGAGTTTGAGAGGGAAATGTGAAGTGGGCCAAATGGTTGGCATTAGTAGCGGAGGTGGTGTCAGCTGGCTCCTCAAGATTTGCTTTTTCAGGACTCTTCTTTTTGTTGGGATCAGCACTATTCCAATCTGAGAGCTGAACTGGGTAATCTAGATTTTTGTTTTAGTAATATGTGGCCCAATCTTGGGAGGGGAGCTGTCAATGTCAGAAAGCATTAGGTTTGTTGGAAAGGAGGCATTGAGCTTATTCCAAATGGTGCAAAGGTAAATCCCAGGTATTTTGCCTGGAGTTTGTATCGCATCATCATATCAATTGCTTTTGAGGCTTGCCAAACTTTCCTGAAGCTTGCTGCCTTCATTGAGATTGTTAACTGGTTTTTGACTTGTCCCAAGTTTGTCAATTTGGTCTTGTCAATGCTCGCTGGCCATATTTGATTTGTCATTCAGCACTTTTGGGCTCAAATTGAATATGCGCTTTGTTTCCACTTTCTGCTCTGAAGTGGCAGAGTGGGAATTGACATCAAGCAGAGGATTTTGTTTTATTACCTAAATAAATATTAGTGTTATTATTAAAATTGATTGTTTTTGTTAAAATTTGAGCACTTGAATTTTTTCTTTTTTCAACCAGAGGATGTGTTGTATCTTGGCCATTTTCTTTTTGATTTTGTTCAAAGCTGAGAGAAGCTTGAACATTTTTCTTTCATTACAGTAAACAGATCCTAGCGTCCAATAGTCATCCCGCTGGGTAATATCTTCAAAAGCTTCTTCTCTACTAGCATCCCACATCCTCTTGAAACGTGATGCTTGGTCCCTGTAATAAAATATTGCCTTCATTAATCTTTTTTCTCTATGATGCTAGCATTTTTGCTAAAATAAATCTTTTTTAAATTCTTCAGGCGTTTTTAGCAGGTCAAGCAAAGGTTTCAGATGACTGGGAGTTTGGAAGTGCGCAAAGTCTTATGGGGCACACTCAAAGGATTTTTTTTGGAAATTTGGTCACCACTGTTACTAGGTCTTGGCCATTCCAGAGGAGGTAGGCTAGAAGATCAGCATCAAGCATGCTTGCTGAGGGTTGGTTATCATCAAAGGTTGAGGGTAACTCCTCAGGGTGCGCCTTTGAAGCCTCCTTGTAGTGAGCACCAGATATTGGGTTTCCACAAGATGCGCTTGCTGGTGCTAACTCTGGGAAACCCAATAAGTAGGCTGACTGCATGGGGCTATGGTCAGCCAAGAGGACAGGGGAAGTTCTAGGCACAACGTTGGATGAGACTTTAATTATTAGAATAAATTAAACTTAAATATAAATAAGATAGAATTAATCCTATTGATGAAAGTACTATATTAAACTAATACGCAGGGATTTTTATAGGGTGCTTTGGGGACATGGTGCCTCAAGGATTGTCATGGCCCCATCAATGTAGGATCTCTCCTAGTCTTCTGGATTGCCCATTGTTTTGAACCTTACTCAGATCTCGCTGCCCTCGTGACCAGATCAATGGATACCCCAGTTCACATGGCTCAAGGAATGGGGATGTAACATTTTCCCAAATTTAGAGTAATCTATATAAAGCCAGAATTTGGTATATCTGCTAATATTATAGATTTCAACCCCATTCTCGATCTTATCAAGCCATTTGGCATTTATTACTCTTGAATGGAGGTATCAATCCTTCCCCTGGAAAAGGCTTTCACCTAATCCAGGGAAATGCTGACAGAAGGTGATGTGGTGATAGCTTGGCTGGCTGATTGAGACAAACCTGCTCTTGCCCCACTAGGAAAAAGCCCACAACCTCATGCGCTGATGGTTTAGGAGATCAAGGAGTATGCAAGAAGAGGGGCCAGAGTCATAGGGGCTGGCGGATAAGAAGGTGAGTCCCAGCTCACGGGGAAAAGGATGTGCCCAGTGCCTGGCAATCTATAAAAAGTCCTTAATGCTAGAATAAGAAGTCAGGAAAGGAGCAGTCACTGTAAAAGCTGCTTGCTGAACCCACTCAAGGGCCTCCTGGTGCCACTCCATCCCTGACCCTAATTTGCCTGCAGGATGAAAAAAGACCATGTTGACAAGGAGCACTATGACGTCAAGGTTTGAGATGGGTCATTGGCGCTAAGGGCGACAAATGCTGCGGTGACCCCAGATCACATGTGAGCTAACTGGTTATTTTGGAAGTTCACCCCTAGGACCAGAAGTGGGTAGGAGCATGAGGGAAGGTCCCCAACCAGCTGGTTACCACCCACTGCATGAAGCACAGCATCCGTTTGACTGACAATACTGTGGGATGAGGCTTGCCAGGAGGTGGGAGCACTTGATGGCTGAGGCCATCCGTCAGGAGCTGGGCCACCTTGTTAAATGAAGGGCCTTGGCTCTGCTCCCCTCACCAGCGTAACTGGGCTACTATGTCCCCAAAGGGGTCATGCATGGAAGTCAAATGCCCAACTAGTTTGGGAAGGAGCTCCTTTTGGTCCAGAAGTGCCACGGCATCCACTTTGGCTTCCTTCATTATCTGGGGGGAGGGGGAACTGGGGAAGTGAAATGTGTCTTGGGTCACCTAGATTTGCGTCAAGCTATAAATGAAAGAAAAAGTTGAAGTTGCAAGCTTATGGTTATTGTTGCATGGTGGGCTGCATCAGGATGATTGAATAACGGTGTACAGCTTATTGTCCAGTCAAGGGGGGCAATGTCAAGAAATCTATATGACTGGACAATAAGCCAAAATAACCACCAGTGGATCATTGGTTACCCGTCATGATTAGGCCTATATATTTTTTTATCAATTAATCCAAGCCTACAACAATAAAATTAGACCTCAGAAAATAGGGGAAATTTTACCGAAGATTCTATGATGAGGCAAAACCCTGAAAAAGTAGTAAATAGGGAGTAACCAAGCGAAATGTCACAAATGACCAGAAACATTGTAGATATGAACGTGAAGGGGAAAAGAGGAAGATGGGTTAATTAATAAGAAGAGAGTTAGCAGTATGAGCCTTGTAAATATAATATAAGAAAATAAAGTGTTGTGGAAGCAATTGCTTTGTGTTTTTACTATATTTGAAAGTTACCTTGGGACCAATGATATCCATATCATCCGCCCATTGCTCAGTGGGATTGACCCTGTGCAACCCCTTTGGCGTATCTCTGATATATTGCTGAAGTTATAACACCCACTTTTAAGCAAGTATATATAATATAGACCTTTATCGCTATCTTGACTAGAAGTATCATTCCTATTTAAACCTACTGCCATTTATACTCTATAACTTCCTCAGTATATGGGAATAATATGAGAGTTTATATTTATAAGATAATCTTTATTTTACCAAAGAGCACTCAAAATCTTAAAAATAGAGTAATATATAACATTATTATTATTAAATTACCAAATATAGAAACTTTATTTAACTGGTGGGTCCAAACAGCATGGCTATACTTTGGATTTATTTATAATGTCAGGGTCTGATATTAAATAAATGTATAAAAATTATATGTGCCTTTATACCAGTGAGCTTAATTGGATAGAGTGGTACTGGAAGGGGGGTGGGGTATTGTATCCAAGTATAAGTCTTGAAACTTTATGTACCTTATAAAGATGAATAAAACTAAGATTAGGTATTTGGTTGGATGTAACATAAAGTAAAAGTAAAAAGACTAGACTCATTAAGGATCCATGTAGGGTATAAATATTTCTCTTAGCTATCAATTATTATTCAACTTAACAAAACATCAAAGACCTGTCAAAAATAATATTGATTAACAAGCAACTTTAGTTATTGAGTCATATAATGATATGCTGGTCATTTTTCTGATGACATGGTCTGAAGGAAAGGCTAAATTAGTATATGCAATTGTTTTAATTTAAATTTATTGCGGGGAAGGCCAACCATGGGACGGACACTTCCAAATATGACTCAGGAAAGATAAACTTAGTACCAGGGGAGGCACCCCAGAGAAGCGATGATATCTCTTGTTGCCAGCGGGAACGCCACTTATAGGGAGGGGAGGGAACGTGTGAAGGGGCTGTAGCCACTATTGAGCACGTGTGGAGGAAGGGGTCCGATTTGATGAACCAGACTGGGAACCAGGAGGAGACCAGCTGTCGGCGACGCGGTGGGAGATATCCAAACATCCACACTTGAAAGTGGTCCACCAAATGAGACCAGAATCTGTGGACAGCTTCTGGGAGGGTGGGGATGGAGCCAGCGATGGCATCCAAGACAATCATGTGGATAGTCCACATGGTGATTGCAACCACCAGAGCATGGAGGGAGGGTGGGAGGGAGGAGGCCATTGATGAAGCAAACATATCTCTTGACAGACTGAAGGGATGCGTTTGATCCTGGCCTAGCAGACGTTGGACTTCGCGCCATATCACTTTAGAGGTGGGGCACTTCTCCAGGCGGTGGAACAGCGTTCCATACTGGCCACACACGACACAGGATGAGTGTAAAGCGTTAGAGCGCTCAGCTGTATGATACACCCGCCTCAGGCAGCGCCACACATGGGAGCGGACTTGAGGCTGCAACAGAGGATGATGTGCGTATTTCCAGATAGTCTTTTGGGTCTCAGTGGAATAAGGGATGTCCATCATGTCCAGGTAGTCCACCCTGGATAGGACTTGGGGTCAAATGGGGATCACGCCATCATGGATGGGTAGCCCCTGTACCTCCTGTGTGAACTGAGGAGAGGGGCGGCCTCTTTGGGTTGTATGTCCACTAATACGAATTCTCCACTCTGCGCTTCGCATGGAGAGTAGGATTTGTTTGTAGTGGGTTTTAGTCTCGTGAGGACCTGTGGCCAATGTGTGTGATGCAAGGTATTTCATCAGGGAGTGGGGGTTTGATGGATTGTTGAGGCCCAAGGCTCAGGAGAAGTTGGAGTGGGCCACGCGGGACCAGTGTTGGGATGGGAGTGTAGGAGTGGTGATGGCCGCGATCCAGGTGCCCAGGATCTTGGCAGCATGGGCTTTGAAGTCAAGCAGGCCCATGCCACCTTGATGATGAGGGCCAAACATGACCTCTAGCCGTACTGGTGGAGGGTGGCCTGACCAAAGTTATCCTTGCAGCAAAGCATACAGGGATTTGAAGAAACTTGGGGAGAAGGGGATGGCGTGGGCTCTGAACCAGACTTTGGATAGGAGCATTGAGTTGGCAAGAACAACCCTGCCAGTGAGGGTAGTAGGGTGGGCTCTGAGAGAGGCGATTCGCATTGTCACGTTGTCCAGTATATGACACTCCATTACTGCTGACGCATATCCGCCTGCCTCCATCCACACGCCCAGATGGCGTACCGGTCCTATGGTAGGACGTGGCACAAAGGGGAGCACCAGTGGAGCGGTGTGTGTTGAATTAGTAAGGCGTGGACGTGGATGACCAGATGGGCCGGGTTGGGAACTACTTGCTGGGGCCCAGCAGTTCTAAAACTGACCAAGGAGGATGATTTCGGTTTTGGAGGCGTTCAGTGCCATGTTGCTTACCCGGGAATATTCCTGGATGAGGGCTTCAAGCGCGCGTGCATCTTGATTATTAGACACCCCCACACACAATCATCTTTGAACGCCATCATCTTGACTGGGGTTTGGCCTGGCACATGGACCCCAGTGAGGTGGGCATTCACATTTCGCAGTAGTGGGTCAAGGCTGAAGTTGTATAAGAGTGGGCTGAGGGGGTCCCCTTGTCGCAGGCCCCTTTGAGGGCGGACTACTTCCATTAGGAAGCCTGGGCCACGCACTGCCATTGTCACAGATTCCGTGAGCAGCATCACCCAGTTTATGAAGCGGGGGGGTAGGCGGAATTGATGGAGGCAGGCCCTTAGGTATTCCCAGTTTACTCTATCATAGGCCTTTTGTTGGTCCAAGAATACAAGTGCCCCAGAGGCTGTGGACTGACACACATTAGCCACAGAGTGCACATTATACCAAATCGACCTTCTGGGGATAAAACTGAATTGTTCTGGGGAGATGGTGGCAGATGCTACAGTCAATAAACGGTTAGCCATGATTTTGGTTAAAATTTTGGTGTCTGTGTTTGTTAGAGAAATGGGGTGCCAGTTGGCTAAGTCAAGCCTATCCCTTTTATTGAAGAGTGTGATAGTAAAGGCCTCATGTCCTCCTGGTAGGAGGCGCATTTCCAACAGGCTTTGGTTGAGTGAGGCTAGCAGCAATGGGTATATATATTTAAAATATTTTTTGTAATACTCTTATGGTTTGCCATCTGGGCCTGGGCATTTTTGGTTTGGCGCACCGCAAATGGCTGTCCATAATTTGTTTGGAGTAATTAAATCCATTATTTCCAGGTATCGGAAAATGGTGCGGATATGAGCTCAGTTGAGAAATTCTGCCATTTCAGCTGGCTGAATTGGTTTGGCTCGGTATAACTCAGAGTAATAACTTTGCATTTCGATTACCACTTCAGCTGGTGTGTCCGCAATGGAATTATCTGATCTTCGCACCTGTGTGCAGGCCACGCTCTGGCATGGTGCAAATTTTTTTTAAAGAAATATGCGGTGCACTTGTCACCTTTAGTGATGCGTGTGGCCCTGTATTGGACACAAACCCAATGTTTGTGTTGCCTTTCTAGTGCGTTGAGGTGGGCGGCTGCCTCCGCCCACTTCCAGCCCCATGCGGGGCTATATCCTGTGGCTGGAATGTTGGACTCCAAGTGGGCCAATTCCGCCAGCGCGCGCGAGATAACTGCTGATGTGGCTTGTGAGCGTCTGGAGGAGAGATGGCGATAGTGGCGGATGGTGTCTTCTTTGAAAGTTGCCCATGTGGAAATGGGGTCCACGCAAAATGGTGCAACAAACAATTTCGCCAAAGTTGCCTCTTCCAACCATGCAGAAAATCCTGGCGACGCGAGCTTGGGGGGAGGATTTTGCACCAATGTGGGGCCTTTGCAACTGTGACGGGTAAGTGGTATGTTATTGAGACCAGTCAGTGGTTGGATAATTCCATTTTTGTTGTTTTGAAGTGGGAGATGTGGGGTGGAATTTCGCTAGCGTTAGAATAAGGTCAATGCGGGTCATGGACCTTAATTGGCTGTTGTGGACGTGGGGATGCATCATGTTTTCGAGCAGTGGGGCATGTCACAGCAGCGCATCCATTAACCCAAGGGTGGCTTTTAGAACGAGTAGTTCTATGTGACCCTGTGGGGTGTGGGGTGAGGGCGGCCACTGGTCCGTTGGTGAGGTTAGCCAACAGTTCATGTCGCCAACTAGGAAAGAATTGGGGGTAGTGGGAGGGATTTGACCGGCAAGAAAAATTCCCGATGCTCATGTGCACCGTTTGGGGCGTAAATGTTGACAATTGTGTGCGCAACGTCGGCCCATGAGAAGGTGACAACAAGCACTCAGCCATTTAGGAATGTTTCTGAGGATGTGAATTTGTAAAAATTGTTTTTCCAAATTAGCACCCCACAGTGCTTTGACCAAAAGGATAGGGATGGTAGGAGCATTGTTTTCCAAGCTTCCTCAGAACCTCATGGACAGTGGGACTCTTGGATGGCCAGGATATCCACGGGTAAATTGTTTTGTAAAAAACTCAGTTTCCTAGCCTGGGATGGGGAGGCCTTGAGTCCAGCGATATTCAGCATCCCTAGAGTGAAAATTTCCCCCATCGCACCTTAGGTGCAAGGGGGTGGGCCCCCGGGCTCACCAGCCTCTTCCAGGTCCCCACGGGCTTTCACAGCAGCGTGGGTGTTAGCAGCAACGCTATTGGGGTTTTTGTTAATTTTTGCGGAAAGAGTCACATTGGCTTTGGCCTTCACTTTTTGTTTTCCCGACGTCAGATGAATTTTTTGCGGTGCAGATATGTTTGGTGCACCGTTGAGTGGGGCAAAAATTTTTTTTTCAGTTGGGATAGGTCCCAAGTCAGTTTTGACCAGAGCTTGGGTGCAGCGATTGGGTGAGATTGAATCTCCCATTGGATCCTCAGATTGAGTGGCCCACTCAGCATGGGCCTCCCAATCTGATTGGGTGATTGTTTCTTGAGTTGCTTCCGCCGCAAAGGTCTCCATGTCCTCCTGGTGTTATGAGTGTGGTATGGTGGTGGTGGCCTTGGCCGCTTCCTTGGCCGCGGCCCTACAGGCCTGCTTGGCCTTCTTCTGCTCCTGTGGGGAGATGGGCTTTACCAATAGGTAGCAGCCTTGTGCTCCCCATGGGAAAGCCTCCTTGGTGCTTGCGGTTGGTTTGTAGTGCGCCTCTCCGCTGGCCATGGCCGCTGAGGGGTGCTCTTGGAATGTGACGCCCTCCTTGATGGGGCATGAGTGCGCCTTATGGATGAACGCGTCACAGTGGGTGCAAATGGGGGGCGCGCTGTCCACGGTTACCCGGAATGGGTGGGTGGTATGCCCTGCGATGTCAATAAAGGTGGAGTGCGGGTTTTGGGTTAGGTCCTTCGCGATCTCCTCAGTTGGGGTCAGAACTGCAATTGCTTTGCCGGTGCACAGGTGTGACATCAGCATGAAACGTTGCATTTCAAAAGATTGTATTTCGCTGTATATGGCGAGACCATCTTTCAGGTGTTGCTCCAAAATGTTACGTTTTACTGTAGTAGGCAAAAAGTCAAACGTGAGGAAAATTTGGTTTGATTTTGTCCATCTGGTGCATTTAGTTTCAATGACCCGTTGCCCTTTGGGGAGGTCGACCACTATGCGCACCGCTGCAGCCTCATCTGCTGCTATTTTTTTTAGTACTAGATGGTCTCTCGTCTGCTGCTATTTTGTTTTTGAAACCTAGGTCCAGCCAACCGCGCGACATGGAGTGAGGTGCAACGTACACCGCGGTTGGGAAAATTTTGTGTACATCTTCACAAAATTTTTCCCATAAGGCCATTCTTTGGATGTCCAGATACACATGGACTCCAAATTCCACCGACAAAAGTGGCTGGGAGTGTGGCGTGTTGATGTACTGGTTAGTATATGCAATTGTTGTTGCAACTTGAAATTTTTAGGCACATAATTTGAGTAATTTTTTGTGATGGGTTGTAATGGCTTTGGAAAGGATGGTTCAGATGGGTGCTATAATAGAGGTTTTTAGGTTAGCAGGTATGAATTCCTTACCTTGTGGTTAAATTTGAGTTAAATGTTTAATACATTTATTGAGCTTCAAAGGAATTAGAAAAACATTATCAATATATAGTTAAACTTTGTATTTTGGGTAAAAAAATACTATAATATTAGCATATATTTTGGCTCCTAATTCATTGATCACGTTGGTGGTAAATATGGTATAGATTAGACTCATAACTGTTGATATGCCAAAATTTTAAGAAAGATGACTCTCCAACTTCTTAGGTAGATTCAATTTTGTATAGGACAAATCCTATTGGACCTACATGAAGTATGATAGACATAATTTAGTTATTGTGTAAGTCTGATCTCAATAAATAAGCATATTACATTTTTAAAAGTTTATAGCTGTAGCTGCTTCTTGATAAATTCATTTTTATTTTATATTGATAGTAGAGCTAAAAAAGCTAAAAAGTTGGACAGAATAGGTAATTAAATTAAAGTGCAGTTCCATTAGCAAGGTTCAAAGGCACTTAAAGACAAGTCATAGTATTGAGTTTAGTATTCTCTTGACTATTGACCACTACTTGGCAACATATATTTCTTTTGCACATTCTGTAAAGTTTACTATTTCATTTTATAATAGATGCACTAGTGGATCAGTGGCTACATCCTTAGAAAACTGATATAAAAGAGAATAAAACAATTTTTTGCTATTGAAAATAATTATCAAAGGATTTACTAGAAAAATTAAAGATAATACAGTACTTACTTGATCTTGGGTATATTCCAACATATGATTTTATATCATCAAAAATTTGGGATGACCAAAATTTTGTCCATTATTTTGGGCCAGGTTCATTTCTTCACTAAGAGATCTGACAGGGAAGACTTTAATTTTGAACTTAGTTTCAAGGCATAAAAACGATTTTTTAGCTTCATGCAATATATAGAAATACATGCGATTTTTATATGCTGAAGTCTTAATTAATGATCAAGTGTCTTTAAGGTGATAAATGGCAATTTTTTGTCAATTTGATATATAGCTCAATGAGCCAGTGGGATGGTCAATGGTGGGGCCTGAGAGATTACTGTGGAAATGACCAAAGGACGGTACTTCTTTGAGTGCCTCAATTAGAATAGGTTAGAAAGATGATGGGGCCCTTACAAGTTTTCTCAGCATGGATGGTATGCTGCGGAGGTCAAAATAACACATAATTGAACAGCAAGGTGGTATTTTTAGAGTTCTGGGTAAAAATTGTATCATAAGCCCATGGGCTAGTAATTTTAGACTTTTCCATTGAAAACATAAGTAAAAGGATTAACAGGTAAGAGCGTATTCAGGAAGATAATTTTATCAGACTGAGATATGATACTGCAAGAGAGATGTGTGAAATGCCAAAAAAGACATCAAATGTGGATCTGGAAGTCAAATACATCTTCATGGTTATGATGTTAGCCTATTTTAACAAGGCGCACCTTGATGTTGTAAAAGCAATGGTTTTTAAGTAATAGCAAAGTTCAAATTAATCCTTGTTAAATGGAAGCCATTAAGATAAGAGGTCATATTCCTGCTTGACTGATCTTATGTTGACTACAATCATATATAGGAGAGAGACTTTTACTTGACCCTTATACTGAAAAGATAATATATGGGTGTTAAAAATAAATTTTAGGAGTTCTAAATTCTATGATAGGTGGCGAGATTTTCTTTCCAGTAACAATCACTTTAGTTACTACAATTTGATTCAAACAGAAATTTTTGATAATCACACAGGAGAGCTGGGCGATTTTAATAAATCTAATACAACCTGGGCAAGAGTCGCATCAAGAGGTGCGCACAATGGTGCACTCAAGGGCAAGAAACGCCCTGGAGGGGGGCCAGGAACCCAAGCCACCAAGAAAACACAAACTTAGACAATGTCCAGGTTTATGGTATTTGCTACAAAACAAGATCAATACATGTACATCCAGTGTAACCAACCCCTTTCAAAGGTGGAACACGGGCTTCAACTCTTCCTTGGGGATGAGCCCTTAACCCTGTGGGAGAAAACATGTGAGGTACAGCCCTCCATTTTCCCCCACGCGGTATATGTCGCCACCAACAACATGGGCTGCAGCTGGATTGATTTTGGTTTCAATACAGCCAAAGAAGCAGATGCCGCAGCAAAAGTCTGCATCAAAATTACCCTTCCCAAGGGCAAAAGAATAGTGTGCACCGCGCGCACCAGATGGAAAAAAGTGAAAACTTTGTTCATCTCCTTCAACTCGCTCCCTACCAACCTTCCCCATAAGGTAATTGAGGAGGAGATCTGCAAAGGGCTCATAGCCTACAGAGAAATTGTGCAAATTGAACTACAACGATTTCGCCTGATGCCAACCCTGTGCACAGGCAAAGCTATCGCCATGATCAACCCATTCCCCAAAGTGTAAGATGACTTATCAAAAATCCCCTGAACAGCAGAGTTTCACTTTGTGGATGGGGGACAGCCATCCGCATTCTGAATCACACTGGAACGTGCACCGCCTATATGCAACCACTGCGGTTCATTGGGACACAGGGAACATGCATGCCCCTTGAAAGAAGGCTTAATGGAAGCAGACTACTATGAGGAAGCCTTGGATGAAAGTAATGAAAACTTCGCCAGAATGACTGATGGTCACCACCCATTCCACCGGGGTGAAGATGGACTTTACTCCATCGTGGATCCAGTTACACATAAATAACACAAAGCGGCACAAAAATCCCGCAAGCAGACAGTGGCTGAGGTGGCAGCGCACGTGGAATCATCCATTGAGCCTGGATAAATTCAAGAGGACATAGCGGATATACACCAAGCCAACCAATCAGAACAATATGCCCAGGTTAAAAATTTTCACAGCAACTTGACTGAGTCACCAAGTGACATCAATCATGCACACTTTGAGGAACAATTAAGCTGGAATATGGGCGAAAATGCAGTGCACAATTCTCAAAATCTAAACCCCAAAATCACAGAACCCAATCAGCACCCCGCATTAAATCATCATGAGACACGTGCGGGAAAAGATAACGCAGATTCCAAAAACTGCAATTCCCACAAAAATTGGGTCAGATCAAGGGAACTGACATTGTCACTGAGAGAGTTGGAATACAGACGTGGAGCATGGCCAAAATGAGCCATGGTGAGTTAGGGCCAGAGGGCCCTCCCAACCGCTCCTGAGGCGCCGCGGGCACCTCAGTGCCAATAGGGATGCTAAATATTGTGGGAGCAAGGGCTTAAATGTCCCAAGCCAAAAAGCTGGACTTCCTGCAAAAACCTCTTGTAGACGTCTTGGCCATCCATGAAACTCACTGTATACAGGGGGAAGAAGGATCCTGGTCAGCCAGGGTCTCACCATCTCAATCAGTATGGACGTCTCACTGTGGGGGATCATCCAAAATAACAAAAAATTAAAAATTACAAACTCCTCATCATACCTTCACAGCTGCATCCTGGTAGCAACGATCACATTCAAGAGGAAACAATCTTGATAGCATGCATCTATGCACCATGCACCGCAGCTGAGAGAAAATAATTTCTTGAAACTGTTCCAACACTCACCCTCCCACCAGATACCATCCTGTTGGGCGACTTTAACTGCTGGGATAACCCCAACACAGACCAATGGCCTAATCCCAGGGGATACCCACCGGGGCACATCAAATTCTGCACAATGAAGGCATCCCTTGGCCTACAGGATGCCCTCCCCCAGATCACCAAACCTTCCCCACATGACACGGCCCAACTTATGTGAGGGAGCACTCATATCAATGAGCCGCATTGATCACATCCTCGTTCCACTATCCCAACAATCAAGCATCTCCAAATTTTTAACAAAAAAGTCAATTTTTCTGACTATTGACTCATTTTGGTGCAGCTATCACCAACCTAAACCCACGCACAGGAGTCGCCCTGGAGAAAACTACAAACAGAAAACATAAAATTACCTGAAATATCTGACTGGGTCAAACATGAGGCCATGAACCCAGAGTTCACAGCCCCATTCACTTCAGATCCCATCATAACCTGGGCAAATTTCAAAAAGAAACTAATCAACAAAACCTGATATATCACATCACATTAGTACACCACGACACATCCTCAATGAGGTGTACCTTGGTGGAACTGGACCACCCTGAGCTAAACACCCTGAGATCCGGTTATAGCCCCAACTGGGGATGCAAATGGGCGGAAATATCCGTCCGCCTAAACACCCTCATCTTCAAGCATCAACACAGAATCAAATTATCAAACAAAGGTAAGTTTCTAAAGGAAGGCGAAACATGTTCAACATATTTCTTCTGTTGATTCCACCTTCACGGCAACCAGCCCACATGCACACAGGTCCGCAAGACCAATGTCACTGTGGCAACTGAACCTGAGGAGGTCAAGGTGGAATTACAACGTTATTACACCAAATTATACCGCATATGCTGACAGTCCCTCAAAAAGCACAGAATTTATAAATACTGCCAGAATACAAAGCACACCGCTGGACTACAATATTTTAAATCTAATTACATGGGAGGAGCTTTGGGATACAATCCGCGGTGCACCATGTAGGAAATTCCCAGGGCCTGATGGGATACCCTACATATTTTACAAAAAATATTTTAAGCAAATTGCCCCCCTCCTATTGGCATCTATGAACCAGTGATTGCTGGAAACACGCCTCCTACCTGGTGGCCATAAATCATATGTCATAACCCTGTATAAGAAGGGTGACAAACTGGACCTGGCCAACTGGCGTCCAATTGCACTTTCTAATACTGATACAAAAACTTTAACAAAGATTTTAGCAGCCAGATTAGGCGCAATAGCCTCTAACGTCCTATCAACCAACCAGTCTGGGTTTATACCAGGGCGCTCAATTTGGAACAACTTACACCCTATTGCAAACATATGTCAGTCCAAAGCAACTGGAGCCCTGATCTTCTTAGACCAGGAAAAGGCATATGACCGCATTAGTTGGCCATACCTAAAGGAATGCCTACAGGCTTTCAAACTCCCACCCAGATTTATAAACTGGGCGATGCTCCTCACAGAATCTGCAACCATGGCTGTATGCGGCCCTAGATTCCTAACTAACAATATCACACCACACAGAGGGCTCAAACAAGGGGACCCCCTCAGCCCACTGCTGTATAATTTCAGTTTCAATCCACTCCTCCGCAAAACTGTCTCACGCCTCATGGCCATAACTGCACAAGTTCAGCCAACAGTCAAGATACTGGCCTTTGCGGATGACTGCATGACAGGTATAGCTAACAACAATGATGCCTGACAGCTGGAACGCACCCTAGAGGAATACTCCATGGTCAGCAATGCATCGCTTAACAAAAGGAAAACAGAAATCGTTCTCTTAGGCAAGTACACTAACAACTGGGCTACAACACCAGAACCTCATACCACCATACAAAGGAAAAACCCACACATCTTACCCTTTGCATCACCTCCCACCACCACTCTTTTCCGCCACCTTGGGATATGGCTGGAAACAGGGGGATATGCCAATGAGACAATGGAAAGCAACCTACTACAGTGGGTATCCAACCGCGTCTCCTCCCTCAAGGGAAGATTCCCAGGACTAACGGGGCGAGTAACAGTTGCTAACTCACTCATCCTCCCTATACTATGGTACCCTGCCCACACGATCGCCTTCTCACCCACCTTCATAACTTCTATCCGCGCGCTCATCCAGGGCTGGCTGTGGCCTGGATCCCATCCTCCCATACGGATGGAAACACTCTTTGGCCCACGCTCAAGCGGAGGCATGGGACTAATAGATTTTGAGAGCCACGCCAACCGCATCCTGGGTACCTGGATAAAGGAAGTCCTTGACCCAGACCTCCCGCAACAACACTGGTCCAGGGCAGCGAGGACTAACTTCGCATAGGCGCTCAAATTAACCAACCCACATAGCCCACCCAGACTAATATCATACCTTGCTAAACGCCCTACCGCAATGGGCCCACATGGAACCTCCCTCACTTCAAATGCATCCTACGAGCCATCTGCCACATGGGATGGACCATAGAGAACACTGGCACTGTGCAGGGAAGGGGATGACCCAGCCCCCACTTCAAATTAAGAAAACCAGAAGACCACCCCCAGAGAGACATGTTTGCTATGACCCCAACTATTGCTAGAATCGAATACCTGAGATGCGTTGGACATCCCCTATGACTTAACCACACAGAAGTCAGTGTGGAGAATGACGCACCACCCACTCCTACAGCCAAGGGTAAGAGCCAACGCCTGGCGCTGTCTGAGAAGGACCTATAGGACGGCGGACCGCTCCAATTCCCTCCACGCAACCTACGCAGTATGTGGAGGGGAGGGCTCCCTACATCACCGCCTTGAAACATGCCCCCCAAACAAAGCCATATGGCAGGAAGTCGCGCCTGCTTAAGCTCCAAAACGAGCAAGAATTTTCTATCTCAAAGAGCCTCCTCACGCTCCAGATTGAGTCACCAATCTTATCTACCCTCTGCTCCCTAATGATACCCATTGCAATGTGGACAATCCACACCATTTCCTTAAATGCGTTCAAGGGCACGGTCCCAAACATCCATGAGGTTATCAACAGGTTCCACGTCCACTTATTGGAGCACTTTCAAGCCTGTATCTATGGATATATGAGGTCAAGGCAACAGGCGCTCATAGATTCGTGGTTCCCACTCTGGTTCCTCCTCACAGACCCCTTCCTTCACACCTGCTTTATATTGGGGGAAACCATCTCATAGTAGCGCACCAACCCCCATACCTGGCAGTCCCGCTGGCAACAGGGGTAACCTGAGTACACTGGGGTGCCCAATTTTATCTTTCTTCATTTTACACACATATTCGGTAATGCCCATCCCCTGGTCAGCTTGCCTCGGTTAAATAAAAAAATTCTATGATAAGTGGCATTCAAGGTCTTGAGGGGGGCAAAAAAGGCCTGATGAATAATTACAGGTTTGCAGTTAATTTAAAAAGACTGTCCATCTTAAGAGGTTCTGGCAGTACCCAGTTTATGGTACATTATGCCAGAGGCTTCTATGCTCTAATGACTTTTAAAATGGGCTCCCTAAGAATCTTTGAGGGACAAATTATTTGAATACCATACTAAAGGCCCCTAAAACAAGCCAGAATGCTGCAGTAGGGGCAACCGTGGGTCTTACTGGGGCAACCCCCAAGGGTGAGAGAGGCAGAAAGGGTGACAACCCTTCCCAGGTTCACGACTGCTTAGTAATATTAAATAGAAAGTATCATTTATTATATAATTCAAAATAGATTGTGACCAAAATGATGCAGATTGCACCCAAAATGGGGAAGATCTATTACAAAAAAGGTGGTTGACAGCATCTGGAGCATGTGAATTAGATTTGTCACAGAAATGGCAGATAAAATTGAGACTGGTCTGCCAGTTGGGGTGCGTGAGCACCCATAAGACAAACCAAAATGATAATGTCATTGCTGTCCAAGTGACTTGATAAATTGGTGGGGAGGAAATTAAACAGAGGATGACGGCTTGTGGCCTCCTAACTACCAACCCAAAAAGCAACCAGATAACGGCCCCTGAGGGCACCAAAGATTCAGAAACAGGAGACTCATGAGGTACAACGGTGGGGCTAGGATTCACCACAGGGCCACTAGTGATAGAATGGGTGGCGAGGCCACAAACCTTGCCCAGTGAGGAGATAAGATTCTTAACATCATAAACACACCTCTACAACAAAGAGCTCTGGCAAACGGGGATATCCTTAATAGACCACATATATGTTATCTGCAGTCAACAAACGTGGGGAACAGCATGGTGAGAACAGCCACTAGGGCCCAATTGTGACGAAACCTGAGAAACATGGTTTTTCATTTTAAAGTGTTGAACTATGGAAAATATTAATCAAAGTAATTTTTTTGTTTAGGGGTTATTGGAAAAACTAAAGTAAAGAATTGACTAACAACTGTACCAGTGAGGGACAGTTGCCTTAAGGCCTTGAAGCTTGAGGAATAATGGAAAGTGCATAAATGAAGGGTTCACAAACCCAACAATTTCAGCGGAATAAAATCTTGCAACTATATTGATGCATAATTGGCTTTCTGCTGGCCATCTGACTCTCCCTCAAGTTTCACCACTAAACTTTTCCTTCATATGTGATTCCAGTTGGTTCAGCATTTCTTAATTTGGTGGGTGACTTGAAGCGCTCATGGCCAGGGCATGGGGTCCTTTCCCACTGTGTATTAGTATAATTTTCTTAAATTCAGTTTCATCAGGTTCAGTTCCTTCAAATTATTTAGATTTTTCGACATATTGGCGCAACTCAAAACGACTGTTAGAGCCAATTCTTCCAATTACTTGAGATACTTCCCCCTTGGTGGGCCCTGAATTCAGCGCTGGAGTGGCACTTTCACCCTCACCCTGTGGCCAGAGGCCTCTTCCCATCATGGCCTCTGCACACACTTCCCTAAATCGCTTGAGAAGCTCGCTCATAGTTAAATATGGCAGGGGAGGAAAAGACTCTAGAGTAGGCCATCACCTATTGCTTGTCCATCACATGGGTGAGATCGCCCTGAGTGACGAGGGGACAGCCATCTTTCTTGGGCCCTTTTTTATGTGAATAGGAAACGCCATTCAGTTGAGGCGCAGGAGATTATCTACCAGACTTACAGGGTTGGTAGTCAATATTGACTAGGTAAACGTCTTCTATCTCATAAAGGTGTGGAGCTATGACAGACCCACAGATCAGGACATCCACTCAATGATCTTCAATATTATTTTGTGGATGGTAGCATGCATTACCAGATAATTATAGCAAAAATTAGCAAGGCGGCGTAGAGGATGGAATCCATGACAAAGGGTTTAACAGAAAATTTCTTTTTTTAGTACTAGATGGTCCCAACCCGAGGGGGCAGAAAATTTCTTTTAATTAAGCAAATTTAAAGGGAAGAAAAGACAATGAATAAACAAGCAAACTAACCAAAGGAGGGTGGCTGCCTATATAGTGAAGGGGGAAGGGAGCTTAAAAATTTTCAATGACTAAGCCTCTTGCTGGACTCCCTAAATATCTTCCTAGGCTTCTTGCAATAGAGTTGAGGTGATAGGTATTAGAGATCTTGGATGGCGTCATAAAAGTTTTGTCCACCTGCCCATTGGATTGAGGAGATATTGAGCGTATTAATACCAAAAATGAACGAATTTTAATGGTTGTGTAATTTGCTAACACCAAGGAACTGAGACTCAATTTATCAATATTGTAAATCATACAAATTTTTGTAGTAATCTTTATGATCTGTGGGTTTGATCCACAATCTGAACCAATAAAATAGTCTAATCTGATTTATTATGCAAATTTTGGCTAATATGGAAATTTGGGTGGTGTGGAGCATTTTATTGTATATCTTCAGTGATTAGGTAACACTTGGGGTGAGCCAAGAGTCCTACTGGAGGATCCTAAACTGAATCACCTCTCTGCACACCCCTTTAATCAGTTTTACAAGAGCATAAGAAGATTGGGGGAAGAGAGGGAGGTTCTTTAGGAGCCAAGGCAGTAACCCACCGCTCATCTAGTACATGAATTAGGTCAATGATCCTAGAGAGGGCTATAATGGGGTTTGGGCCCTTTCCTGCTTCTATGTAAAAATTGTTCACAATCCAGATTGAGAGGCAGGTCATCTGGACTTACACTACCCTTTCCTTTTGGAACAGGATAAATGACACCTACTGGGACATGAGTAAGGGCGTAGTTTTTATGCCTTGCATGGAGTTTAATTGCAAGAGTCACCATCTTTTAAGTGACGGCGGGGGCATTAGAGTGAGTTGCGTAGAAAACTTCCACAAGTTATTTATAGTTGACATAATCTCTTGCGCTTACCAAGCTATTTTCATATGAAGGGTAATCCTTACAAGCCACCAAGTACTGGATTGAGCAACATGATAAACAGGAGGTCAAGATCTCCTCTACCGCTGCCTCCTGGGAGTCATCCACCATTGTAGGTTCAGCTGACTTGGGCATAAAACTTTTGAATGTATAAAAAGGGGTTAAATCAAACATGTTATGCTTTTTCTAGTGAGGAGGAGCTAAATACGGAAGGCACCATTTCCTAAGTCCTTCAACACCTCAAAAGGCCCATAGTGTTTGTATGCTAGTTCACAAGAAGGAATCTTCTTGTCTAGGTGACGCATGTCCAACAAGAATAGCGATTCTTCCTAAATCTCATGGCTTGAGTGGCGTTTTTAGCTGCATACTTTATGTAACCATCCACTGCCTTGGACAAGTAATCACATATGAGATTGTGGGTTTTGTGTATGTAATTCAGGTAATCCTCCGCAGCAGTAACAGTAGAAGTGAGACGAGTGTCAATGCGGAATGAGGAGTTATAACACAAAGTGGCCCCAAAAGGGCAAAAGTGGCTAATGCATGGGGCATTGTTATGTGCAAACTGCGTCAGGGGAAGGTCTAACGCCCATGTGTCATAAATTGCAGAATCATAACTGTGATGATATTCTTCAGGTTGGTTCACCCTCTCAGATTGATTACTTGACTGGGGTTGATAGCCTTAGACATGCAGGGTTTAATATGGATGAGATCAAGGAGGGCACTCAAAATTTAGCAGTATATTGGGGCCACGGTCGCTCATTATCTCCCTAGGGAGTATAAACATAGAGAATACATTAGTCACAAATAAGGCCGTCATCTCTTAAAAACAGATGTTGTGTTGCAGGGGATGAAGAGTGAAAACTTGGTAAAGCGATAATCCACCACCATGATTGAATTACACCCCTTAGAAAGTAGCAACTTTAAAATAAAATATACAATTACAGAGGTCAAGGCGCCCTCTGCTTGTTGCAAGGGTGCAAGAGGCCCTTTTTCCCTTACCTATCATATTTGGATTTTGCACACACTACACAATGGGAAATCCAATCATGGATCTATATATAAGCTCCTGACAGTTATAGGTTCTTTTAACTAGTTCCTCGCACTTTTTTTGACCCAGGATGTCTCACAGTTGGGGGCTCGTTATTTTTTGATAACCTGTTCATGAAAGGCGGAAGGAGCCTAAACTTGGTCTCTTAAGAAGATTACCCTATCCTTGAGGGCATAGAGAGTACGCTTATGAGCTTTAGATTCCAAGTCCTCTTATAATGTGTTCCCTTCTGGGGAGGTCAACAGGACAGTGAGTACTTGGTCAGGAAGGGGAGCATCTGGTGACAAACTGGCAGAGGAGATAAAAGGTGAGCTAGTGTCAAAATTTAGGGGCAGGGACAATAGTATTGAGGTCAGGGAGCTCGTCTACGCCGGTGTTCATAGCTGGGTTTTTACTCAACATGTCTAGCAAGAAATTCAAGGCCCCCTTCAAAGATTCATACTTTATATAAAATTTTGCATAGATCGCAGTATGTGCACTTTTCTTTACAATTAATATTACTTTTAGTAAATGATTTGATTCAAGCAGAACAATTTAATAATCAAGACCAGGTGAGATAAGCACAATTAATAAATAAGAACATGATTGGGCGAAAGTGGTAAAAGGTAATGGACCTGGATCTGCACCTCTCAAAGACATCAAGCGCAAAGTAGTTACCAAAAATCAAAATAAAAATAAAGAGCCTGAGGTGGTGCATCCCATGGAGTTCATAATTTTCTAGTAAAGTACTATAGTTACATGGAAGTATCTCACTCTCAACCACTGTCATTGGTTGAACATGGATCCATTTTTTTGGGCATAGAGGCACTAACAATGTGGGAAAAGTTTGGCAAAGTCCAACCAAAATTATTCCAACATGATGTGTACAAAAACCCACAATATCCGCCATGGCTGGGTAGACCTTGGGTTTGAGACAGAGGAGGAAGCAAACAAAGCTGCAAAGGCCAGAGTAGTGATTGACCTTCCCAATGGTCAACGTTTGATATTGACCAAACGTACCCGTTGGACATAATCTAAAAATATTTTTATTATTTTTGATTATCAATTAAAAACATTGGTGTGCACAGTAGTCAAACACCAACTTTTGGAGATCTTGGAGTCCTATGGAGAAATTAAACAGTTTGAGATGCAAAAATTCCATCTGATGCCAATCCTTAGCACAAAGAAGGAAATTGAAATTTCCTCTCCAAACCTGCAGGTAGTGGAGGATCTCATGAAAATTTCCCATGCATCCATTATTATTAATAGAAAAACCCAATTATTCCATGCAACAGTAGAGTGAACCACCCATATGCAACCACTTTCAGGCCTTTGGGCACAAGATTCATGCTTGTCCCATAAAAGAGGGCTTTAAGTTTTAGCATATAGGCTTGATTCCGCCGAGTCAGTTTACATAGGGTATTAGCCACTGAGCAACTAAATCGGACAATATGAAGATCGCTGACTTTACTAATAAAACTTGATAAATTTATATATGGAGCTATCGCCCCTTATTTCAACCTTTATTAATAAAAATCGCAGACTTATCTGCTTTTACTCAACCACATGAAAAGATCCCCTTTTCAATCCTCCATGTGACTCCTTATATCTCAGTTCCCCAAGCCAGATGCATCCTTGGCTTGGTAGTCTTCAATTCATCTTTCCTTTTCTAGAAACTCTTGTTCATATTGAAGCTTGGCATAAATCCTCTTGATTCACCGAATGGTCATCATTTTGATCAATTATAATTTGTATACCTTTTTCCATAAATCTCAAGACTTGTCTCAATTCCCCCTCCAATCTGTCAGTATGGGTAGCAATTGTCCACTCATATCAACTTCCCAACATTACCCTCCTTTGACTGGATGATAGGCTCTTACTGTTTATATGCTCAGAGGAACTTCGCGTGAACTTGGTTGATAATCTGACCCCCAGAAGGTTCCTTAATAGTGTAGTCATCCATGCCAGTCTTCTCGATTATCTCAAATGGGTCAGCCCAGATGTTGGAGAGCTTGTTTTTCCGCCCAAATCCATGCTGGTCATGGAATAAAACGCGGTCCCCCACAGCAAACCACGGAAGTCTGCTCCATCTCTTCTGATCGGCTGCCTGATCACAAATATTCTTGGACAAACTGGTGGAATAGGCTTCCATTTGCAGCTTGATCAATATATCTGTCAGAGTCTTCAAATATCGCTGGGGATCCACACCACCAGTGTCCTCCACACACAAAGAAAGCAAGGTGGGCAGAGCTGGATGTTGACCATACAGCAGTTGAAATGGGCTCTTACCAGTGGACAAATGATAGCTGATATTATATGTGACAACAGTGGTAGGAAGAAGGGAACTCCATTCTGAGGGCCAATCCTATACCAATTTGCGGAGTATGTTCACTAGGGTTTCAATGACTCGCTCCACCATCCCATTTGATTCTGGATGATAGGGAGTGGTCAAAACCCTGCAGATCACCATCAACTCGTTCAACTTTGGCAGGATATGAAAAGTGAAGGTGGTCCCATTATCTGTCATAATGAACTGTGGGCAGCCATGTCGCTGTATTTTACACTTCATAATAAGCTTGGCAGTGGTGACCGCGCCCAAGTCACTAATAGCCCTGGCCTCCACCCATTGGGTCAAATGATCAATGTAACGATTATATACTTGGATCAATTGGAGCAGGTTGGCAGAGGTCCTACTACATCAATAGAAATGGTGTGCCAGACGAACTGGGGTTTAACCAGCTTGTATACAGTTTTCTTGTGGTAAGGCTTTTCCACTTGGCACTGATGGCAACAACTGACCGTTTCCAGAACGTCATAATGCATGCTCTCCCAGTAGTATTGGGGTCACAAAAACTCCAGCGTTTTTCACAATCCTCCATGTCCTACATCCCGATGAACATCCATAATAATCGAGGGTCTAGCTGAAGGTTTAGGGAAACTCAGCGTTGAGTCTTTAATCCGCTTATATAGTTCCCCCTCATTTAGAAAAGCATCTTTCCTGAGCCCATCTAATACCTTGATCACCTGCAGCGGATCATCCTGATATTTGTTCGCCACCATCTTCTCGTACATTATGTTGGCTAGATCTGCCATAATAGCAACCATTGGCAGCTGAGAAAGACAATCCGCGTTTTGATGTTTTGCTCCTGGCCAATGCAAAATCTCGAAATCATATGCTTAAAGCTTCAGAGCCCAAGGTGAAAGACGTCCTTCCAGTTCACGCAGATTCTGTAGCCAGCGCAAGGAAGCATGATCTGTCACTACTTGGAATCTTACCCCATGCAAATATACCTGAAACTGTTTGTAAGCGTAGATCACCGCTAAACACTCCCAATAGGTTACAGTGTAGCTTTGTTCATGACAGTTCAAGCTTTGACTACAGAATGCAACAGGATGCTTCATGCCATCGTCTTCCTTCTGGGATAATACTTCCCCTATAGCGGCGAGGGATGCATCCATTTATACTATGAACTGTTTGTTAAAGTTGAGGTATTGCAAAATGGATGCGCTTAATAATGCAGTTTGAAACAGATTGAACGCGTTCTGGCATCATTCCATCCAATCGAAGACAGCGCTTTTCTTTAGCAACTCAAAAAGTGGGGCCCCAAAGCAACTAAAATTGGGAATGAACCATCGGTAATACCTGACCATCACCAGAAACACCTGAATGTCCCGCTTATTCCCTGGGCGAGTCATTTTGCTTATCACTTCCACTTTGCCAGCTGCAGTTTAAGCCCATTTAAATCCATGACGAACCCAAGGCATTCCAATTGTTCTTTGAAGAAATGGCATTTCCAAGGCTTAATTTTGATATTAGCAGTAGCAAAGAGCTGAAACACTTGTTCAAGTGTGCAAGGTGCACTGTAAATGTACACAAGAACACATTGATGTCATTGAGGTAAACTAGGATGCAGGACAGCTTTAAATAACCTAAAATCGTATCCATGGCATGCTGGAACATAGCCAGGGCGTTACACAACCCTTGTGGCATGTGAGTTGGCTGAAACAGCCCCCTCGAAGTGATGATCACACATTTATCCGTTCTGCTAAAAGCAATTCGATCTGCCAGTACCCTGAGATCAGATCCATGGCGGAAAAATAATTTGCCCCACCAAATCAGTCTAATGCATCATCAATCTGTGGAAGAGGGTAGGAATCCTCTTTGTTATATTATTGAGTTTAAGATAGTCAATATCCACTCAATTTAAGCCATCCTTTTTCTTTACAATGAGCACAGGTGATGCCCATGGACTGTTTGACAGCTCTAGCATTAACTAAACGATATGTTTATCCACCTCGTCGGAGACAACCTCTTCCACTACTTTTGAATGTCTAATAGGTCACGATCAATTGGGAGGGTGATCCCCCATATCTATCTGTTGTACCACCCCTTGAGCGCACCCCAAATCATGATTGTCATGTGTGAAAATATCCCAATATAATCAAATAAGGCCATAGCCTTACCTTGCTGTTCCGCCAATATCCTGTGAGTGCTTTCCGCGGAGCCATGGTTAGTATGCCAGACGATGAGCTTGCCAGAAGTCCGAGATACTCTTATGAGATGAAATCATGAATATGGCGAACTTCCTCTATAGGGACTAAGTGTAGGTTAGCCACCACTTGGTGCCTCTGGATGATTATTGCCTTCTTCTGTAAGTTCGCTAGCAGCACTTTCACCCTCCCCTTCCCAGGTAGCAGTAACCCTGGAGCCACATGTGGTTCAAGTTGTAAGTGCTGGTGGGGCGCCATAATTTCTCCATAAAGCCCTTTAGGGACATCGATTTCAAGCCCAGTCCCTACTATGCACTGGTGTCTGGATGGTAGGCTCAAAGCGCTCATTGCCTGAAGCAGGATCCCTTTGTACTTGTATATCTGGTTGGGGATTGTCCTGGTCCACTGACTCAGTTGTCAATAATGAATAGGAATCACTCCATCGCTGTACGTTAGATTGATTTGACTAGAGAGGACTGGATCCATTGGGATTCCACAAGAAGTAAAATATACGGGGATCTGTTGGCCTAAAACAGTAAGAGTTTCCTCTTCCATATTTATCGCAATGCTAACTTTCCTCATAAATGCCGCACCAATTAACATGTTGTAATTGTTATTTGGAAACACCACCTCCGTAGCAGATGCCTGAACTGACCCAAATCATAAAGGCAACGCGCTATATGCTCCTTCAGACACAGTGCTATGCGTTCCCGTGGTCCTGTATACTACTTGATAGACCACATCAAGTTTCAACAGAAGTTTAGCCACCAACTGGGTAGAGACTATGTTCACAGGTGCCCCCATGTCAATGATAGCGCAGCTTTTTGTGTTTTGGATGAAAATGTTGCAGTAAGTGCATTCTGAGTAAGAAGAACCATCAGTGTTTATTACATGTACGTCCAAGGGCTTTGTGTTACTCAAAAAGGAGGAAATGCCCTTGCCGACCTGAGGATACTCACTAGTGATTCTTTCCACCAGAATGGCTTCATTAACCACTACTAAAGAGGCGACGTTCATCGAGGGATCCGCGTAGCTAGTGCCAGTCTGTTCCAGGAACTACCACGCATATGGCTTCCATATGTCCTGGCGGAACTCAGGGCTATGGGGTGAACTTTTACTCTCAGAAGCTGAAGCAGGGGTATCCAATGAAAGATGTTGGTATAATAATTTATCCGATTGAGGTTCAAATTCTACCCAAAAAGACGTTTTGGAATTGTTAGGGACAAGTGATTTGAACTTAATGGAGGTAGAGAAACCTGTCTCTACTCCGCTCTAGCTTTTCCCTGCTCGATTTTCTCAGTTGGCATTGCATACACTTGTGGTCTGCTAGGAAAATTACCCGCATAATGCCCTTTTTGTCCTCACTGGAAGCAAGTGTTCATAAAAGGTTCATGTCTATAGTTTGTAAAGGAAGGATCAGTTCAGAAGTTGTCAGTATAGTTCCAAGGTCATGGACGAACTGGCAAGGCATACATGGGCTGAAAGGGGTCCACTGACTTGTATGAGGGACAAATACGTTCTAGCAGCTGATAACCCAGTCATGGCGATCCATATACTGAAGAATTTGGAGAGGAGACAAAAGAGGTTTTTTGGGCTATGTTGGGGGCGCTGATCGTGGTGGAGAGTTGAAATAAGGTGTTCATGATTCAGATAAGTCTGGAATCTCCATCCAACACGTGAGACATAGCTTTATATAGTTCCCAATATGGTTTGACAGCTGTTGTTATCGCTATACCAACATCCTCAGCGGATAAAATGTTAGCTCCAAGTAGGACATGTGCTTCCACCAAAAACGCTCAGCGAATTCTAACAGGGTCTCATTTTGGTGAAACTGTATAGCCATAAAATCAGCTTTCCATTGGGCCATCTTGGTAGCGCACCCAAACAGCCGGATAAAAATTACTTTAACTTCTTTGTAGGATACCAAGCTATTTGGAAGGTAGCAGGTAACTTAATCAGTGCTTTCCACATCTAAAGCGGACAGCAACAGTTTCACTTTTTGTCAATCAGTAGCCTCTTCCAAAGAAAATTCAAAACGCTTAAAGTAACCGTGTAGATTCCTGTCATGACTAAAAGGTGGTAATTTTTTGATTTGAATGGCTTCACCTTGCTTCAAGTTCCTGTCGGAAGGAGCAGGCAAATTAGTTTTGGAGTGACTACAAGAACCATTCCTTTATGTGTTATAATACATCCAGCTGGACGGACTCAAATTAGTCAAAAAGGACTTAGAAGAAGTGTTGTCACGCTGGGGGTCCATTGTAACGCCTGAGGGATATTTGTTTGCTGATCCATAGCATTCTTCCCCTGAATCACCACTAACTGCCCCACTTCCCCCAGCTCTGGTGCACCCCACAAAATGTTCGTTGATCAACTGTTCCACTTTAACCAAATAGCATTTACACCGTCCATCCTGAAATTCCTGTTGCAGCGTTTCATACTGATGTTGCAACTCATGGCGGAATTCCCTCTCAATGTTCAGTTTTTGTTCCACAGCTTGTAATTGCGAGAGGACCTCTTTGATTATGTTTTGCAGATAGGTATGCTGCCAGATAGCATTATCCACTTGTTGATTGGCATCATTTATTTGGTTACAAGGGAGGCTTATTCCCATACCAATTCCTTGTTGGCCCGCCGAAGAGTATCGAGGGCGCCCTTACATTTCTGCATACTCTCTTGTTTCACCAATAAGAAGTGGGAAGGCTCGTTGGTGCTCATCCTGAATAACAACTTCCAGTTGTGTAACCCAACGGATTAGTTAGAGATATTTGGGAGACGTTGACCATAGGATAAGCGCATTATCTGCCGTTCACTGGGTACTCCATTTAATACAAAGTTGGGTTATTTTACGTCAATAAAGAGCTGACTTGGTCCGCCACTTGCCATTCCATCAGGGTCATTTTTTTCCTTGAGCTGGGCAATCATGGCTTCGAGAGCTTCTGCCCATTCAGTTAGCTCTGTCATAAAGCGCTCAGTATTATTCCCCAATGTTGTTACATCCTAAATTCAATCCGCCAATAAGTTATGATGATCCAGCAGTTCTCTTATTTTATTTAACTGAGGCAAGCTGACCAGGGGATGGGCATTACCGAATATGTGTGTAAAATGAAGAAAGATAAAATTGGGCACCCCAGGGTACTCAAGTTACCCCTATTGCCAGCGGAACTGCCAGGTATGGGGGGTTGGTGTGCTACTCTGAGGGGGTTTCCTCCACTATGGATCAGGTGTGAAGGAAGGGATCTGTGTATAGGAACCAGAGTGGGAACCAGAGTGGGAACCACGATTCTATGAGCGCCTGTTGCCTTGGCCTCATATATCCATAGAGCCAGGCTTGGAAGTGCTCCAATAAGTGGACATAAAACCTGTTGATAACCCCATGAATGGTTGGGACTGTGCCCCTGAATGCATCTAAGGCAATGGTGTGAATTGTCCACATTGCAATGGGTACTATTAGGGAACAGAGGGTAGATGGGATTGGTGACTCAATCTGGAGCGCGAGGAGGCTCTTTGATATAGAAATTTCCAGCTCGTTTTGGAGCTTAAGCAGGCGCGCGACTTCCTGCCATATGGCTTTGGTTAGGGGGCATTTTTCTAGGCGGTGATGTAGGGAGCTCTCCCCTCCACATACTGCGCAGGTTGCGTGGAGGGAATTGTTTTGGTCCGCCATCCTATAGGTCCTTCTCAGACAGCGCCAGGCGTTGGCTCTTATTCTCAGCTGTAGGAGTGGGTGGTGCGTCATTTTCCACACTGCATTCGGTGTCTTTAAGTCATAGGGAATGTCCAACACATCTAGTTATTCGATTCTAGCAATGGTTGGGGTTGTAGCAAGCATGTCTCTATGGGGGTAGTTTTCTGGATTTCTTTATTTGAAGTGGGGGCTGGGTCATCCCCTTCCCTGCACAGTGCCTGTGTTCTCTACGGTCCATCCCATGCGGCGGATGGTTTGAGGGATGCGTTTGAAGTGAGGGGAGGTTCCATGTGGACCCATTGCAGTAGGGTGTTTAGCAAGGTATGATAGTAGTCTGGGTGGGCTATGTGGGTTGGTTAATTTGAGCGCCTGTGCCAGCAGTTCTCTTTTGATTTGAGGTAATTATAAATTTAACTGTGGTACCAAAATGTACAATAGACAGTGGATGTCCCCAACATGATGATCCATCTGTGCCAGTGCTCTTGTACCTCCAAAATAAAAATGATCAAGGCAGTCGAGCAGGAGGTGAGTATTGTTCTGTGCTTGCGTGAACCATAATACATCTTCAATTTCAATATTGTGGTGAGCCAGTACACATAGTAGCTGGCGAATCAAAGGTTACACATAAGCGACTAGATATTCCTCAATTCTGCGGGTACCAAGGTGGCAAGCCAACCCCGTTGTAGTCACATCCAAATAATACATATACAGAGCGTAGCAATTTTATTGGTCTCGTTGGTTATAGAATAAACTCAGGGCATTTTCCTCAGCCTCATCCTTGTATAGACGATATCCGTGCAACAGCCACTTCATAATATCCCTCAGTTGCTGAGGAGTCACATTGGTGGAGCATCCTTGTTGGTGGTCCTCAGCACAGGGAAATTTTCTAATTGCAGATTGATCATAGTTTCATCATCCCTCAGTTCAGTCACAGTAAATAATGTTGGTTCATGGTTAGGTGTCTCCTGGGTTTCTTCAGCATACCATGCCCAGCTCCAATAAAATTATGTCAGAACAAATGAGGGCTTGTCATTGTATTTTATTGTTGAAAACTACAGTTGCCTAGTGGCCCCCTGTAGTAAGAACCACTGTTAAGTTTCAGCGTATAGGCTTGATTCCACCTGAGTCGGTTTACACAGGGTATTAGCCACTGAGCAACCAAATCAGACAATATGAAGATCGCTGACTTTACTAATAAAACTCGATAAACTTTTATATGGAGCTATTTCCCCTTATTTCAACCTTTATTAATATAAATTGCAGACTTATCTGAAATTACTCAACCACATGAAGAGATCCTCTTTTCAATCCTCTGTGTGACTCTTTATATCTTGGTTCCCCAACTGGATGCATCCTCAGCTTGGTAGTCTTCAATTTGTCTTTCCATCTCTAGAAAATCTCATTTGTATCAAATCTTAAGATAATTCATCTCAATTCACTAAAGGTCATCATTTTGGTTGATTATAATTTGCATACCCTTTTTTTGTAAATCTCGAGACTTGTCTCAATTCCCCCTCCAATATGTCAGTATGGGTAGCATATCATCCAGTTATATCAACTTCCCAACAGAGGGCCTAAGCGATATGCATTCTGTGAGGAGGAAATGGGTGAAGATGACTCAGAGTATGTTATAAATCACATATACCACACAAGCATTTAACTGGGGGAAAATTAGGACAATATAAAATTTATGATCCAATGTCCCCCAAGGATTGGAAAATGGTCAAACAGGCTCATAAGTTGGCCGCTGCCAAAGAAAAGGCCTCAGTGGTATCATCCATCTCGCCTGAACAGATTCAGGAAATCATGGAAGAACTAACAACATTGTTTTATTTAATTGCCACCAAAAACCAAACAGCCAATCCAAACTAACAGAATCTGGAAGAATCTGATTTAGGGACAAATTCATTACCACAGGGCTTGACACAAACCCCAAGATTACAAATTTTACAACCCAAATGGGGAGTAAATCAAAAATTGAATTCTTCAGACACAACTGTGCCCAATGAGAACTCACAAGTGCACCACAATGATAAATTAAAAGCCAACGAAGGCAAGAAGGGAACCAAAACAGCAGTAGCGAAAGGGACAGAATGCACTCAGTGCCTACTCAACATTATAGCACTCACATCAAGGATGCAAAGGTGAGAAAAGAGGGCGAGGGAGTAGGGCTGGGGCCCTGTTAACTGCTCCTGAGGCGCACTGGGAGTCTCAGTAGAGATAGGGACGCTGAACATAGAGGGACTCAAGGCCTTAATGTCCCAGGCCAAGAAGTTGAGTCTTCTGTGCAACCCCCCTATGGACATCCTGGTGGTGCAGAAAACCCACTTGTTGGTATTTTTCTGAATTCTTCCATTCCCAAAACTGTTACCCCTAATATTTAACTAATAATATTGGAGGGGGACTCAATGCATCTAATCTTATATAGTATATTTTTTTATTTAACCGAGGTAAACCGACCAGGAGACAGACATTACTGAATATATGTGAAACTAAGAGAATAACTAAAAAATATAAAAATTGGGCACCCTAGGATACTCAAGTTACCCCTGTTGCCAGCGGGACTGCCAGGTATGGGGGTTGGTGCACTACTCCGAGGGGTTTCCCCTACTATGGAGCAGGTGTGAAGGAAAGGGTCTGTGTGGAGGAACCAGAGTGGGAACCATGATTCTATGAGCGCTTTTTGTCTTGGTCTCATATATCCATAGAGCCAGGCTTGGAAGTGCTCTAGTAAGTGGACATGGAATCTGTTAATGATCCCATGAATGGTTGGATCGTGCCCTTGAATGCATCTAATGCAAATGTGTGTATTGTCCACATTGCAATGGGTATTATTAGGGAGCGGAGGGTAGATGGGATTGGTGAATCGATCTGGAGCGTTAGGAGGCTCTTTGAGATATTAAATTCCAGCTCGTTTTGAATCTTGAGCAGGCGTGCGACTTCCTGCCATATAGCTTTGGTTGGGGGGCATGTTTCTAGGCGGTGATGTAGGGATCCCTCCCCTCCACATACTGCACATGTTTTGTGGAGGGAGTTGGAGCGGTCCGCCGTCCTATAGGTCCTTCTCAAACAGCGCCAGGCGTTTGCTCTTATCCTTGGCTGTAGGAGTGGGTGGTGAGTCATTTTCCACATTGCCTTCTGTGTGGTTAAATCATAGGGAATGTCCAGCATATCTAGGTATTCTATCCTAGCTATGCTTGGGGTTGTTGCGAGCATATCCCTCTGGGGGTGGTTTTCTAAGTTTTTTTTTTAATTTGAATTGGGGGCTGGGTCGTCCCCTTCCCTGTATAGTACCCATGTTCTCTATGGTCCATCCCATACGGCGGATAGTTTGAAGGATATGTTTGAAATAGGGGAGGTTCCATGCGGACCTTTTGCAGTAGGGTGCTTGGAAAGGTATGAAAATAGTCTGGGTGGACTATGTGGGTTGGTTAATTTGAGTGCCTGTGCAAAGTTAGTCCTTGCTGCTCTCGACCAATGTTGTTGCGGGAGGTCTGGAGCAAGAATTTACTTTATCCAGGTACCTAGGATGTGATTGGCATGGCTTTCAAAATCTATTAGTCCCATGCCTCCTCTTGAGCGTGGGCCAAATAGTGTTTCCATCCGTATAGGAGGGTGAGAGCCAGGCCACAGCCAGCCCTGGATAAGCGCGCGAATTGAGGTTATAAAGGTATGTGAGAAGGCTATCGCATGGGCCTGGTACCACAGTATTGGGAGGATGAGCGAGTTAGCAACTGTAACTCGTCCTGTTAGGCCTGGGGTTCTCCCCTTGAGAGAGGCTACGCGTTTGGATACCCGTTGTAACAGGTTACTTTCCATTGTCTCATTAGCATATCCCCCTGATTCTATCCAGATTTTAAGGTGTTGGACAGAAGTGGTGGTGGGAGGTGTTGCAAAGGGTAAAATAATTGGGTTTTTTCTTTGAGTGTTATAGTGAGGTTCTGATGTTATGGCCCAATTGTTTGTGTATTTGCCTAAGAGGATGATTTCTGTCTTCCTTTTGTTGAACGATGCATTGCTCACCTTGGATTATTCCTCTAGAGTGTGTTCCAGCTGTCGGGCACTTCGTTGTTTGCTATACCTGCTACGCAGTCATCTGCAAAGGCCAGTATCTTGACTGTTGGTTGTCCTTGTGCAGTTATTACCATGAGATGTGAGTCAGTTACTCGGAGGAGCGGGTCAAAGTTGAAATTGTATAGCAGTGGGCTGAGGGGATCCCCTTTGTTTGAGCCCTCTGTGTGGTTTGATAATGTTTGTTAGGAATCCAGGGCCGCATACAGCCATGGTTGCAGATTCTGTTAGGAGCATCGCCCATTTGTTGAAAATAATTTTTGTAAAATTCGTAGGGTATCCCATCAGGCCCTGGGCATTTCCTACGTGGTGCACCGCGAATTGTTTCCCAAAGCTCTTCCCATGTGATAAGGGATAGTATATTGTAATTTGGTGGTGTACTTTGTATCTTGGCAGTTTGAATAAATTCTTTAATTTTTTGTGGATCTGTTGGCATATCGGGATATAATTCGGTGTAATAGTGGTGTACTTCCACCTTGACCTCCTCAGGGTCAGTTGCCACGGTGTTGTTGGTCTTGCAGACCTGTGTGCACATGGGCTGGTTTCCTCAGGAGTGGAATTGGCATAAAAAGTATGTCAAACAGGTTTTGCCTTCCTTTATGAACTTACCTTTGTTTGATACTTTGATTCTGTGTTGGTGTTCAAAGATGAGATTGTTAAGTTGGGCTGAAATTTCTGCCCATTTGTGTCCCCAATTAGGGCTATAGCCAGATCTCAGAGTATTTATTTCCAGGTGGTCTAGTTCTGCCAAGGTACGCTTGATTGTGGCTGTGTCCGTGGTGTACTTGCATGATGCAATATGTCAGGTTTTGTTGATTAAATTTTTTTTGAAATTTTTCCATGTTCTGATGGGATCTGAAGTGAATGGGGCTGTAAATTCTGGGTTTGTAGCCTTGTTTTCAACCCAGTCAGATATCTTGGGCAATTTTATATTTTCTGAGTGAAGCTTTCTCCAAGGTGACACCTGTGTGTGGGATTGGGTTGGTGCTAACTGCACCGTAACTAATCGGTGATCAGAAAAATTGATCTTTTTTGTTGTAAATTTGGAGATTCTTGAGTGATGGGATTGTGGGATGAGGATGTGGTCAATATGACTCATCGATATGAGCAGTCCCTCACATATGTTGGGTCTTGTCATATGGGGAAGGATTGGTGAATTGGGGGGAAGAGCATCCTGTAAGCCAAGAGATGCCTTCATTGTGCGATATTCAATGTGTCCAGGTGGGTTTCCCCGGGATTAGGCCATTGATCTGTATTGGGGTTATCCCAGCAGTTGAAATCGCCTAACATGATGATATCTGGTGGAAGGGTGAGAGTAGAAATTTTTTCATATTTTTTTCTCTCAGTTGCAGTGCACAGTGCGTAGATACATGCTAACGAATATATTTCATCTTGGCATGTGATTGTTACTACCAGGACTCGACCATGCAAGTGTGATGATGAATTTGTAATTTTAAATTTTTTGTTGTTTTGGGCTATCACCCCACAGTGAGACGTCCATACTGATTGTGATGGTGCGACCCTGGTTGACTAGGATTCCTCTTCCTCTTCTAGGCAGTGGGTTTCTTGGATGGCCACGATGTCTACAAGAGGTTTTCGCAGGAATGCCAGCTTTTTGGCTTGGGACATATGAGCCCTGGCTCCCGCGATGTTTAACATCCCTATTGACACTGAGGTGCCCACAGCGCCTCAGGAGCGGTTGGGAGGACCCTCTGGTTCTATCCCACCGCGGCTCACTTTGGCCATGCTCCACGTCTGTACTCCAACTCTTTCACTGCCGTTGTTGTTTCCCTTGATCTGACCCAATGATTCAAGGGAATTGCGGTTTTTTGCATTTGCGTCAACTTTTCCTGCACAGGTCTCATGTTGATTTGATGCGGGTTGTTGATTGGATTTTATATTTTTGAGGTTCAATTTTTTTGCATTGTGCACCGCATTTTCACCCAAATTGCGGTTGCATTGTTCCTCAGTATGTGCATGACTGATGACGCTTTGTGGCTCAGTCTGGTTACTGTGAAAATTTTTGACCTGGGCATATTGTTCTGATTGGTTGGTTTGGTGAATATCTGAAATATCCTGCTGAATTTGTCCGTGGTTAATTGGCGGATTCCGCGTGTGCCGCCGCTTCAGCCGCTGCTCTCTTGTGGGCTTTTTGTGCTGCTTTACGCTGTTTACTTGTAACTGGGTCCACGATGGAATATAGTCCATCTTCACCCCAGCGGAATGGGTGGTGGCCATCAGTCATTTTGGCAAAGTTTTGATTATCTTCGTCCATAGCTTCTTCACAAAAATCATTTACCATTAAGCCCTCTTTTACAGGGCATGCATGTTCCTTATGGCCCAGTGAGCCACAGTGGTTGCAAATGGGTGGTGCGCGTTCCGGTGTAACTCAGAATGCATCCAACTGGCCCTATCTGCGAAGTGAAATTCTGCTGCGCAGGGAATTCTGGACAAATCCTCTTCCACTTCTGGGAAGGGGTTGATTACAGAGATAGCTTTGCCCATGCACAGGTCGGGCATTAAAAAATTGCTGTAATTTGAGTTGTTATATTTTCTGTAGGCCACAAGACCTTTGCGGAGCTCCTCCTCAATTACCTTATGAGGAAGGTTGGTGGGGAGCGAGTCAAAGGAGATGAACAAACTTTTCACTTTGTTCCATCTGGTGCGCGCGGTGCGCACAATTTTTTTGCCCTCAGGGAGGGCAATTTCCACGCAGATTTTTGCTGCGGCATCAGCTTCATCAGCTGTTTTGAAACCAATATTGATCCAGCTGTGGCCCATGTTGTTGGTGGCTACGTACACCGCGTGAGGGAAAAGTGAGGGCTGTGCCTCACATGTTTTCTCCCACAGGGTCAGTGACTCATCCCCAAGGAAGAGTCTGATCCCGTGTTCCACCTTTGACAAAGGTTGGTTGTATTGAATGTACATGTATTGTGCGTGCTTTACAGTAAATACCATAAACCCAGACGGTGTCTGAGTTTGCAATTTCTTTGCAGATTGGGTTTCTGGTCCCCCTCCAGGGCGTTTCTTGCCATTAGTTGCACCGTTAAGTGCACCACTTGCCACGACGCTCGCCCATGTTGTATTATTTTTGTTATTAAAGTCGACCATCTTTCCTGTGTGTGATTATCCATATTTGCTGTTCGAATTGAATTGTAGTAACTAAAGTGATTGTTATGAGAAAGAAAAGCTGTCTAATATTATAAAGTATAACAAGAACAAGTATGTTTATTCCAATCAGGTGATATCAGAATATAATTACTCAGCAATTGAAAAGAGCTGATAAATCCCAAACTACTTTAAAACTTATAAATATTCAATTCTTTCAGTAATAAAAGAGAGGTCTATCTACAACTTTATATTTACTATCCTTCATGTCTTTTTGGAGATTCCATAACATAACTTCGAGAATTACCTGCCACTTTTGAAGTGTAATTAAAACTTAAAACCCTGTCAACAGGGAAAGAAGGAGTCATGGTAGAAACATGCTCCTTCCAACAATATTGTTTTGGTCACAACACTGTGGGGTGATAGTACAAGAAAATCAAAACTTTAAATTCCTCAATAAAAATTCGTTTTTGGACAGTTGTGTACTAGCTGTTACATTCTCATGGCACAAAGAGGTGCACACAATAGCTAGTGTGTATGCACTAAACTGTGTAACAGAGTGTCATGAGTTTCTCTTGGCCTTGACACACCTCCATCTTACAGCAAACACTTTCAATATGGGAGTCATGAACTTCTGGCTTAACCCAGACACTAGCTGATGGCCACACACAACTGAGAAACCACAAGGGTATGTGGAACTTTGTGCATTAAAAGACACCCTGCGCCTATATAATCATTTACCTAAATGGTCACCTTTCCTGCAGAACATGACACGCCCTAATGTACACAATGATAAACTTATCTCTATGTCGCACATATACCTAATACTAGCGCCATTAATTTTCTGACACCAAATTTATAAATAAAACTACAAAAATCGAATTATCTAATCACTAGCTAGTTTTGCTGTCCTTCACACCAGCAGAAACGATTATCCAAGCACCCACATGGTGCAGAATACGCCCAAAAAATTTAGCCGATTTGGAGTTTCAAGATTCTCCCTGAATTAGGTGAAAGCCTTGTCCAGGGAGAAGGTTGACACGTTCATATGAGGGGTACAACTCCTGATATTCACAACTGGCCTAATAAGTTTGAGAATGGGGTTTAACTTTATGTTCTCAACTGGTATACCAAATTTGGGACTTTACCTAAATTATTCCAAATTTGGGATATTTTTATAGCTCCTAGTTCTTATCTAAACACCTTAAGATTACCCACCTATTATAGTGTTGGGACTTTCCTACAGGTCCCACGAATCTACCTTTAAAATCTCTCTTTATTTTCTTTTCATTTTCAAGCATTATAAATAGTGCTTGATTACTCTATATAAAAACCTTTTTTATGCCTCATACTAATAAAATTCTTGATTGTAAAGTTTTTATTTAGGATTATACAAGTCATAAGGTTACCCATAAGTGGCTTTTCTTTCCCATAACAATCACTTTAGTTACTACAATTTGATTAGAACAGCTTTTTTGATAATTACATAGGAGAGATGGGCGATTTTAATAATAAATCTAATGCAACCTGGGTGAGCGTCGCATCAAGAGGTGCACAAAACGGTGCACCCAAGGGCAAGAAACGCCCTGGAGGGAGACCAGGAACCCAAGCCACCAAGAAACCACAAACTCAGACACCGTCCTGGTTTATGGTGTTTAATATAAAACATGATCAATACATGTATATCCAATGTAACCAACCCCTTTCAAAGGTGGAGCATGGTCTCCGACTCTTTCTTGGGGATATCTCCTGACCCTGTGGGAGAAAACATGCGAGGCACAGCCCTCCCTTTTCCCCCACGTGGTATATGTTGCCACCAACAACATGGGCCGCGGCTGGATCAATATTGTTTTTGAAACAGCCAAAGAAAGGAGGCCGCAGCAAAAGTCTGCATCGAAATTTCCCTTCCTGAGGGCAAAAAAATAGTGCACACCACGCGCACCAGATGGAACAAAGCGAAAACTTTGTTCATCTCATTTGACTCGCTCCCTACAAACCTTCCTTGTAAGGTAATTGAGGAGGAGCTCCACAAAGGGCTCATAGCCTATGGAGAAATTATGCAACTCAAATTACAACAATTTCTCCTGATGCCAACCCTGTGCACAGGCAAAGCTATCGCCATGATCAACCCATTCCCCAAAGTTTAAGATGACTTATCAAGAATCCCCTGCACAGCAGAGTTTCACTTTGCGGATGGGGGACAGTCATCCACATTCTGAGTTACACCAGAATGCGCACCACCTATATGCAACCACTGCGGTTCATTGGGACACAAGGAACACGCATGCCCCATGAAAGGAAGGTTTAATGGAAGCAGACTACTGTGAGGAAGCCATGGACAAAAATAATGAAAACTTCGCCAGAATGACCGATGGCCACTACCCATTCCGCTGGGGTGAAGATGGACTTTACTCCATCGTGGATCCAGTTACACATAAACAACACAAAGCGGCACAAAAAGCCCACAAGTGTGCAGCGGCTGAGGCGGCAGCGCACACAGAATCAACCATCAACCCCGGACAAATTCAAGGGGATATTTTGGATATTCACTGAGCCAACCAATCAGAACAATATGCCCAGGTTGAAAATTTTCACAGCTATATGACTGAGTCATCAAGTGACATCAAATACGCACACTTTGAGGAATAATTCAACCACAATATGGGCGAAAATGTGGTGCACAATTCTCCAAATTTGAACCCCAAAATTACAGAACCCAATCAGCACCCTGCATTGAACCATCATGAGATATATGCAGGCAAAGATAATGCAAATTCCAAAAGCCACAATTCCTGCGAAAAACTAAGTCATATCAAGGGAACTGACATTGTCACTGAGAGAGTTGGAGTACAGACGTGGAGCATGACCAAAATGAGTCGCGGTGGGTTATGTCCATAGGGCCCTCCCAACTGCTCCTGAGGCGCCATGGGCACCTCAGTGTCATTAGTGATGCTAAACATCGCAGGAGCCAGGGCTCAAACATCCCAAGCCAAAAAGCTGGACTTCCTGCGAAAACTCCTTGTAGACATCTTGGCCATCCAAGAAACCCACTGTCTACAAGGGGAAGAAGAATCCTGGTCAGCCAGGGTCTCACCATCACTATCAGTATGGATGTCTCACTGTGGGGTGATTTTCCAAATAACAAAAAATAAAAAATTACAAACTTCTCATAATATCTTCATGGCTGCATCCTGGTAGCAACAATCACATGCCAAGAGGAAACAATCTCGATAGCATGCATCTATGCACCATGCACTGCAGCTGAGAGAAAAAATTTCTTGAAACCATTTCAACACTCACCCTCCCACCAGATACCATCCTGTTGGGTGACTTTAACTGCTGGGATAACCCTGACATGGACCGATGGCTGAACCCCAGGGGATACCCACTGGGACACATCGAATTCTGCACAATGAAGGCATCCCTTGGCCTACAGGATGCCCTCCCCCCCGGATCACCACTCCTTCCCCACATGACATGGCCCAACATAAGTGAGGGAACACTCATATCAATGAGCTGCATCAATCACATCCTCATTCTGCAATCCCAACGATCAAGAATTTCCAAATTTACAACAAAAAAAGTCAATTTTTCTGACCACCGACTTGTTTTGGTGCAGTTATCACCAACCCAAACCCATGCACAGGTGTCGCCCTGGAGAAAGTTACACCCAGAAAACATAAAATTACCCAAAATAACTGAATGGGTTGAACATGAGGCCATGAACCAAGAATTCACAGCCCCATTCACTTTGGATCCCATTGCAACATGGGCAAATTTCAAAAAGGAACTAATCAACAAAACCTGACATATCACATCACATAAGTACACCGCCAATACAGCCACAATCAGGCGTACCTTGGCGGAACTGGACCACCTCAAGCATAACACTCTGAGACCCAGTTATAGCCCCAACTGGGGATGCAAATGGGCGGAAATATCCGCCTGACTAAACACCCTCATCTTCGAGCACCAACACAGAATCAAAGTATCAAACAAAGGTAAGTTCATAAAGGAAGGAGAAACATGTTTGACATATTTCTTCAGCCAATTCCACTCCTGCAGCAACCAGCCCACGTGCACACAGGTCCTGCAAGACCAACGGCACCGTGGCAACTGACCCTGAGGAGGTCAAGGTGGAAGTACACCGCTATTACACCAAATTATACCGTGATATGCTGACAGACCCACAAAAAATCACAAAATTTATACAAACTGCCAGAATACAAAGTACACCGCTGAACTACAATATTCTAAATCTAATTACATGGGAGGAGCTTTGGGATACAATCCGCGGTGCACCACGTAGGAAATGCCCAGGGCCTGATGGGATACCCTACGAATTTTACAAAAAATATTTTAAACAAATTGCCCCCCTCCTATTGGCATCTATGAACCAGTGCTTTCTGGAAACACGCCTCTTACCTGGTGGCCATGAATCATATGTCATAACCTTATATAAAAAGGGTGACAGATTAGACCTGGCCAACTGGCGTCCAATCGCACTATCTAATACTGACAAAATAATTTTAACAAAAATTTTAGCAGCTAAATTAGTCGCAATTGCCTCTGACGTCTTATCACCCAACCAGTTTGGGTTTATACCAGGGCGCTCAATCTGGAACAACATACACCCTGTTGCAAACATATGTCAGTCCAAAGTAACTGGAGCCCTAGTCTTCTTAGACCAGGAAAAGGCATATGACCGCGTTAGCTGGTCATACCTAAAGGAATGCCTACACGCTTTCAAACTCCCACCCAGATTCATAAACTGGGCGATGCTCCTCACAGAATCTGCAACCATGGCTGTATGCGGCCCTGGATTCCTAACTAACAAGATCACACCACACAGAGGGCTCAAACAAGGGGACCCCCTCAGCCCACTACTGTATAATTTCAGTTTTGATCCACTCCTCCGCATAACTGACTCACGCCTCATGGGCATAACTGCACAAGGCCAGCCAACAGTCAAGATACTGGCCTTTGCGGATGACTGCATGGCAGGTATAGCTAACAACAATGATGCTTGACAGCTGGAACGCACCCTAGAGGAATACTCCATGGTGAGCAACGCATTGCTCAACAAAAGGAAAACAGAAATCATTCTCTTAGGCAAGTACACTAACAACTGGGCTACAACACCAGAACCTCATACCCCCATACAAAGGAAAAACCCACTCATCTTACCCTTTGCATCACCTCCCACCACCACTCCTGTCCGCCACCTTGGGATATGGCTGGAAACAGGGGGATATGCCAATGAGACAATGGAAAGCAACCTACTACAGCGGGTATCCAACCGCGTCGCCTCCCTCAAGGGAAGATCCCCAGGACTAACGGGGCGAGTAACAGTTGCTAACTCACTCATCCTCCCAATACTATGGTACCCTGCCCACACGATCGCCTTCTCACCCACCTTCATAACTTCAATCCGCGCGCTCATCCAGGGCTGGCTGTGGCCTGGATCCCATCCTCCCATACGGATGGAAACACTCTTTGGCCCACGCTCAAGCGGAGGCATGGGACTAATAGATTTTGAGAGCCACGCCAACCGCATCCTGGGTACCTGGATAAAGGAAGTCCTTGCCCCAGACCTCCCGCAACAACACTGGTCCAGGGCAGCGAGGACTAACTTCGCACAGGCGCTCAAATTAACCAACCCACATAGCCCACCCAGACTAACTATCATACCTTGCTAAACGCCCTACCGCAATGGGCCCACATGGAACCTCCCTCACTTCAAATGCATCCTACGAGCCATCTGCCACATGGGATGGACCATAGAGAACACTGGCACTGTGCAGGGAAGGGGATGACCCAGCCCCCACTTCAAATTAAGAAAACCAGAAAACCACCCCCAGAGAGACATGTTTGCCCCCAACTATTGCTAGAATCGAATACCTAGATGCGTTGGACATCCCCTATGACTTAACCACACAGAAGTCAGTGTGGAGAATGACGCACCACCCACTCCTACAGCCAAGGGTAAGAGCCAACGCCTGGCGCTGTCTGAGAAGGACCTATAGGATGGCAGTCTGAAACAATTCCCTTACTCAACCTGCGCAGTATGTGGAGGGGAGGGCTCCCTACATCACCGCCTAAAAAAATGCCCCCCAACCAAAGCCATATGGCAGGAAGTCGCGCGCCTGCTTAAGCTCCAAAACGAGCTGGAATTTTCTATCTCAAAGAGCCTCCTCACGCTCCAGATCGAATCCCCAATCCCATCTACCCTCCGCTCCCTAATGATACCCATTGCAATGTGGACAATCCACACCATTTCCTTAAATGCGTTCAAGGGCACGGTCCCAAACATCCATGAGGTTATCAACAGGTTCCACGTCCACTTACTGGAGCACTTCCAAGCCTGGCTCTATGGATATATGAGGTAAAGGCAACAGGCGCTCATAGATTCGTGGTTCCCACTCTGGTTCCTCCTCACAGACCCCTTCCTTCACACCTGCTCCATAGTGGGGGAAACCCCCTCGGAGTAGCACACCAACCCCCATACCTGGCAGTCCCGCTGGCAACAGGGGTAACCTGATTACCCTGGGGCGCCCAATTTTATCTATCTTCGTTTTCCACACATACTCAGTAATGCCCGTCTCCCTGGTCAGCTTGCCTCGGTTAAATATAAGGTTACCCATAAATGTGAACTTTGAAGCACCCCCTTCAGATAAATGTGCCGCCAGTGATTCCCCCTGGTGGCCCAACATGGAGTTTCACTCCTGGGTTGATGAAATATCCTCAACATGGGATTTTCAAACACCGTTCTGTTCAGATCCATTTTTTACCTGGAAAAATTCCAAAAAAATCAACAATACACAAAATTAAAAACACAGCATCAAGAAGATCCAGTGTAGTTTTGGCCATCATTAAACGCACTTTAGCTGGAATTGATCACCTAAAACAATGTCCCATGCACAGGATACAGTCCTGGATTGGGACACAAATGAGAAGAGGTTTCTGCACACTTAAACAATTTGATACGTGAGTACCAACACCACGTTAGTGTTCACTACAGAGCAAAAAATCTAAAAGATAGAGAAACATGTTTGAGTTATTTTTACGTTAATTTTATGCCTGGAAGAGCACCGTAGACTGCACACATGTCCAACAACCAGATACATCCATAGTGGAAACACATGGGAAAGTCATGACTGAAGTACACAGGTTTAAACAAATTGATAAATTACAAACCTGTCAAGCCACCAAAAATTAAAAAATTGCTCTCCAGTGCACATATCAGCACTGCAGTTTAAAACGACAATTTATAAACTTAATATTGCAGAAGGTATTATGGGAAGCAGTGCGCAGTGCACCATGAGAGAAATGCCCTGGAACTGATGGGCTTCCCTATTATTTTTATAAAATTTATTTCATTTTCATTTCTTATATACTTTTGGCTTCCATAAATAAGTGTATTATGGAAGCATGCCTCCTTCCTGGAGGTAAAGAAGCGTACACAGTCACACCCTTCAAAAAAGGAGATAGGTCAAACCTAACCAACTGGAGCTCAATCTTCTTAACCAACACAGATTCAAAATATTACAAAAATTATGGACAAACGACTAGGAGAATTTGCAACTAATGGAATATGCCCACCACAATATAGATTTGTGCCTAGATGATCCATATGGGATAATGTTCACACAGTTGCAAATGTCTGCCAAGCTAAAGTCTTTAGAGCTAGTTTTCTTATATCAACAGAAAGCTTATGACATGGTGAACTGGACTTATCTCAGGGCCTGCCTTTTTAAATTTGGACTTTCAAACAGATTTTTAAACTGGGTGTTGCTGTTCACTGAAAGAGCCACCATGGCTGTAAGTGAAACAGGGTTTTTAAATAATATAGTTTTTCCACAAAGGGGACTCCAACAATGTGACTCTCTAAGACCTCTACTATATAATTTTAGTTTTGATCCCTAATCCTGAATACAAATGCCCTCATCAATGGAATCAAGGTTCATGGTCAACCACCAATCAAAGTGATGGTTTTTGCTGATGACTGTGTGATGGTTATCTCCAACAATCAAAATGCTCGCATACTTGAGAGGACAATTAAAATACACTCATCCATCAGCAAAGAATCATTCACTGCTGTAAAAAACTGAAATTGTTGTCCTGGGAAGATATCAGACCCATTGGACACCATCCACCTCGGGTCAACATATCAATACATATTAAGACTCCAAGCCAGATCTAGGAGACAAAGATCACCGATTGCCCCACTAAAACTTCCCTTCACTACCAAGCTGGCAGCTGGACCTGTTCGTCACTTAGGAGTATGGCTAGAGTCAGGGGCTACGCCAACACCATGATGGAGAAACATCTTCTAGATAAAATAACAAGAAGCATTGCCTCCTTACATGGGCAGCATACAGGTATAACTAGAAGTGTTGTGATAGCTAATTTTATGATAGTATCAATTACTTGGTTTACAGTCCATGCAATCGCTTTTTTACCATCCTTCTTTAATACAATCTATGCCTTAATACAGAGATGACTTTGTTCTAACTACAGAGCCCTTGTGCACCTTGCAACTCTATTTGGCCCTATGCAGAATGGAGGTATGGGGATAACTAATTATATAGAACAAGAAACCCATATACTAGAATCCTGGATAGCCCAGGTGACTAGTCCAGACCTTCCAGACCTACACTGGGCCTGAGAAGCAAGATCAAACTTTGCACAAGCACTCCAAATAGGAAACCCAAGTTATCCAAACTTGCAATTAGGTATTGGGCATCTCACCCAACCGCTACAAAACCACATGGCACTCCTATAAATTTCAAACATATACTTTTATAACCGAGGCAAAGCAACCAGGGACGGACAATACCAAAACAGAAACTCCAAAAGCTAAACCAATTAAAAAGATGAACTGACTGCCATAAACAAGCAGCGGGAAACACAACATTAACAAAAAACACCTATCAGGTGGAACAGTGGTGAGCCGCTTATCCCATCATAGTGGAGGGGGAGGGGGATCATGCGGATTGATATCTTCATCCTTGGGATTAGCATTAAAAAGTGGATCAATGCTGATAGTAAGGGGGTTGGGGCATCTACAGGATGAGGTTCAAGGTGAGTTAAATAGCAGTTGAGTTTGACAATTTGGGCCTGGATAAAGGATTCTATGAGTTTAGCAACATGGTGTTCAGCTTGGATGCAGTTGTTGGGAAGTTGGGTTAATTTCTTAATGTTTGATCTGGTGACATGTGTGGATGGGGAAAATTCTGCCAGAATAATGACACGTTTAACAGCAATGGTGGCAGTTTCATAGATGCGTTGGATTTTTTTGCAGTAGGAGGAAAATCAGAGGGGAACAAGAGTGGTGCAGCCCTTTTTAAACTCATTGACAGATTTTGCCATGACTTCACAAAGATGGCGATTTTTGAGTGAGGCCACCGTGGCCTCAGCAAGCTGGTGATCGCTTTGCTATGGGATATCATCAGGTTTGGGAACATATTGTTTAGGCGGGAATGTGACATCAAAGTCTGAATTCATAAAAAGGTTCTAGATCAATTGGTTTAGCTGGAGGTGGGACAATTTCACCCGATTTGGTCACTTCATCCAATAAGTTCCAGGAATTTTGGTTACCTTGGATTGATTTGGTGATAGGTAGCTGTGGTTGGGTAAGTTTTGAGGTGGAGGATTTTTTTTTGGATTGAACATTGGTCCAAGCTTGCACCTGATTGGTTGGCATGGGCTTACATTGGTCATCTTGGGTTTGAGGTGCTAGATTTTGCTTCTGATTTGAGCTCATGGCCTGTGGGTGTGGGGGCAGCCAAAATCCCCACTTGAACGCTGTTGGTGTGGCCTCATGGGTGGAGTTTGCCATGTTTGCAGGGTGTGAATTATATTGACATGCTTTATTCATATGGCCCAATTCATAGCAGAGGGGGGAAATTGTGCGACTGTTGTCATTTCAGGTCCAAAAGAATGGTCAGGTGCAGACGTGATATATGCATGCGGTGGGATGTGCTGGGCCATGTTCAGCTGGCGAGGGGTAATGGTGGCCATTGCCTGAGGTGCCGCGAGGCGTTCAGCACCACCTGGGACAATGTATTGGAAAATAAGGTTTTTATAGGTGGACAACCATGACATCAACTCCTCATAAAGTGTTTGAGGGGAAGGCGTGAAGGGAGGTTCACAAAGGTCACCATGAGTGGTATCATTTGGGAGCTGTGTATGGGTGGTGATTATGGGTGTGTTTATATAAATTAAGGGCGTTGCTGCTGCAGAGTCCACATCCTCTTCAGTAGGGAATCTAATATCAAAGTAGCCCTTGCAATGCGGAATTTGATAAACCCTGCTGGTGTAATTGTGACCATTGCCAGCTCAATTAACACTTTGTTGGCATATGGGAAGAGATGTCCATACTTGATGCAGAGAAAAAGTAAATACTTTATTAGGGTAGGGCTAGGGGGTAGGGGCGAAATGGGTGGACTCATGCGAGGTGCAGTGCTAGGTCCTTGGAGGGACATAGCAGCTGAATGTTTCTGGTGGACTGGCTCATCCAGTCCACACGCGTTTGCCTGCTGAGCGGTAAATGCTAGTGGATGGAGCACCGCTGCCCCATACTGGGGAAGCAGGTTGTGGATCCAAGGACATGTTTTTGGAAATTGGTGCAGTGAGGCGGTGGTGGAAAATTGACTTGTTTTAAAATTGCTCAAAATTTATGTTGAGTTGAAAGAGAAGCCAATTTCAAACATATACTTCTTGCAATGAGAAAAGCGGAATGAAGGATCCACACAAGTGGTCAGACTAGTCAATGAGGCTTATGCTAGCTTACAGATAAGAAGTAAAGGGTCAAATAGTTATAAAAAACTTGATAAACTAAAATCCAAGTACCATTTCTAAGAATGATTATCTGGATAAAATGGTCGTATCATACATCCTGGAGACCTAAAGAATAATCTGGAGATACACACATCATCCACTACTAAAACCCAGGATATTGGCACATGTATGGAGGTGTATGTGAAGAGTGTATCGCATGGCATAGCGATCAAACACCTCCCATTCTTAAAATACAATTTTCGGCCAATATGGAAGTTTATTACACCGCCCAGAACAATGTCCGTTATTGGAAGCTATCTGGAAAGAGGTCATGCGCCTATTCCTCCAAGGCAATGGAGAATCATCAGTTTAGCAAGAAAGATGTTCTCTTTAAACAAGAGATTACCTATTCATCCATCTATACGGGCGTTAATAGTAGCAATAGCACTATGGTCAATCCATACTATAGTATTGAATTCATATACAGGAACAACCCCACCCTCCAAGAAGCATCAATCATTTTCCTACCATATATTGGAACATTATCAAGCATGGAGTTTGGCAACATGACCTCACGCAACTGAAGTCTAATCATCTCATAGTTTCCTATATGGTTCCTAAACATTGACTCATTCCTTTAATCATACTGCATAAACGTATAAGTCAGCAGGAATCTTTCTATCGTTCTAAACCTCGCGGTCCTGGCTGACAACAGGGGAGGCTATGAACCCTCTGTGGTGTCCTTTTAAATACTTATATCATTAGTATTACCATTACATTACAAGTGTATATCCCCTGGTCGACCTTTACTTAATAAATATAGATTGCAGTATGTGCTGGCCTAACAGTGGTCAAGGTTCTATAGTTTTCTATAATACATCTGGACTGGTAGACCATGCGAACAGTAATCTTATACTGGGACCTTTGGAGGAGGTACGCCAGTGAGTTAGTAACCAAAACAAAGCCGCCAGCTCCTTATTATATTGCCAGGTCTTCTCAATGGCTGAGAACTTATTAGAGAAGTATGCAACAGAGTGCTCAACCCCATCATGCTTTTGGAGGAGCACAACACCTATGGAAACTAAAGATGCATTTAAAGCCACAATGGAGAGCTCAGAAGGGTCAGCATGCCTGAAGACTGGAGCTTTAGAAAAATCCTTAATAGAGTCAAACGCTTGTTAGCATTCAAGTGCCTTCTGAAAGGAGTGTTCTTGCCAATCATTGGATGTAGAGGAGTTGCTAATTGAGCAAGAGCGTGGATAACTTGTTGAGGAAGATTAATGTCTCAAGGAAGCTCTGAAGTTGCTTTTGGTTTATAGAATTTGGCCAAGGCTGAATGGCTTTTAAATTGCATGAGGGTGCTGCATCCCATCTATCAAAACTAGGTCCTTAAGAAGGTCACCTCCTCATGAAATAATTTACATCTGGAGGGGTTTACAAAGAGAACAGCCCTGTGTATGTCAGAAATAACCGCTTCCAGATCTTTTTCATGTTTCTCATGAGTGGGTAAATGAATGAAGATGTTATCAATATAGGCAACCGCGCAGGAGAAGCACAGATTACCCAGTACATCATCTATTTGGTTCTGGAAGATTTCTGACGCTTTCTAAAACCAAATGGCCTCACTTTGAACTACTAGATTCCACTCCTTGTGCGTATATCTTTGAGCCACTCCTATCCCTCCTTGACCTTTACTTTAATAAAGGCATTTACAAAATCAAGCTTAAAAAACTCGCGACTTTACAATTGACTGAGCTAATGATTTTTCCAATGTGAGGAACTAGGGGTATAGAACTATCACATCCTTGACATGCCATAGTCAACGCATGGCCACATTTTCCATCTGTCTTATGCACAAAGACAATGGGGGAAAAATGGGGGATGACTTCTTCACAAGATATCTTTTTCCAGAATATCATTTAGCCATTCATATAAAGCTTTGTACTCTTCCTCGGTGTGAGAGTATAATGGGCAATTTATCTTGACAAGGTGTATCATCAGTTAAAGTGATAGATCATATTCAAAATGAGGTGTAAGCCTAGTAGCTAGGCTCGTGTCAAACAATTCTCTATTTATGGGGCGAGAAAAGTATGGATGTCCAGAGGAAAATCTTTGAGGAGAGGAGCGGGAGGCAGGATAGAGCTCAAGGACGTCTCAAGAGGAATGTTATCATTTATTTGGAATTCTCCAATGAGCTCATTATTTGTAAAGGGGAGTGAGTTACTATCCACCTTGATGTCAACTTGTTGTCAACGCCACCATCTACACCAAGGATGACTGGGCATGATAATTCTATAAAAGCTGAGAATTGATCACAAAAAACAGAAACTATGCACAAAGAATTGTACTGGCTGATGCACAAACTGACATTTATTGAGTTAATAGAATACACCCAAAATTAAAGGGACCATATTAGTGTCTAGATCAAAAGTTTATGCGACTCTAAGGTTATAAAATGCCAGCTTCTTCTGTATCCAGTAGCGCTTCACACTAACCTTTTTTGTCCAAGAAAAAAAGATGATAGAAAAGGTAAGTAAGCCTGATCCTTATGGGTGAAGCTGAAAATGAAAGGGTTGTTAAAAAGGAGCCAAGGTGAGAAGTGGCATCTTGATAATTGACAAGCCCTGAAGAGATGACCAGGTAGGATTCAAAGGTGTACCAACAAGTTTTCAACAAAAAAATGGATTACAAGTTGAATTTATGTGAAATTAGGACAATTAGGTAGGCACTCTCTCTTGATTCACCCACTTTTGGTCAAATCATAGCTTAAAATTTAATAAAAACAGCTTTACTCATCGTTTCCTTATTCACGTTACCTATGTCAATGCAATCAATAACCGCAGCCCCCACGTGGGGAAGTGGTACACCGCCTCCTAATGTTTTTTGGCATTTGCTTAAAACGTTCTCATGTTGGCTCAGATAGTCCTACAAATTCTTCAGGACGCCATGTCCCACCTAAAGACTTAGCTTAACATCTTTACCAAAACCAGGCAGTGCCATGTTGTCCCCTCATGCTCCCTAGAGCAACATGCAATTTGCCCTTTGAGAAAAATATAGTAAGTTGTCCCTCTACTCAGACAAAGTTATTATAAATTAGCCCAGACTGTTATGCAGCCTGCAGGCTTCATCAACTTCCTCCCCTTCAAGGGATAACTTTGATCTTGGAATTTCAAGTGAAGCTGATGCTGCAGTAGCAGCTACCATCCCCCTGGTGTTCTAAAGCACTCTCCTCCCAACTACTCATACCTAGTTGCCCACTAATACCACTCTTGTGGTTCAGTTTGCGGGACTCCCTACACATCTACCATTTAAAATTTTACATAATGAGACTATTGTGGATTATCAGATAATGGTTCTGATCCCATACTGCAATTCGTGGTTCCAAATAGGAGCCACCTGTCTCATAGGCCCCTGCACTTTCGAGACTATTCTTCCAGTATCAACAGAAGTATCCCTCTTAATACCCCTTGCACCATTATCCCCTCTTCACCTGATCATCATTTCTGGGCCTGAGTAGATGGAGGATGCACCATATGCTTTACCTGTTTCAAACTGTACCATTTAAAATGGCGCTGCCCTACCATCACCCAAGCTACGGCCCCCACACTTGATTCTTCACATGATGACCTCATAGCCAATCCAATTACGCTTTTTAATGGGGCACAATCCTTCCACCCTCTCCACAAGCTGGCAGCTACAGCAACCACTGGATCAACAAACCAAAATTAACTCAATAAACTTTACCCCTAGACCCACCAATATGGAGTCAGAATTGACTACAATAAGTTCTAAATCATATCAGTTACCCACCACAGATCACCCATATGCAAATAACCAAATCAAATTTAACCAAAATCAATGGGATTACTTGGTTGAGGTTGATGATTTGGTTGAGCATATCCCTGAAGCCAAACGGCTGGACACCCTTTATTCAAAATGTACCTCAATACTGAATACGTGGCCCAATTTCCAAAGCGCCATTATGTGCATCACCCTGATGCCGCCTTATATAAAAGTGACCACCACTAGCTGAATAGGCAGTTGCCTTCCCTAAATGTCTCCAACTCATAAATATTGCAAAATTAGTTGCTGTACTGGCTCTGGGCCTGCCACTTCCTATCTTCCCCAGTATCACGCGCCTAAAACAAAAAAGAACATTTCCGCTACTATCAGGTGGCACATACAGCAGTTCAAAAAATTGCATCAGTCACAAAGTTCATCCCAAAGACTCACATTACCCACAACAACCTCAGAGCCATTTATTACCCTTCTAAAGTACGCCTTGAGCTGAGAAAGCCCGTACAGCCTACATTTACACCCTCCTCATTGCATACATTGAGTTGCAATTACCTCTCTGTTATCTTGACCCCCATTTCCATGACGCGCCCATGCTAGTGCTCTCATCTTTGTGACGTTACATTTCCCCACCAGATGAAGACAAAGAGTTTCCTGATCCCCCTTCAACCTACACCATGGCTGTATAGCAGTTTCCGCTTCTGACTTAGTTAATGTGATTTGTTTTGATTTTGTGTCATTTCAAATGGATTTGTCTGTCTCATTTTGACTTTATTTTACTTTTTTATTTTGTCTTAGTTTTTATGTTATTTTATTTAAGTTTTAGATTTTTTAAGCAATGAGGATGTCCATCCCCTGGTCAGCGTACCTTGTATAGATTAAAGACAATTAGGTAGGTAAACACCTCACCCAACCCAGAGAGAAGTGTGAAAAGCACCAAGGATATTGGCCAGTATTTTATGTCAGGGTTGCAGCTTATTTGGAGGAGACTGTCCATCTTGAGAGGGTTTGACAATTCCAATTTATTGGTACAGAACGCCAGAGGCTCAGCTGTTATAATGACCTCTAACAAGATCATTAATAATTAATTGAGGGGCAGTATGTTTAAATAACACTAAAGGCCCCTAAAACAAGCCATAAGGCTTCAGTCAAAGCAACTGCGGATCTTACTAGGGCAACCCCCAAGGTTAGGAGAGGCAGGGAGGGCAACAACCCCTCCAAGGTTTGCAGGTGTATATCAATATATTTCAATATGGGTGGATCATTTTATTAAATAGTGTGGAAAGGAATGCAACCAAACAGCTTTGATCGCGCCAAAATGGGGTGAATCTATTATCAAAATGGTGTTTGACAGCATCCATGGCATGCGTAATGAATTAGCAATCAATATTGTGGAGGTAATTGGTCACTATCTCATGGAGGGTGGGGAGCAATAATGACTCTACATATCAGAACATCCTCTCAACTATCTCCAGTGTTTTGTTAGTACCAAGAGGTACCATTCTAAAGGGGGATTAGCCGATCTTTATTTAATTTATGCCTGAGCTCCTAAGAGCTTGAGGAGAAGGCGGGGGTAAGTGAAAGTGTCTAGAAAGGGTGGGGGAAAGCTTTTCCAGAGCTAGGTGTCCGCTTGAACTGACCTATTGGCCCATGTAGACATGGTAAATACTCCCAAAGCCATCTCAAAATGGACCTGAAAGTGGGCTATCATATGGGGCAGCGCCCACAGAGTGGAGTCAAAAGTGGAGCAAAGATATGAATTGTGATAGTCCATATCATTACGCCAAATGCCAGGACCCTTAATGATTGGGTGCAATTGGGGAGTGAGAGGTTGAACATGAAGTCCTGAACTGGATGCCCTACACAGGATTCTGCTTGCAGAAGTTCGCAGACCTTGTTCCTGAAAGAGGCTATGAGGGGGCAAGTAAAGAAGCAGTGGAGGTGAGTGTCTGTCAACTCTGCGCATCACGGGAAGCTTTTGTACTGGAAAGTGGGACCAGTTCAATCCCCTGTCCTGTATGAGCAGTGTAGAACACAACACAGCGTATTTGACATTTTTGCTGAGAGAACAGGGTGAGTAACGTCCTAACAGAGCGCCTTAAGATCTCATTCCATGGTTGGGGGTAGGAGTTCAAGGAGACGTGGCCGCATTGGGGGTCTGTCCAAAGAGTGAAGGTGGGAGATAATAATCATATTATTGTGGACCAGGGTGTGACGATGGGGCTGATTCCAGTTACACTCTTTTTATAAGGGAAGGCGTGGTACACCTGTACTTCTGCCCTCTTAAGCGCCGGGAGATCCTAGTTCCAGTAAAAACTTGGTGAGGGTTAGAGGCTGTGGCTTGGATGATTTGTTAACCATTCCCAACAGCTGTTGGCGAGGTCCATGGGAGCCCTAAAGAGGCCGTTAAGCCCTGGCGTAAGGCTGGAGCCCATTGTGGCATTGGAGCCATATCCCAGCAAATAAAGGGTTTAAGGAACCCAGTCAGTATTGAAGTAAAATGGAACCTAGTGTCCAAAAGACTTAGGCCCCTTCACTGCAGGGTTGGGATATTGTGGTTAGATCTGTGGGTGGGAAGTCAAATCCCCATATCCAACACTGAAATATCACATTTAACCTCATGTAGAAACTGTCCATAAAGGGGCAGACATGAGCGAGGAACCATAGATTTGATAGAAGAAAAACATTCGTCATCAGGGCGCGTCCCTGGGGGGTGATACTCCAGCTGCTCCAGCTAGCTACTTGAGAGTTTATTGCATTGAGCAAGTGGTCCTCATTATCCTTGAACGCGACCCCTTGTGGTGTGGTGAGGACCCCTAGGTGCCAAAAGGTGTTATGGGTAGGTTCCAAACTAAAAGTAGGGGGAAACGATGGGTACCCACTTGCACTATAATGGTTTTACAAGTGCTAACTCTTGCATTAGCCGTAGAGTAGCGATTTAAGGCCTCCATGGCCATATCTAGGTCCTTTTTACATCCAACTGCCACTGCTGTGGCATCAGCAAAGGCTATGGTGCGGGTGGGGGGTTTCCCAGAAACCTGAATACCTTCCAGCTGTTCATGGTAGGTCCAGAAGAGGGTCCAAAGATATTTTGAACAAGATTAGGCTCAGTGGATCCACTTGATAGAGGCTCTGTTGAACCTAACCGCTGCTGTAAAGCCTGTTGGGACAGTATCAAGTTGAAGCTGGGAATAAAGCGCTGATAGCCATGTCTTAGCTTGTGATGGGATGCGGAGGCGGGTTAGGGAGGCGTCAAACTACTTCCAATCTGCTCGATCATATGATCTTTTAATATCCTGAAGTGCCACAAAGTCATGCGTTTAATACGAGGTAGCTGACAGGGTTGCCAAGATCTC